>JAIGNY010004072.1:1922500-2087500 GCA_020152595.1 Chiridota heheva
AAAACTGAAGAAGAAAAAAATCGAAAATGAAGGAAATTTTTCAGAAATTGACAAAAAATCCCGAATTTTTTTCTTCTTTGAAAATTGAAAGAAAATGCAAAAAACAAGGAAAATTGCTCGAAAAGGAAAAACATTTTCGGAAAATGAAAAACATTTCTTGGGGGAAACCAGAGAGGATTTCTCCTCGGTTGTCAGGTTGTCACCCTTTCTTTTCGGTCGAAGGTCAAATTGGAAAATTGTTAACATAGAATTGGTAAAACTGAAGGAAAAATCATTGGGAATTTTGGAAGAATTTTCCGAGATTTCCTGAACATTCCCCAAAATTGAAAGAAAATTATGCGAAAATGAAGGAAGTTTCCCGAAAATTTCGAATATCAAAGAAATTTATACCGTTTTTTTCCGGTTGGGAAATTTTTAACTACAGTTGGTAAATTGAAGTAAAATTTGGTAAAAACTTCGTATATTTTGGTAAAATTTGCCAATATTTCCTGGAAATTGCAGGAAATTTACCGATTGCAGCAACATGGTACATAAAACAATTTGCGCGCTTCTAAGCCTTAAAACTTTAGGTGCCATTTCGGTTTAAAACACCACCACGTACATTAATCCAAGTACGCGTAACTTGGACAGGTACTGACGTTAACATTATGAATAATTGCACGGAAACAATATACATTTTGAACACGATTTCGATGCAAGAAAAACAGAAACATCGTATAGTTCATAAGCCAGAGGGGTGCATCGGTACCAAAAAGACTACCAAACGCCCTTCACACCATACATCTAGGGTGGTGACGAAAATGATGACGAAAGTGCTTTTTGGACGGTCCACATGAGTAGCATTCAAAATTTACAGCTGGTTTTAGTTTTTAACCTATACGTGTGTCTTATGTGTATTGCGTTAAAATGCGGGTAAATGCTCATTATGATTATCAGATTATACTGTTTCTGAAATGAATCGCATGACAGTGATTAATGTGACCCAGTACCGAATGTCGTTCTTTTCACCTAGTGCATGTTTATGGAATTATATTACCTCCCAAGAAACTGAGCCATTCATGCAAACAATTGTGTAAAGTTTTGTTACCAGAGTATTGAAAATAAACTTAGGAATATTAAAACATTCCAAGATCATGAATGTGCCACTTTTCCTGCTTGAAGCAATTTAAATGCCAAGCAGCAAGGCTCATGTTTATCTCACTATGACTGTGGCGCAAGGGTAAGACGACCTGTATAATCGAACTTGTTCAACATCGTAACCTGTATGCTAAAAAGCTGGCATTGCTAAGCAAAAGTGTTGCATGCGAATTGGTATGCCACGCTGTTCAGAAGTCTTGATATGGATTGAGATAAATAACAATAACAAAGGATATAATCGGACCATAAATCAACATAACTGCTCAATGGCAGCGCCAATAATCACCACACCAAGGTCTGTAAAAGTTTTTCAGGCCACACCGGATTTTCAAGGAACATTTAGGCGGACCCTGGACCCATGTTGCTATTCACTCACTACTCGTGCACAGTCTGACAGTGCCGACTTTGGGATCTCAGTCAGTCAGTTCCCCCCTACTTACATACCTCCATTCACCCACTTGCTGCCGCTACAAGATCAATGGAGTAGAGTTTAGTGGGGCGAATGTGAACTTCATCTGTGTTGACACGGGACCCCAAAGGGCCTTGTGACCGTCGAGTATACTGACCAAAGTGACGGACGAAACATGGGCCAAGAGTACGGCAGCCGATGGGTAGCGGACGACAAGGAAATCATTCTTTCAATCAAACAGACAATGAATAACAGCAGTATGGTCATTATGGTACAGGCGTGAGAGTTAAGGGTTGAAGAAGACGGCGGGACTTTGCTTTGCTTGGTGACAAGGCGGTGAGCCGTGTTAATGAGTGATTGGTCACGTGTTGGCTTGAGATAAGGAGGTGAGATTTGGTAGTATGTCCTCGGACTGGTGGCTCTTGGGTGCCGGTGGTCAGATGGAAGATGGTGGTGGATGGCGACAGAGGTAACTAGTTGTTGATAGATGGCTTGAGTGGCGAAGGTGTCCCAGGTGGTGTGAAAGCCCTTCCAGATGCAATGGCTTTCGTTGTTAAACGCGACTGTCAGACTGTGTCTTGAATGATTTTTGTGACGATGCATAATATAGTCTTTGATCTGGTGTCCACTTACTGTGTTGGTATGATCGGGCAGACCGGTTCAGTATTGACTGCAATATCAATTGAAGTTTTGATGACTTCGGTGGTTTGAGTTGGCTTAGTAGACACTAGTTTGTTTTTCGGAATTGGATCATAAATAAGGGTAACTTTCTCTTGGACTAGAGCGTGAACTGGAGGTTGAAATTAAGTTTGAGAGAGAGAGAGAGAGGACATTTCATTTTCCGTGAGGCAGGTGAAGCGGTGCTGTCATGGGAGTATCGTTGATGTGAGACTAGGTTACTTAGAGGTGATGAAAGGGCATTTGAAGCCGGCAGGGTGATTTGATTTGCAGTGAATCCAAATGACATTGTGTTTAGGATGGACGCAAGATTTGATGATGTGGTTCCCTCTGCAGCGTGGGCAGACAATTGGTGTGGAACACTGACGGGTGTTGTAACTTGTTGTAACATGTCTGTCCCTTCGACACCTGTGATTGTCCTAGAGACAGCTAGGACAGCGGAGTTCCCCTGCAATCGCCTTCCGTCCTCCCCGGCAAATGCAACTTCCTCAAACCATTAAAAGTAGTCAGGCTGTCAGGTAATTAAGGTCACTGTATCTCGGCCAAAAAAACGAGCCTTTCACCCCATGGCTTTAGCAGTTCCCGAAGCTGGGGAAAAGTGAAGTATGTTCGACACCCACCTAGATGGAGTACCTGTCGGACGCCTGGTGGAGTTTACAGAGGTGTGGGAAGAAATTACATCGGACTCTTGGGTACTCCAGACAATGCGGGAGGGTTACCGTCTGCAATTCATCTTTCCACACAGTTCCCTAGATGTCATGGTCCTTGGGCCACGTCCAAATACCATTTACATGCTTATCATCACATCCTAATCCATTGGGATCACAGGTGTTTTCTGGCGTTCCTCTTCGAGAGCCAAAATGTTGTTTACTGTTTTCCTAACTTTTTCTAAGGAAAGGCGACGGCATGATCTTGATGTACCTAGACGACTGTCTTATAATGTTGGACGACCAGGGAACGGTAGCCGCCCATACCACCACCCATATCCTCGATCTCACCCATGATTTAGCACTTTAGGCGGGTCGTATATACTCAGCCAGGAAAAGGCAATTAACTGTCCAGGCCAGAGCAGAACTGATCTTGGGGAACTCAGTGTCACACGCGAAAGCGTGGCTGGTGTTCACGGGGTACATACAGAGCCTCGTGGACGTGGTCCCGTGGTATAGGTTTGGTATGAGGGATCGACAGTTTCACATCTTATCTAATTTCGTCCCCATGTCATGATCATATTGTCCTGTTTATATATTGCTCTTTCCCATGCTTCACATCTAAACTTATCCTTTGAGGTGATATCACAAACACCAGCAAGATGGAGGTGGTTGTGATCATCGCTGATATGGGACAGGCCTTATAGGCCTATAGCATTTAAACTATGTTACTGCACGTAGCTAAATATTTCTATTTTGTAGTTTTGCATCTTCTTAAGTTGATATATACAGTTCTGCATCAAAAACTGGCTCAATTTTAGGAAAATGTAAAAATGCTGTATGTTTTACTGAGTAAAGTAATCACCAAAGTGGCCGCCACCAACAACCGTTATCGCGAAACTGAACTATTCAACATTGCAGCTAGACCCGGAAGTCTATTTCTATATGATTATCACGACGTGAATAGTCATCAAATTGCTCGCCGATGAGGAAAAAGATTTACGGAATATAAAATTTACATATGTCAATCAAAATTTACATGATTTTCTTCAAAATGATTGGAGAGAAGAAGATTTAAACAAGCATAATATTCATTCGGGATTGAATATTCAGTACATCTCTTCGTGATTTTACATAATTTCTCAGGAACCGATTCCATAAACTTAAGAGAAAGGTAAGTCACGACAAGATGATTTCTGGAGTGCATATTTTCCATCTTCACGAGGTTACGAAAAAAGCTATATATCACTTAAATCATAACATAGGTTTATCTAATCTCATTATATTTGTGTATTTGTTTATTTGGTCGCTTTCCCAAAAAAGTGTTTTAAATTCTTACTTCCGGTTTCCCATTTCTTAACAGAGTCAGAACATGTTCGTTATATGCATACGGAGGACCTTGTTTATCATAGGGCCTACATTCACCAAACAACGATGCTGCCCCCCCCCCTCCCCCTCACACTCCCTTTGCTCCTCCCCGTAAGTAGAAATCCACTTTATAAGAAGTCATGGCATTTCATTATGAGCTGCTCGTGGAAACTGTTGTAGTTGTAGATGTATACATTTATAATCTTTGCTTGGATTAAAGTAATTGACCACATACTATATGAGTCAAGTGAGTCTAGTGTTGATCCTTGGCCCTGGTTTATGATACTGAAGTGTATGCTAAGTAACAGCTAACATTACGTTGGTTATAGATATGATCTTTGCTTGGAGACATTTTCTGAATGGTAATAACATTGATGTAATATACCCTAATGTCAATTCACCCTCAATTGACTAATCACAGTCTTTATCAGCACAAAAGCAAATTGTCCAGTATTGGTGATACTGGTAGTAAACACTGATGCATTTAGGACTTAACTACCACTGTATGTTTATCAATCTTGTAGACTGGTGGAGCATCAAATTGAATGTATAATAAATGATCAATTCTTTCAGTTTTCTTATATTGATTCTTGTTGTAGTACCAGTCATGCAAATAGAGACTTCACAAAAGATACTTGGCTGTGAACTTGACCACATCCCTGCACATCATAAGTCTTAATTGTTGTGGTAATTTTCACTGTACGTCTCCTGTCAATATGATCTACCTGGGCCTACCTACCTACTGTCTGTCAAAAATCCTTTCCCTCCATTGTTTACCCCCTATATCTCTTATTTCATAAGCAAGGTGGTGGTTCTTATGTACATTTTTGTTAAGATAGTGTTTTGCTCTTGGTAAAGCGCTTTTACTGTCAGGCTATTAAGCTGTGTATTTGGTTAATATGAAATTAAAAAAGTATTCCAATTTCAGTGTTACTCCTGCCTATGTGTCCCACTTGCAGATCATTGTGTTGCTAACTCATGATGTATGACCTTTTGTTCAATTTATAAATTAGAATATTGAAAGGTTACTGGTACTGCTGATATTGGCCTGCATTAGATTAGAGTTGCAGCCTCACCATTGCCTTCCTGCTGTTGCTGTTGCAATAATGTTTGTTTAATTGTACATATGTTCAGCTCCATGTCAAGTGTTTTTCATATAACTTCAAATTTTGGTATCAAATTCTTTTCTATTTAATAATGTTTGGAGTATTTGATATACATGTTTTAGCACTATTTTTTTGTTGTTGTAAAAGTGTGTTTAAATTATTTTTGTGCCCAAATCTCAAAATTGAGCTCAGGTTTACTTTTACATCCTGATAAGAGTCTGTGGTCCAAGTTGCAAACTTTGTGCACTATTCAAAAGATAAATATGTGACATTAAATTTTTGCTTTATAGAAAAATATTTATGTATTACATTTTCATATTCAGAAAGACCAGTAGTCAGGTAGTATGAGCCAACACGTTTTGTAGCTTTATAAGAAGCTTTAAAAATGTAGAGGTCTCAGATGATCGAGTTACTGTTTATACACTCTTTAAAAAAAAAAGATCTTCAAGGTTTTCAGTGGGACCCTGAGGTTCTTTGCAGAACCCTAAGGTTCTTTGCAGAACCTTGAGGTTCTTTGATAGGTAGAAGGGCTCTCTTTTTTTTTAGTCAGCGTTCAGTGTGGAACCTGGATTCCTTCGGTTTGTAAAGGGTTATTTACAATTTTCTATACTTTTCAAAAAACATCAGACGTAATTAACCAATTATTTCTTGAATGTTTAGACCTTAAGAGCGAAGTTGAAATACTATTTCAAATATACACTTGTTTTGATAAATAATTAATTTGTGATAATGAAAATGCAATATTTTTAGAAAAATTTAGTTTCGAGTATTGACTATAGAACGTTTGATCCTGTAAAAAACTAAAATAAAACAAACGTATTCTTAACATAGATATCTTGAAAAAACTTAAAATACTATCTTAGCCAAATCCCATATCAAGGAAAAAAACATTAACTACAAATTTGGAGAAAACTTAAATTGGATTTCAAGTTTCTTTTCACATAATGACACGTACATTACTGGAATTTTTTGTTCAATTATTGAGTATGCACTTTACTCTAACATATTGCCCAGATCTGCTTAAAACATATGAATTTTTGTTTGTTTGAACCTACATATGTACATATGCTTACGAATTATCTTGGCTCTAAACGGAGTAAGATATCAACATGGGTTTTTCACCAATTTGTTTCTTCACTTGTTCTCTATTAAATGAAAATTCACAGGAATATTCCTTTAATTATGGTAAAAAAATGTACCTCGCCTTAACACATGATTGATGGAAATTGATTCGGTCCCATAATTTTTAATATAAAACACATATGAAGAATATGAACATATATAAATAACCCCCATAGGTTCCACGGAGAACCGTATTTCCTGTGGTTTTGAGGTTCTATGAAAAATCAATATAGACGGTTCCTTGAAGAACCTAAGTGGGTTCCAAATACGTGACAAGCTATATAACCGTGGAACCTTCTTTCTAAGAGTGTATACCAAATAGATCCTTATATAATAAACTTCTCTTCTTTCCTTTCTTCACAGAAAATATCAGCAGCACAAGAAGCAAAATCTTGTTTCATTAAATTGTTAAATATAAAAGAGAATTAAAGACTTTAAACAACATTTTGTAACACGCCCTCCCACAAGTAAGTCCACATCAAAACCTATGTACAGAGTCAACAATAGTGTGAATGAAGTGTACCTCCTTCAGAAAAATAGTTTTTCTCTAAAAAGCTTGTAATGTGTATTTTTCATCACATTGAACAAGTTTGACTTTGAGATCTTATGATGAGCATTCTATGCAGCAGTGAAGATGCCTGTTCCAAGTGATGATTATTTGTATTCAATTCTGCCAGATCTATAAAAAGTATCGAAGAAAAATATAACCTTACAGGAAGTTAGTACTGCATTAAGTATAATGTATTTCACACACTCATTAATTTTAATGAAGTACTTTTTTCAACTTTGTATGACCATTCGTTTAAGTTTCCGAGAAGTCTTTGGAGGAGTTACAGTGCATAGGTCTTTTCGAGAGTAAATTTTGAAATGACAGATGTTTTCCTATATATCTAACTGTATTTGTAAATATTCATGAAGTAATCATAATCTGGAACTATTCATGAAATCATTTAGAATGAAGAAGAAGTTGATCATATAACACGATGCACTCAAAGCAGAAGACTTCAGGACAGTGTAGTCAGGTAGTACTGACCACATGTAGACAACGACCATACCAATTAAAAAGAGAGATGAAATCCATTTTTCATGAACTTATTGACTTATTGCTAATTGGCAGATTGGTAGATATAAAAAACAGATTCAGCAAAAGCTCTACTAAGCTGGTATTATCAGTAAAGGGGCTAATGCTTGACTCAGTAACCTTCCTCGACTTTTCAACTGTCCAACCTCCTGTCAACTTTATGCCTTATCACCTAGATCAAGAGCAAATCAAAAATGAGATGAAATTTGCAAAGACGTACATTCTAGAGATTTGAAAAGGTGCAGACACCTCTAACTTTCGCCAAACCTACAGCAGGGTTGAAAATCCTGTGTCAAGTAAAAGATGCGTTCCCGCTTTTTATAAATTGTATTGCTGCGGAGCAAACAATTGGCAGATTGGAGCTCCATCTGCCATGTGCGAAAACAGTTTCTCATGTCTAACATGTTTGCTGTCCCAACACGTCGATCAAAGCTACGCCAACATTTAAGAGATCTGTTTCTTCTGTTATTCCAGAAAGATTTAATCCACAGTCTGTGCAACGACGAACTTTTGCATAAATTCAAGCTAGAATCAGGAAAGCTTTCAATTTGATATTTTAAAGGACTATTGACATGCATGTAGAGATAACACACGCTAAAATTAAAGAAAACATGTTGAAAAATAATGAAAAAGCAAAAACTTTCAATAAAGTCAGATTAAACTTGAAGGACAAACAAGGTTTTATTCGTGAAATGCTATATGTCAGGCTAGATGATTTGTAAAAGAGTTAAGATTTTGATTGAAATCAATCACTAAACACTTGAAACTTGCAACTTAATATGAGGATCATCTAGATTTTTTTTTTTTATTTTTTATTATGCATGCGCTTTCAGTAAAGTAGTAATCAATATTATCTTGTTAATGTACGACAAAAGTAAGTTGCTTGGTGAATTACAAGAACATAAGAAAAAAAGTGATTTTTATTTGGATGTACTTCGTAATCTGTACTATGAATACTTGAATATGATAGAAAAAAAACAAACTTAATCAGGATAATCACCGGATGACACTTTCCCAATAATCTGATAACCATCTTGTAAATAAAAAAAAGTGTTATAGACATACCGTGAGCTACCTGGAACCGTGCCACATTATTCTTAGAACGAATTTTAATGGAATCACAGTTAAACACTTAAAGTAGTTTGTGCCTCCCCCCCCCCTTCTCCCACACCTTCACCCTCCCCGCACTGTTGTGCCCTCCCACTGTTGCGCCCTCCCCTCCCTTAGAAAATAATCCTGGCTACGGGGACCTGAATGTGTTTTTGAGGGCTTAAGCCCCCTTTAAAACGAGAATCTAGACATGCCCCTGCGGGAATCCAATGAAAATGTAGGCCCGGCGATGATTCTTCACGATTATGGAAAACTACGTCGCAACAACTTTCCACATTGTCAAAAAAAAACTTTCTTTGAAAAGTTCAGAACTTTTTAAACCTTTGATCGAAATTTTGTGCACACAGAGAGCTTATACACATTGTGTGTTGCTGGCCGTCTGTGCACCATAGCTTGACGGCCAATATGGCGGTACAAGCAACACCGAAAATCCTATGATATTTCGCGTAAAACTCTATACGAGATATGTCACAAGAAATTTCCGCGCTTTCGTTTTGCCTATATACATTTATCAGTCAGAGAGAATCCTGGACTTTTGGTGTAATAAAAGAACACACCAAAACTTGGAGCTTCGTATTCATTAAGGTCTATAGAGGGCGCTATTTTAACTTGTGATAACGTTATATCAATGGGGTTTTTACTAAGAAAACGGTAGTATTTGTATAATGTAACGTATGATGCATGTGTACGGTATCAGCGATGACTAAGCCAACACAAAATCATGTGTCGAGAAGGCTGTTCAAAAGGTCAACGACCTGTCAATGGAAGTCTGTTGTTATTTTATCGCGAAGTCCACAATAAAATTGATAAGTCCGCGGTCAAATCTAATGAATATTCATTTGATATCCATTTTTCTTTTAACCCCCTCCCCCTCCCCTCCCCCTTTAGCATTCTCATTTAAAATCCCCATTGACTTAAAGTGATCACTATAATTAAAATGGCGGCCTCCATTGATCTTAATGAATACGAAGCTCCAAATTTTGGTGTATTTATTATCGCACCAAAAGTTCATGATACTCCCCTACTGTTTAATCCAGAAACCTATATGATTTTCATACGAAAGTGAATATTATAATATCCTTACAATGATTTGTTCTTCCCTGAACCTGTTTTTTTTTAAATCTCTACGACATACTGGATAACTTTGAAATATATATCATATACGTTCCACACAGTTTTTTTTTCTTTTTCTTTTTCAGAGTTCCTCTATTTTCCGCGTTTTCGTTTTACGTGTAAATGTTAGTGTGTATTATGTATACATGTATGTATAGGCATATGTTTTAACCTGTGTTGTATAGCTTTAAAAGTATATCCGATGTCGGAATTTATTTTAAAACGATTTGTATACCCTCCTAGCAATACATTTAAAGTTTTAAAGATTTCCGCGTTTTACGTGTAAATGTTAGTGCGCATTATGTATACATAAATGCGCAGAAATTTCTTTTAACATATCTCGTATAGCAACAAAAGTATATACGATGTCGGGATTTAGTTTAAAATGAATGTTTGAATGTCCTTACAGTCAATTTGCAAGATTTAAAAATTCCAAAAACCTATATGAATGTCGGATTTTCCTACAAAAGTGAATAACTTGATAATATCCTTGCAATGTTTTTTTCTCCCCTGAACCTGTTTTAAAAATATGTACGACATATTAGATAACTTTGAAATATGTATCATATATTACAGTTTTTTTTCTTCTTCAAAGTTCCGCCATTTCCCGCGTTTTCGTTTCACGTATAAAATGTTAGTGTGTATTATGTATACACGTATGTATAGACAAAACGAAAACGCGGAAAGCACGTAAACTTCTTTTAAAGACTTGTATAGCTTTAAAAGTATATATGATGTCGGGATTTAGTTTATAATGATTGTTATACTCTCCTAGCAATAAATTGATAAGTTTACAACTTTCCGCGTTTCCGCGTTTTCGTACCAATCCCTAAGTGTCCTCTCCTCCCTGAACTCAATGCGTGACCGCTGGCATCATTTTAAGTGTTTTGTGCAATAATGGATTGCCCACATGGAATTGCCCCTGTTGGCCATGAATATTCATAAATATTTACGAATCAAGAAAGCGACCAGGTAGCGCCTGTCTTCAGGCATCTTACTGAATGTGATTTACTTGATCTGATGGTTGGGATAGTTTGCCACAAGTAAGGACCAATTTTGGTTTTGTTCATTTTGTAAACGCGTTAAATGGCCTATTTTTAGTGTTTTCATGAGTCGAACAGTGGCCGACGGTTGCTTAAAGTGTAGGTCATTTCTCAAGTTTGAATGCTTCAAAGTGAGAAAAATTAGGTTGCCTTGTAGCTTCAGCAATGCTCTTTTATTTCTGGATATCGTTTGCCTTTATTCCTTCAAAACTGCGAACAACTTGGGCAAAACATGCATGAGCAGTGAATTCAAATTTTGCGGCTGGATTCAAATTTATATGACGTCATTATGTTTAAAGATTTCAGGTCAAGTAAGGTCAGTCCTCCGACTGCAACGAGGAAAATATGTTTTAAATACGAACTTTCTGGGTAAGACTCATAACAAAAAATAACAAACAGAAAAAACGTTTTTGTTTATGTGGTGAGCATTTTGACAGCCATCTTGAAAATCATCAAATTACTATAAGAAAGCTGCTCTATATCGATGTCCTGCAATCCAGAAACCATTTTGGTAAAATATAGTCTTCTTTGTACCAATTTGCCAAAATTTGGGCGCCGGCTTATAGACTACTGTGTATATCATGCAAGATGAGAGTGACCAACGCTCATAGGGAAAATGCCTTGTAGCAAGTCCCCATGTTATCTCAAGTAGTTCAATATTTAATTTTGGTACATTGCAATGTTCTCAGGTTGATAAATGTAGTTCGTCACAAATAAATGGTCTATTTTATAAATAAAAACATCAAGAATGTTATACGTTTTAAAAGAAATTAAAAACAGTGGCTAGCTTGGCCGCCATTTTGGATTTGCATGATGTTTCTCGGTCAACGGAAATCTTCCTGACTTTAGATTTGTCTGTGATTTAGAAAACCTACACGAGAAGGTCTAAAATACCTTTGAAAGGCAACGTTTTGGCGGCCATCTTGGAAATCATCACACCACTAGATAAAAGCTACACAATATCGATGTCCAAAAAATATTTTCGGAAAATTCAGATTTTTTTACATCTGGAAAATTAATGTTTCGTCTGGTAGTCTTTTTGGTACCAATTTACTAATATTTGGGCCCTGGCTTATGGACTAGTATAGACCTATCGTATATTATATATCGTGTACTGGTATACAGATTATGTTCAAATTTATTCAAAATTCAACTAATAATCAAAACCGGTTGATCAATTGGGAACTTTACTTTAAACTGTCTTGTTTCGTATTCTAAACCATAAGTTTTACCTACCTGATACCAGATTTACCAACCGTAGTCTTAAATTATACTGACAGTCTCAAAAAAAAAAAAAATGTGAGAAAGGGAGGGGAGGGTGGGTGACACCTCCCACACCCCCGGTATTTACGTGCCTGCCTGTGCACATATCATGCGGCACATACCGGAAACTAAACACCTTACACACTTTGCAAGCAGTATTAGTGTTTCCTAATATTTGACTCTACAAATCCCCGACCAACTCAGTTGTAACAAAATGGCCAAGTAGGAGGAAGGCATGTACTGTAAACTTTCTCTATAAATTGACAAATAGGTTTATCACATTTTTCACAAGTGATCGTCATGGTTTTGTACCGTGAAAATCATGCATTTCTGGCTTTTGGAAGGTCCACACCATTAAATACACGAAGGCCCATTGCGGTTGATGCATGGCAAATGGGTATTACTGAAATGTACGCATGCCTAAAGAGATAAAACGTGGGTAAACTATATTGTGTGTGGTTTTTTATACCACAGATGACAGAATGATGTGCTATGATTTGTTATCCTTCTCATTATTATAGATTCGCATCAAGTAATTTCAGATACCTCTGTAGCAAAAAGGATTCACCCGTAGAACCTCATCTTGATAAAGCACATGTCCAGTTTCTCTGTTATTCAATTGAACTCATTCATAGCAAATGTGTATATGGTATACAGACAGGGGCGGACTGGCCACACGGGCATTTGGGCAATGCCCGGTGGGCCGGTGCCCTCGTGGGCTGGTGGGCCGGGGAGCCGGGAAAAAATTACAGCTTTTTTTTTATAAAAGTTAATAGAACGCGTCGCGGGCCATGGCTAAATCTCTGAGAAGGAGTCTAGTCTAGACTGTGTATTGAAAGGTGGTTCAAGTTGTTGTATACACCCATTCAACAAGTCACGCGGCGCGCCTGACAGGCAAAGCGTCGGACGGTCGGTCATTCGGACGGAATCCGTGATGTGTGTGGAAGGTGAGGAATGAAAATTAATGGAAAATTAGTTTTGGGTTTTTTTGTTAAAGGATTATTGTAACCTAAAATTCAGAAATGTAGCACCATTTTGCATCTAGACATTCCTTAACTTAAAAAAAATACCACCTCCACTCAGACCTACCCACAGGATGGCGATCAATATATAAATAACATATCAATGAATAATGGGCCGGTCCATGTGAAAAATGCCCGGGCCGGTTGCAAGACCCAGCCCGCCCCTGTATACAGACATATATAAACTTAATTTTAATGAAGAGATCTTACATGTAATGCAACATAATTAATATACTAAGTTCAAAACGAAAAGTAAATAACATTGATCCTCACTTGACGATGCGTTAACACAGGTGGCGCCCTCTTGAATCCATCCTTCACAGCATGTATTTCGTTTGACGTAGATTATTTGAGCCACCTCTCTGTAGGCTGGTGTATAGGCAATTCTGAGGTAACAAAAATATCACTATTTCAATGAAAATTGTTCAGATTGTTTTATACTATCTGACTATTGTTCGGATGGATTTTATACTACATTTCGGGTGGGTTTTATACTGTGCTGCCCATCCGTGATTATTTAATCATGCCATATAATAAGATAGCGTTGCTCTATAAAATATGAGTCTCATAGTCAGTTAATAGATTTGATCCTTTCAATATTATTTTTCAGTTTAGCTGGAATACGTATGTTTTATATAGTTTTGTTGTCATTCAACAAGAAACGTAACTTGGTTATCAATATTCGAATAATGAGAAATTCATTTTGGTTGTCGAACGCTTTTAATTGATGTCCTTTTTTTT
This sequence comes from Chiridota heheva, assembly GCA_020152595.1. Lineage (NCBI taxonomy): Eukaryota > Metazoa > Echinodermata > Holothuroidea > Apodida > Chiridotidae > Chiridota > Chiridota heheva. Next base: position 1,936,341 of record JAIGNY010004072.1, read on the forward strand.
CTTTCTTCTCAGTATTCCAAGTCTTAGCGTTATATCTTCTCATCCGTTTGGAGAATTTTCGCACATGAGAAAACAGGCGACCCGGTAATTTCAAGAGAACATACATATTTCTCTCCCTTGTACTTCTATGTCAACATACCACGCATGAAGGCGGTGATATGCAAAGTTATTCGGTTTACATCACATCAAGATTTTAGTAGCACCGCCATTATTTCATTGTTTCATGGAAAAGTATCCTCACCTGTAGTGACTGCACATGGCTAGTCCTATTCCACATCGCGTCATATACATTGCAGTTTTGGTCATCCTTCGTCCTTCCACGGGAACCCTTTGAATCTTAGTGTTACTAAAAGATAAGACAACATGTCGTTTAGACTTTATGTATGAACATTATAAGGGGTGGCTTACTTTAAGCACATTCATATCTTTCACTTGTTTACTTGTCTTTGTTTTAGATTGACTAATGGTACATGAATAGTTATACGCCTTAAAAATTGAAGATTTGATTATAACGAGGATCATATATCAATTTACCACAAACAGCAGTCCACGCTCCCGATCAGGAGATTTTCCGATTGGGAGATGCGCAGTGACAATAATTCAAACTGTTCAAAATTTCAGCCGGTTACATTTATTTTGCTTTTCAAATTATGTTATTCTAAAGTTGTAATCTAAAGTTTACTTTGAAAATGATATTGAAAGTGATATTTCTGGAACATTTTGGTACACTTTGAGCTTTTGCTAGTAACTAAAATATTCAAATCTGCTATTTATAAACTATTGAAATGAATTTTAAAAGATTACTTAAAATTCCTGGTGAAAGTTAAATTTGCGCTGGTGAAAATGAAGAAAATAATTTCATCGTTCTGTTGCACCAATAAAATTAGAATATTTCGCACGAATTTGTCCTACCTTTGGATGAAATATATTTTACCGTTATGTACATTTTACCGTTAAATACATTTTACCGAGATATTTCAATTTGGAAAGATGCATTATGGGTTATAATGACTACAAATCTCCCAATTGGGAGATCTTCCGATCGGGAGCGTGAACTGGACTGACACAAAAATGATGTAGAATTCCCTACGATACTTCTCGACACATTTAACATGAAATCATCCAATATGACCTATATATCAATATAGATAACCTGAAATGCAAATGATCTCTTTCGATAAATTATAACCCATTATAAATGCTACCGACTGACTGAGCTTTGCATCACTGGCATACACCCGTGTTTAGATTAAAATGCAGTTGATGTAACAAAATTGTATACGATTGATGTGATTCATTGATCAAAAGTCTTTAGGTGTGTCGGTGGAGAGGATCAAGATATTGAATTGTCATCTGATAAAATTACAACTATATTAACAATAGGTTTGTGGTTTTCTTTAATAGAAGATTTATACTCAACAGCAATACATTTGTGGTATGATTTGATTAACATTCAAGAAGGAATTTCGCCAAACGAGGAGAACTGCACATAAATTCATTTTACATTTATATCCGTATCATTCGAACGGCTTTTATACAGGAGCAGTATCTTTGTTACTTTTACATACAATTCCATTTCCGTAATACTAAATAAACCCAAGATCGTTTTCCATTCCCAAATTGCTCCCCAAATTAATATTTGTATTAATTTTTGAGCCTTGCAATATCTAAGCATTTCACGTTCACCTAATTATTGCTTTCACTTGGGAATAGTGACATTTGACAACATTTCGATTTATGTTAAGAAAGAAGAAAGGAATATTGACGACCTGGAGGGTTGAATTTTGTATTATTCAGCTGGTATTCTGGATACAGTTAATCAAAGGGACCGAGCTAAAAGACAAACTTACAAAAGTATTACCTTTTAATCTTCTCAATTATAGATTATCGGACAGACAACCATTTTCAAAAAAAGAAGATGCATATGTGTTGCTGAAAATGAATTCAGTCCTTGTAAATGAAAGAATATCCTATAAATTATATATCATGGCAACGGCGCTGCACGATGACCGCTTCGTTGCATTGAACTGCTGAAAAGTCCCTGTTTACCAATACGGATATGAAGACGGAAATTATCAATATTAATGTCAATTTAGTGTAAAGCCGGAAAATATTTTACTCAACGTGTTCTATGTGAGTATATCATACATATTCATATAAGAAAGAGTGCAATCAGTAAGTTCGGGTTCCCAAAACAACATTCAATTGATTCTGATGCAAAATAATGTTGTACAATGAGCGCATCGACAGATTGATGACAATGGAGAATCAATTACCAAAGAACGTCAGATAGAAATGTAGATCATTAGTTCAAAAACCCCAATAAAACAAGAAAAATGTTGCTTCTCAGCAACAGTTTCGGTTTTCTTTCCTAAAATACTGAAACACGTTTTAACGTTAGCTAAAGAATTGTTAAAATCATATTATATGATCATTATATTTGTGACGAATTTTGCAGGGCTTGATGTAAATGCTCCAATCTGAAGGAGTTTGATAGGACATTTCATGATTCATAGCATATTTTCTTCCAAATGAGCCTAAAGTCGTTGCTACCTTTCCCTAAATCTTTAAAGAGACACAGCTGTGTCTGAAATATTATGAAAGAGGATGACTTTAAAGTATATAAATAATTGCTTTATTGCAATAGAGCATACATATACATCTACTTGACTACAACGATTCACAATATGATCATTTAGCCCAAAATTCGATTTAAATTGTTAACTTTGAAATTCTAATTATGACGAACATTATAGCAGATGGTGTTCAACAGTTGTTGCTACCGCCAACCTGTGACATTTTGCAAAACAAGAATTGTCATGACATTTTTTGTGCATAGAAAATATAAGAATGACATAAACATATTTTATCAATCTACAATAACTACAAAACAATGTAGAAAATAGCGTTTCAAAACATTACCAAAATTGAAAAAACCCAAACATTATGTTAAATAACTGACTAAAGTGTTATTCGGAAGTGTATATACTTAACAATGGAATCGCATCATTGTTTTTGAAAGTTTAGACTCGGAAGCAAACATCGATACAGATCTTTTCACGTATTTTGAACATTATGCAGTTATGATACTGGTTAAACATGAGAAAAAATTGCAATCACTCTTTATTGTTTCCCCATACCCTTTTTTGATGCAGAATGCCGCTAATAAAGAACCGTATTCTTACTCAGATATTCTTAACATTTAAAAGCTTTCCGTAGTTCTTTGTACCTGAAATTAAAAGGAAATCCGTTACAAAAACACGTAGTTTAATTTTATGACCACGGATATGACCTGCAACCAAAATTAGGCGTTTCTAATGTTAGCTCCATTAATTTGAATTAATTGTTGTTAAACAATGACCGGTGTACAGGGACTACTCCTTCCGTGTTATTCCCATAATGCTTGACCACCTGTTTATACAAATTACACAGCAAATACAGTATAATGAAAGTGACAATGGGAATCCCGTGAAATATTATCGGCCATTTTGAAGTCTAAGACGGTTGTAAAACTCTTCATCTGACATACTTATGTGTAAAATGCTTCGTAAAAATAACGTCTATGAAATCCATTAGAAAGTGGAGTACCCTTGTTCCAGTAACAATTTCCCTTTGAGTACAGCATGATTCATTAAGCAAAATAGCAAATCCAATACTTTCTTCATCTCTTCGTGGAGCTATCATCTTCACGGAGGCGCCATGGCACCTTCCGGTAGCTCCACGGTCTGTTTCGACTCCATGGTCAGATGGTATGATCTCTTTAAGGATTAAGCTTTTGTCTGTTAAGTACCATCAAAAGCATGAAATGAAAATTTTTCGATTATTTTACTGTAATAGATCAATGCATGGCAAAAATATAAAAATAAGAATTTATGATCAGTGTTTTTTTTTTTCAAATACATTCTGCAAGACGACTTTGACTTGATAACTCACATCTCAATTTAAAACATGAGGGAAACTGGGTAATAATGGTAGCTATTGCCATTTTGAAAACGTTCTCTTTTGTTCGACTTGAGTAACTTTCCCATGAAAATACAAAATATTGTTATTGTTTGCTCTTGAAAATGTTAAGCACATGAACAAATTGTCACCGACTATTTTGTACCGTGTCGGTGGGATTACGGGTTCTAACGTGTGTTTCCGTGCAGTTTGACTTAGGGGATATACGATATTTCTCCTTTGTTGCAAATTACAGCAAGTGACCAAACAAGATAATACAATAAATGCATGCAAGAAGACTGTAGGCAGGTAGTGAACATTCCAATTATCTTATCTTAATCTTATTCTTAAACTGTTAATGGTTGCTTGTGTCATTTTTTTTTGCTTGGATCAAGCTGGATCGTTACGTGTGTATTCATTACGTGTGCCATTAGTCTATGGTCGACTCTATACATGTATATATTCTTATTTAAGCTCCCACGCCCGTATTCAGGTCCAAGAAAATTATTGCCGAAATGCGGAAGGTTATGGTAGGAAAATGGATAAATTGCACCAGAAAAGTGGAATATATAATTTTTCTTTCTTATTCTCTCTATTATTTTGATATCCCCATAGTTTGTAGTGGGATTCAGACTGATCTGTCTTATAAACTTTTTTCCTACTGTTTATTTTCCTCATTTTTAGCAACACAAATTATAATACCCAGGAGACTAGAGGTGCTCCTCCGAATGGGTATTTCAGAAAGATATTTTACATAATACAATGATCATTTTTCTGAGAAATAAGCTTTTCAGCTTTTAAGATGAAATATTATCTTAAAGAGAAAAGAAAGAGAATGAAATTAGCGAATTGATCAGATTCACGAGAAAACCCAAACATTACAATAAACCAATTAAAGGTCGTAGTACTTTGGAGCAAAGTTTGCTGTAGATTACACCAAAACAAATGCGTAAATGGGCATGCACAGAAAAGTGGTAAATAGAGTTAATATTATTATAACGATAAAAATTGCATACATTCCTATCTTTTATGCCTATCTTAAAAAGATACTCATTAGTACTTATTAAGCTACGAATACATTTATATTGAAAACACCTCAGTTTGTTATCCCTTACTGAAATATAACAAATTTTAAAGACAAAGTTCGAATCTATATTATTACAGCTTATGTTACCATCCCTTCCCCATCTGACTTAAGCACTAGGTGGCTCTGCAATTGCAGCTCTGAGAAAAAGGATAAGTTATCTTAGTATAGTCTTCACGTTTTGCTTTACCTTTAAAATAAGATCAATTTGAGGGGAAATGATCATGACTCATGACTCTCTATGGTAAACCAACTTTTAAGAATTGGTTAATTTAAACCAAAATACAAGGTAAATGACAAATTATTGATAGAGTATCTATGGCAAAATGGGTGTAGCTGTAATTATCGCCATTCTGATCTAAAAGATCGATAATACGAGTACTTTTCTGAAATAACTAATTCACAAAAAGCGGTTTACTATCTAAACGAATTAAGCTATCATTCCAAATAATTTGTAAATGGAAATTATCTGACGGTTTAGTATAGGTCGAAATCGCCTAACTACGGAAAATGTCATTAATAAACTTATTATTAACAAAGACATCAGTCTTTTTACAATTACAGGGAAAAAACATTCTTCCCAACACGGTAAAGATAAAAATCGAAACACGTTTTCCAAGGGAAATGCGAAGTATGTAAGTATCTTTTGACGCAAGAAATCTTCAAAGCCGAGAAGCCTTTGAGTATGAAACATATTCAGACCATAATTATTAAATGTTTTATATAAAACAGATCTTTTAACCTTTGCTTGTTTGTTATTCCAGATGAAATCATTAAAAATGGTATCGACATCTTTAAAAAAGGAAAAAAGTGGGATCAGGAAGTAGTACAGAGGGAAGAAAATGAACTGAGATGGAGGGTAGCTTTTAACAATTTTACCAATGGGAGTTAAGTGTCATTTGACCCAAACATGCAGGATATTTTTAAGCATAGATAGTTTAGGCATATAGTTCAAAGAAAAGAAGTCTTCTTCTGCATTAGTAAAGGATATACCAAAAATTTAATTGGACCATATGAAACGTTAATATTGAACTTAGAAATAAAATATGGAAGAGATCGAAAATAATTCCGCAGAGGGAAGAATAAGGATTTATCCATGTTATTTTTTAGACCAGATAACATTTCAAAACTATGAAGGGTGTGAATAAAGTTCAAGAGAGAATCTTCTGAATCATTGATAAAGAAAGTGGTATCATTTGCATACTGAGTAATTTTGAATTCTTTATTATGAATCAAAACACCAGGTATCGCCTTATTATCTGGTATACCTATAGCAGTAATCTCTACACAGAGAACAAAAATGTAAGGGCTAAAGGGGCAACCCGGCCGCATTTCTCTGCAAATATGAAAGAAACCTGTAACATGACCATTATTCAGTACACAAGCAGTACTATTTTAATAAAGGGGTTTAATCCAACGAGTAAAGTTAGGGCCAAAATTAAAATAGTTTAGTGCATTTAATATAAAAGACCAATTCAGGCAATCAAAAGCCTTTTCATAATCAACGAAAAGAAGAAATCCTGAAATAATGTGGAAAGTAGTATACGCAATTAAGCCTAAAATTGTACGAATGTTTTCTCCAATAGAACGACATTTACTAAAACCTGTTTGATTTGCATGTATGATGTCACCTAAATAAGCTTTAAATCTGGCAACGATACATTCAGCCCCTTACTTATAGTCCAAATTCAAAACTGAAATAGCTGGTTTTGGAATCAAACAAATGACTGCTCTACCTTGTTCATAAGAAAGTTGAATTTGTGAATGAGAAAAATTTAAGAACTCAACTATAAAATAACTAATGTCATTAAAAAAAAAACGTTATAAAATTCATATTCTGTCTTATAACTGTATAAGCTGCAGATTTATTCATTACAGATCCAAGTAAAAAAAGAGTTAAGACTATTGGTCTAAAGGAATACGCCTGTGATTTTGAATCTGGATTTATATGAAAGAGACTAAAAAAGGAAAGAAATTGGTAAATAAACCCTATTGGAATCTTATTTCCGTTTAGAAGTTACCGCAATTTAATGATGCCACCGGTATGTTGAAAAGCGACTGGTGCAGTAAGTCCTATTCAATGTTGTGATGTCATATCTGTCTTTTTAATACAATGTTCTAATGTATTTCTTTGAGAATCAATAATCTCTTCCCTAATCATTGGAAACGAAACTTTTTTGTGTATAATCATTGAGACATGCATGTAACATACATTCACAAGAACATTTTGTGTCCATTTGTTCATGTGCATTCTAATTTTACTCAGAAAAAAATATTTTGAAGAAGAAATACATCAAAGCTGTCTTGGAGAGGCAGCTATAATTATGACACCACACATTTGAATTCGATTTACTGTTCCCGTCAATACACTGGTGGAATCTTTAAAACGCGATTACTTGTATATGGAATAAGATATCAGCATGTTATTCACTGATATGGGCTGATGTCTTCCACAGTCCTCTATATACACTAATATGGGCTGATGGGTCTTTGGTAGTCCTCTATATCCTGGTATGGGTTGATGGGTCTTTGATAGTCCTCTGTATACACTAATATGGGCTGATGGGTCTTTCATAGTCCTCTATATACACTAATATGGGCTGGTGGGTCTTTCATAGTCGTCTATATACACTAATATGGGCTGATGGGTCTTTCATAGTCCTCTATATACACTAATATGGGCTGATGGGTCTTCATAGTCCTCTAAATACACTAATATGGGCTGATGGGTCTTTATAGTCCTCTAAATACACTAATATGGGCTGATAGGTTTTTCATAGTCCTCTGTATACACTAATATGGTCTGATGGGTCTTTGATAGTCCTCTATTTACACTAATATGGGCTGATGGGTCTTTGATAGTCCTCTATATACACTTATATGGGCTGATGGGTCTTTCATAGCCCTCTATATACACTAATATGGGCTGATGGGTCTTTCATAGTCCTCTAAATACACTAAAATGGGCTGATGGGTTTTTCATAGTCCTCTGTATACACTAATATGGGCTGATGGGTTTTGATAGTCCTCTATTTACACTAATATGGGCTGATGGGTCTTTGATAGTCCTCTATATACACTAATATGGGCTGATGGGTCTTTCATAGTCCTCTATATACACTGATATGGGCTGATGGGTCTTTGATAGTCCTCTATATACACTAATATGGGCTGATGGGTCTTTGATAGTCCTCTGTATACACTAATATAATACGGGCTGATGAGTCACTATACACTGATAAGGGCTGATGAGTCTTTCATAGTCCTCTATATACACTGATATGGGCTGATGGGTCTTTGATAGTCCTCTGTATACACTAATATGGGCTTATGGGTCTTTCATAGTCCTCTATATACACTGATATGGGCTGATGGGTCTTTCATAGTCCTTTATATACACTGATATGGGCTGATGGGTCTTTCATAGTCCTCTATATATACTGATATGGGCTGATGGGTCTTTTATAGTGCTCTTTATACACTGATATGGGCTTATGGGTCTTTTATAGTGCTCTATATACACTAATATGGGCTGATAAGTCTTTCATAGTCCTCTATATACACTGATATAGGCTGATGGGTCTTTTATAGTCCTCTATAAACACTGATATGGGCTGATGGGTCTTTGATAGCCCTCTATATACACTAATATGGGCTGATGGGTCTTTTATAGTCCTCTAAATACACTAATATGGGCTGATGGGTTTTTCATAGTCCTCTATATACACTGATATTGGCTGATGGGTCTTTTATAGTCCTCTATAAACACTGATATGGGCTGATGGGTCTTTGATAGCCCTCTATATACACTAATATAGGCTGATGGGGCTTTTATAGTCCTCTAAATACACTAATATGGGCTGATGGGTTTTTCATAGTCCTCTGTATACACTAATATGGGCTGATGGGTCTTTGATAGTCCTCTATTTGCACTAATATGGGCTGATGGGTCTTTGATAGTCCTCTATATACACTAATATGGGCTGATGGGTCTTTGATAGTCCTCTGTATACACTAATATGGGCTGATGAGTCTTTGATAATCCTCTATATACACTGATAAGGGCTGGTGGGTCTTTCATAGTCCTCTATATACACTGATATGGGCTGATGGGTCTTTGATAGTCCTCTATATACACTAATATGGGCTGATGGGTCGTTCATAGTTCTCTATATACACTGATATGGGCTAATGGGTCTTTCATAGTCCTTTATATACACTGATATGGGCTGATGGGTCTTTCATAGTCTTCTATATATACTGATATGGGCTGATGGGTCTTTTATAATCCTCTATATACACTGATATGGGCTGATGGGTCTTTTATAGTCCTCTACATACACTGATAAGGGCTGATGAGTCTTTCATAGTCCTCTATATACACTGATATGGGCTGATGGGTCTTTTATAGTCCTCTATAAACACTGATATGGGCTGATGGGTCTTTCATAGCCCTCTATATACACTAATATGGGCTGATGGGTCTTTGATAGTCCTCTGTATACACTGATATGGGCTGATGGGTCTTTCATAGTCCTCTATATACACTGATATGGGCTGATGGGTCTTTGATAGCCCTCTATATACACTGATATGGGCTGGTGGGTCTTTAATAGTCCTTTATATACACTAATATGGGCTGATGGGTCTTTCATAATCCTCTAAATACACTGATATGGGCTGGTGGGTCTTTGATAGTCCTCTATATACACTAACATGGGCTGGGGGGTCTTTGATAGTCCTTTATATACACTAATATGGGCTGATGGGTATGTCATAGTCCTCTATCATATCAATATATAATTTGATAAATGAAAATTCTTGAGAATATTTCTTTAAAGGCGCCAAATGCTCTGCCGTAATTTCTATCTGAGTTGTTCTGCTACTATTTTTCGCACTGATAAGTGATATATATGCAGGATGATAATATTTGCAGCTTTTTCATCTCATATGATCAAACATGTGAAGTTGATAGTCTAGAATACGTATAATCAAGTAGGAGGGATCCAAGTCTCCTTCATTTAATTGTACATATATTTTGTATTACATTTTTGTTTAAAAGTTGAATGAAAGAGAGGTTTGTATTTCTGGTTCAAATACAGATGATACCTCAAACGAATCACAAATACGGTAATGTAAAATAGGAAATTGGAGTGGCCCCTAAGCCTTTTGATGATGCATCAGGCGGATCCATTTCTTGTATTGTTGAAAGTATGTTCTAACTTTATCGATAGAGTACTTTTTGTATATTCGGCAACATCCAGTTTTGATTTCAAAGGCGGAATTTTCCCGCTATTCCCTTGTCCAGTCAGTGTTCTTCCTATTGACTAAAACAATACAACATGGAGAAAAATCTCCAACTATTCATTTAGCTCTTCTCAAAATAATATAGTTAACACACGCAACTGAACACTTACCTGACGACCTTTGTACACATATTCTCACCCGATAGCAAGACACCTCCAAATGTATGGCTTATCAAAACTGCCATTGACAAGCAGAAAATTACTATTCTACCTTCCATTGAAAAATATTTGCGTCTTTTTTCTGAAAAACACCTAATTCTTTGTGAGAAGCTGCTGTGCTGCTGTGAGTACGATTTAATTGATGATATTGTGTTTAAAACAATGTTAGTGAGCTCCATAAATAATAATATATTCCCAACATCTTTAAATCATATTCAGTAGTTAACCTTTACGTGAAGGGGATGAAACATGTATTCACAGGAGACGTATTAAGTAGTTAGGAAGCTACTTAACTCTTCTGCTGCCCGTGCGATGCTTATATAAGTCTCGCTTTTTATTAAAGATACTGGACAAACTGTATATTCTCCTGGCGACACTGTTCAACTCTCGTCTATTTCAAGTGTCAAAAGTCTTATTTTATGCAGACATAAAATAAATGAGGAAACTTGCAAGATCCCGTTAGATTTTGTTGATATGTTCCCTATTAGGAATGTTCAGAAAGTAAGTGATACTGATGTGAAACATTGCATTGCGTAAAATAATCATTTTTTTCTTTTCTTGCAACTTTAATTTTCGCAAATAGATATTGAATATCTCGCTCATTGTGGTTAGGATATCGACAATTTACTAAATATATATGATCTTTATTGTTATAACTTTACGGTATTATGTGAGAAAATGTAATCTTCATCAACGAAATGATCCATTTTCACAGTATAAACATTAGATAATATAAGCTACACCACATGTTATATTTTAATTACAAGAGCAATTTCTTTTGAAAATATTAAGATTTCCTTCTTAATAGAATATGAAAAGAAATATATGGATCACGTCCGAAAGGATTAAAGCACTAAATTCAGTTGAAGACTGAGTGCAACTGGTGCTAGGGTACTTCTCAGACGAAGTGTTCTATAATGGAGCCAATCAGCTAATTTCCGCTGACGAGAAATGTGTCAGTATGGGATACAGTGAAGGTGAGAGAAAGAATGGAAGCTCCACCCACCGCCAAGGCTGTGACTATTAGTATTAGTAATAGTTAGTGATGTGAGAAACACTTATACAAAAATCAAATTTCGAGGTGAGTCGGTTAAATTGGCAAGTCAAAACAACCTCAACGTGGTAAAGTGCAAACACATACAGACGAATGTCAGGGGATATTATCTTTGAATATAATGGATATTCAACGTCAAATTACTCCCAGAGCAAAATTTTGTTAATAATTTAACAAAAAATAACCCTTATTTATAAGAGCAACAAAATATAACAACTGAGGAAATACTGACCATATTCTTATGCATTGTAGTAACCATTGACGCCAATGGGGACTTACAACCGTAGTCACCACAAGTTCTGAAAACAAAACATTTTGGAAGTACTGAAAACTTCTATGAGGGAGTGATCCAATGATATTCTGGAAATGGTTGACATATTTCTACTGAAAAAATATACAGCAGTGTACAGCGAATGTAACTAAAAAGGAGATTTTTATAGCCTTTCTGTTAATATGAATAACGTTCCAAACTGACTGTTTATTTAAATATGAGAAATATAAGAGTATGCTAAATGTAGATGCACTCAATATAGAGGGTAATGCGTAGTAATTCATAGTGCAGGTGCGTCACATAATTGTTGGTCAGTGAGCTTAAATGAACTTTTATTATTCAGTAAATATACGTGTCTTTAAAGGGAAAGTCAGGCAGTTTCACAGTTGTATTCACACCAGGTTTGAATTATCAAATTGTAAATTTGAAAAAGTAACCACTGAAAGTTAAAGTTTGTAATTTCGCTTGGTAATTCTAGTAGTTATCAGTAAGTTACCAGCTTCAAGTATATATTTTGAATATCGCTCCCTTTTAACTACAGTCATAAAAGTAAAGAAACAAACGACACCAAAACACGTTTAATGTTTCCAATGTATGAACATTACCAGCTTATATTTACGCAATGCATTATTGTTGTCAGTGTATTTTACGTTTCTATGAGAATTCATTAGAATGATAAGAAAGCTGGAAAAAGTTACGCATGCATGTTGAATAATGGTATCATAGACTTCGTTCCATGACCTACTTCTCATAAACAGAATACATTTTTCATGTTTGTTTGTTTGTTTATTGTAATTGATTTCCATCATGCATGTCAGCAGTCAGTACATCAAAAACTAAAATGATAGACAATATACAAATAGTAAACAAAATGAATAGAAGTGTTATAGACATTTGCAATTCAAAACAATATGAATGGAAAAGGAGAGAGAAGTTTAAAAATGAACTTATGTGATTTTCTTCCCTCTTAAAATAATACATTCAAATACTTAACAGAGCAATAAATACACATCAGCCTATCCAATAAAGATACATGCATGAAATTCAGTAAAATTACAGTAATTTGTATTTTTCAAATATTTAAAATTTAAATCTCCTCTTAAATATATGTACACTTTTAAACTTTTTAGATTCCAATTAAGCAGATACCATATTTTAACCCCATGAACTGAAACACGCATAGTTTTATGTAGTTCGCACATAAACTTGTTGAAAATTGTCCCTTTGACGTGTTTCTAGATATACCCATTTTTCAGTATATAATTCTTGCAAATTTGAAGGTAATAAATTGTTTTTGGCGTGAAACAAAATCAGGCAGTCTTATAATTGACAAGATCATCTAATTTCAGAGCTTTCATATCAATAAAAAATGAATTTGTATGAGTGTTGAACTTTGCTTTGTAAAACATTCTTATTGCTTTCTTTTCAATGACAAAAATTGGATGAATATTGCTTTGATAGGTGTTACCCCAAACCTCCAGACAACAACCAATGTAAGGAAAACCTAAAGAATTGTAAAGAAGTTTCATAGACTTCACTGCTAATACCTCTTTTAAAATTTAATATTTCTTTCAGATTATACATTACCGCAAGACTTTTACCAACTCTAGATTTTACATTTTTGATATGTTCCTTCCAGTTTAATTCAAATTTCGTGTTAAATACTCTTTCAATCACATATTCATCAAATTTTATAATGATAGTGTACTCACAATGCCTTTTTGAAAATAACATAACATTTTTGTTATCTATATCTAAAGATAATTTATTGACCATAAACCATACTTTGAAATATTTTAACACCTTAGAACACATGCACTCAAATGATCAATATCATAATCTGTACATAAAATAGTAGTGGCATCTGCAAAGAGGACAAATTTGACAATATCAGAAACACAACATATATCACAGATGTATGAAATAAAAAGCTTGGGTCCCAGAATCGATCGTTGAGGAACACCACATTTGATATCTCAAAAATCTAAGGAACATTAATTAATTTGTACATATTGCTGTCTGTTTAAAAGACAATTTGAAATCCAATTGTTTACTACTCGTATACCATAACATTCTAATTTTTTAGAAGCAATTCGTGGTTAATTGTATCAAAAGCTTTCTTGAGGTCTTTAAAGACCCAAATTGCATGCAATTTATGTATTTCAGTATATCGGTTTTTTAAGCTCCATGTAACATATACTTTTTCGTAGATTCAGGAAGCGATGCTTTGGTGTCATATTTGACAACAGAAAAAAAAAAAACTACTAATCATATCAATAAAAAGATGAATCCAACAAATGCATAACCATTAATACAAAATGTCGCATTCTTAATTTTTTTCGTCAACTCACCATTGATTAAGTCAATTTGTATCGCCCTTTGCCTGCATCACTTGATGATGGCTTATCTCAATTACCAATATCCAGTCAGCTCAAGGGTAGAGAATGATTCAGCGTCTTCAATATGAAGGAAATAACTTAATAGTAGGTTTGCGGTTCCTCGGTCAAGGGTTAATAAGAATTCACACAATTCATTCCGAGTGATAATTTGGCATTTCTCAAAACAACAATACTTTATGAGTTATATCCTTATTTTCAATAAAGATTATTTCCTTACAACTACTATCTTAAAGGTATAATGGAGAGGACTGTAGGAACAACCGTTACATATATAGATACACGTGAAAGCAAAACGATGAGCCTCATGTTACTTGTAATGGAAAGAATTTATCTGGTGAAAATTGTATTTGTTGTTTTTGAGATTTGCAGTTGTTCTCAGAATCATGGACAATATAAGGCGAATGGTGATCTGAAGCCGAATGGAACACATGTCTGCAGTTATCAAAGAAGGTAGTACATCCGTTTCACTGACATTTCATTGTCGTGAACAGGATGTAAAATTTGTTTGGATGTAAAATTGTTCACAATATTACTAGTCATCGTTTACATACATTTTAATTAACAATAACTTAAGTGCTATTATGTATGCGATCTCTTTATGTGTTGTTAGTCTCGTCGAGTTGTCACAAATAGTCTCATAATCACAAACTTTGTTTGTACATTTTCCTAATAACATAATCATTCATATGATATTAAGCTATTTAAAAGGCACACGCCTTGGTATCGAACTAAAAGCGAGTTAAATCGTGAACATCATGTATGTATTTCTGATAGTACCTTATTTCATAAAAAAATATCAACATAAGAAAGATAGCGGTCAAAAGTAATTTTGCTGACCTGATGTTTTGAATGATTATTAATTTGAGTGATTTGTAGTAAGATTCGTTCTAGCAATTTGAGCACCGAAGAGCCAAGCGGGTATAGTTTATTCTGCCTTAAGTACTAATCAGCTGATATGGACAAACAAGCCATTTTGGTAAATTGTTAATAAATGACAAAGCAACAGTATTACTATTTTCACCTCATGCAAGCTGTGCTTTGAAACTGTTAAACTACCATACAGCAAGCAAAAATCAAACAAACCGGCACAGACAGAAAACAAAGTTCTTCTCCATGAAATTTTTGTCAGCTTGTTAAACTAACCGAAAATTGTTTTGTCGGGTGACCAAAATTTAAACCCCAAACCCATATAAGAGCAATCACGTACAGGCTGACAGGTAAGGTGCCACAGATTGTATGACAGAAAACATGTCCTTATCTGCACCCGTTTGGGAAATTGATAATGCAACATTGCGAAATTGTATGCGTTTGCAAACTAGGAAGCACAAATATGTTTTCATGGTTTTGTTCAAATTTAGAATCACGCAGTATAGAATTATCAGGGCCGAATCATTTACTGCGTCAGGTGAACCGACAACACCGAGAACCGACTTGGTAGAGTGGAGCGAAAGGTAAGTTCACTCATATATAATATGATAACTAATAAGAGGTCGATCCACGTAGACGTGCCTCTTCTCTGATATCTATTCAATGAATGTTTGATCTCCTTAATATGATCTATTTCTTGTGAAAGAAACTTAAATCACGATTTATATTCTCCTTTGACGAGCAGTCGGTAAACAAAGAGAAGGGATGGGCTTTGCACATAGAAACGAAAGCTTCAATATCAAATGCAATGTTAAATGATACCCAATACTACATAATGTAAAAATAATGTCATCACTTGAATTGTATTGAGGAAATAGGAGTTGGGTGCAAGAAGTAAACATTTCAAATCTTAACTTAACTCTACTCTGAGAGATACATGTCTGGTATTTGGGCAAGGTTTCAATTAGTGTTGGTCACAAATCTATTTCAAGAAAGAATCTTGCATCCTCTTCTTCCTCTGTGTCCTTCTCAATCAATTTCCCATAATACTAATCATGCTGGCAACAGGTATTTCGTCCATTAAGTCTTAAGATCTATCTTTTAATAAGCAAACACTGTTCATAACTCTAGAGAATCATGTTAGCGCCAACTTGTTTTGCCGGCATTGTGACAATGTAAGTTTTGAAAGTGGCGCCGTCGTTGTTATTAGCATTCTGGGTGATGTTGTCGTTAATTAAAGTGATGTACATAAAATGACGTTGCTTCTACTGTTGTTCTGGTATAAGTTATTAATAAATTTATATTGTAGCAAGCAACTATTCAATTTGTGATGTTTTTTTTTTACCAGTTTTAGTCAATGCTAGTTTATGCTTTGATAATGCAGTAGATGTGGCTAATGGGATCTCCGCGTATTATCGATGCTCACTTATAGGGTCTTTGAGGTGTTCTTGTGGTTCAGATGGCAAATTGTCGAAACAAGTCCTTAAATTGTTGTTGATTCCTGTTTGTTCGATGTTGTTAAACGTGCCCTTGTTGATGCTACTTTTGTATAAATACTACTTTTAGATACTTTGGTAAATGTGAATCTATCGGGAAAGAGTGGGAGAAAAGGGGGGGGTGGGGATGAGCTATGCCCTGACGTCAGTTTCCTAATGTTGTACTCGATATTTTTGGTGCAATTGGTGAGGTTGGTAAATTTCTCAAATGTATGCTATGGATTATCTCAAAAATAAAACTCACAAACTCCACTCTTCTTTTTCCAAAATACCTAAGAACAAGTTCTGAAGATACCCTCCCAATGTCGAAAGCCAAATAAAGCTGCTGGATTTTATCATTTTAAACCCTCTATTATCATGAAGAAGATAATACATTTAATTGTATCCCTTTTAAGGTGTACCTACGTTTCCCTTCCAAATGGTATTGTTCCTGACAAAATAAAAACTGCAAAAGCTATCCTGTAAACTGTAAAAAGGGTGATCCTAAATTTTATGGTATTGATCGCCCTATTTCTTTTCTTTCATGTGTTTCTAAGGTAATAGAAGGGATTGTGTATAATAGAGTTTATGATTTTTAAATAAGCAAGATATATTTTTTGATGGTCAGTATGGTTTCTGTCAAAGTATTTCCACAGAATTAGTTCTTTCTGATGCAATTCATAAGTTAACAAAACTTACATCCATAGGATATTTTCTTGATTTATCAAAGGCCTTCAATACAATTGATCACTATATGTGTACTTTAAGTTGTCCCCCATTATGAAATAAGACCTGTTTATCTTGGTTTTGTAGCTACTTGTCTAATAGAACGCAGTTCACGTATTTTGATCATAAATTTTCTGATGGCCAAGCTATACATTCAATGTGGTGTTCCGCAACGATCAATTTTACGTCCGCTCCTTCTGATCATTTACCAGTTTATGTTAACGATATAAGTCAAGTATCATCTAATTCTTTACTTGTTTTTTCGCAAATACTTATATATTTTTTCTGGTGACAATCTTTATAATCTACAACAGTTAGATTGTAATGAGCTTGATCACTTTTACAACTGATTTACCGCTAGCAAATTATCCCTTAATAATGATAAAACCAAGTATGTAATATTTAGTACTAGTGAAGCTTACTATGATTTTGAAATTCATTTTAAAGGGAAACCTCTTGTTCGTACTAATAATTTTAGGTTTTTAGGTGTGATTATCGATTCAAAACTGTAATGGCATGACCACATAAGATTTTATATCAACTAATGCTTCAGAAGGTGTCGGTATATTATCTAGGCTTAATCATATTTTACTTAAACATGTTATTCGCTGTATCTATTTAAGTGTAGCATTGCCACTTTTCTCATATTGGTTAACAATTTGGTCTGCATGTAGTAAATCTAACATGAATAAATTAATAGTCTTAAAACAACGTGCAATTCATCACATTAACAATTCTGGTATTTATGATCACAAAAGTTCTTTGTTTTCATCCCTTCAAAACTGCCAGATCTAATTAGCCCTAACAATGCTATTTTCACTTTTAAATGTTTTATGGTAGCTTACCCAACTATTTTGAATCGTCCTTTACTGAAAACAACTAAATACACGCCTACAATACAAGACAGCGTGATATCATACAATCTTTTCCATGTCGTAACAATGCCGAATTAAGTAACGTAAGGAATCATGCAGTTTAGCATTGGAATTCTTTAGCTCTTGAAACAAAATTATAAAAACAATTATTCAATTCAGAAAAGAAAAAAAAAAGCACATCTTAAGACACACTTTATCCACGTCTGTTGATATTCTTGTATTGTTATGTGTTAAAGAATTGTCTTTTTTCAAGGTGGCGGTGGGGTGGAACTCAGTGGAGGGTTCGAATATTATATCATATGATATTGTCCCCTTTTCATGTAAAGTATTTATTATCCACTTTGATAGTCTGCTGTACACAAAAAAGTTCTCTAGCAAGCATACCAGACAATGTTACAATTTCCTCTCAATGTCTATTTCAAGTTTTCTCACAACACTGCCTCTCTCTTACAAAATCCTCTCTCCAGTTCCTTCTTACTGACTGCCTGAATTTTTCAATCTCCACCCCTTCTACCATCTAATCAATAACACATTATAAAAGTCCTTTAACAATTCCTGCTTTCATCTAAGGGAGGATGGCCACCTAGTATAAGGGGATTAAAGTCTTACATGGAATTCTACTTTGACTCCCAGCTTTCACTGTAAGAAAATTGTATAAGTAGATCCCAGTGGTAAGCATACTCATCACTGTACACAAAAGCTTTTACCCAGCTCTCTATACATGGACAAGTCGACGATCTAGGGGGAGCTTTACAACATTCACGGATGGTGGGTGGGTCGGTTAGGGGTGGGATCAGAGTATGAGTTTGTTTGCTCTCTATTTTTGCTTAGGGACAAGTATATACCCATTGTAAATTAAGTCCTATTATTTTAACATTAAGAGTGAATGCTCTACCAGTCTACAAATTAGCCATAAAGGCTTTTTAGAGCACTTGCTTTCACAACTATATTGTATTTTTGTTATCATTCATTGAATGTTGTGATGCAACAAATAAGTATATGAAAAGGAATAATGTACAATGTTCGTGTACTAGGTCTCAACACAAGATAGTTCATTAAGACTTCAAACGGTAATTTTACCTTCTTAATCATCTTTGATCTGTTAAAATTGGGTTTTGTTATTAATTGTCGATTGTAATTATAATGAGAGAAATATTTTGAGAGAGTACCAGATCATTCCAATTTTTATGTTACGCCCACTTTAGCTCACACTACAGCCCACAACCTGATCACCTGCGTCGCGAGGATTACCTTGTTGGAATCTACTCATCGGTTATAAAGCTTTATGACTGCTGTGAAGGATGGGCTCGGAATGGCACCTCTTGTTCAATACGTGAGTTGAATTTGCCAGTTTTTTCAAGTTAACAACACACAACCAGAAGCTGGAACAAATTATTGTGATTAGGGGAAGCGTGTCACTTGGATGGGAGGGGACAAACTAGCTGAACCCCCCCCCCCCTCCTTTTCATGAATCGACTGAAATTGGGCGTGTTTTACTCAGAACTAAACTAATTATCTACACAGAGGTCCTTATAACATTGCTTATATCTTCCTCCACTGTATATAATGCACTTTGTACAGTTTTTGCTTGTATCGATATCTGCTTGTGAAAAATAATGCTTGAGGATATCAGACCACTCAACTAATCCTTCAAAAATATAGTTCTCGACAGGGTGTAAGATGGTACCGTGTACAGAATGGTTGCGTTAGTTATTAGGATGTTATGACTAACACAACAATATTCTAACTTTTGATAAACGATGCATCAAAAGATAAAACGTTTACTATATAGATTGTTTGATATCGTCAGCTTACGTCATTATCATTTTCCCACGTTGCAGCTATCTGCGAGGAGGGCTGTAGCCGTGGATACTGTAAGGCTCCAGGAACGTGTGAATGCGACACGGGATGGCAGGTATCAGTATTACTCCTTTCTTAAGAACATTTCTCCGATAAATTCACATGTTATCTGTATTAGTTTTATTTATATCATCTTAAACGGTTAAACTTTAGTCGATGTACATAAGGCACATAAATCATTTGTTTTACAGTGTTACAGTTATGCATGAATATAGACTTCAAAGAACGGTATCATATTCACAAACTAGAATTGTCAGAAGGACAGCATGCTTGACTATTTGAAGCTATTATAGAGAATAGGCTCATTGAGGGAAGTATATGCAGAAATAGAGCTAGTAGGGCAGATGATTTCAAATAACTTGAGCTTTGAAAAATGTAGGCCTACTTACATTTTCATTTACTTTAAATTTTTACATTTTAATACAAGCTTCAAAATATATTTGAGTTGCCCCAGATATGTTAAGACAAAAAAAGTTCAAGGTTACGACCTCAACCAGTAACTCAGAAAACATGTGGAAGCTAGCACTCTTTTGAACTAAAACACCTCTTTTAGTTCTAACTAATGAACACCAAAGAAAGGAAAGGCCCTGACTTGACAATGTCAACGAAAGATTCAAATACTACAAAGCATCCTTGTGGCGTGATAAAATTATTTCTAGTCATTTACCTACCAAACTACCCTGTATTCATCTTAAGCCCTTCTTAAAAGCAGAAAACAGCTATAACATGGATCGTAATCCAATTTCCAATATAAGAAAATATGTGCGTTGTGTCAAGCAGCATGAAAAATGTGCAAGTGTAAAGCAACATAAAAGCAAAGTTATGGAAACAATATTGCTTAATGTATGACAAGCTATACATTGCAAATGATACAAATCCCATCACCGCTAATAATACACCGTCCAGCCTGTCCAACATGCCATCCCAACCTGTCCCGAATGTCATTCCACGCCTTATTGACTATTTACTACATGCAATCACACCTGAAAACCAGATCTGTCATTCCACCCAACCACAAGTCCTACATGCCAATCCACCCTGTCTAAGATGCTAACCCACCCTGTCCAACATACCATCCCATTTTCCGTCCCACATGCCACTCCACCCTGCCCTACATACAATTCCACCCTCATCCTAATTCATACCACCATCATTCTACTTAATATTTCACTTATTGTTTGATTTCTCTTCATACTCAATACACCCAATTTCAAATTCTATTGAGGCGAGGAACTTTTGTTTCGTTCTTTATTCATGGCAAGACAAACATTTTTATAGCTAATTATGTCAGAAATACCATTAACATAACAAAAAACTCTCCAAAACTTTGTTTATATTTCTTTTCATACCTAATCTAAATCATTTTGAAGCGAGGAATCTATTTTTTTGCTTCTTCATTCATCCCAAGACTAATATATTAATTGCTATTCATGTCAGGAATGTATCATTATAACAAACAAACTTATTCAAAAACATTAACAAAACAAACTCATGCAAACACTTTAACCAGACGCGGACGCCGACGCCAGGGTAGTAGAATAGCACTCACTATTCTTCGAATAGTAGAGCTGGAAAAAAACAAAAACGAAAGGAAACGAAATATCGTAAAAGCAATGTCAGAAGAAAAAAAATCAAGTTGGCAACAATCTTATCAGGAAATTATTCCTCATGATAAATACTTTTTTTCTCCAAAATATAGTTTAATTTCCTGTCAACATATTTTCAAGAAATATAACTGTAAGATTAGTATAAATGTTTGTTTTAGCTGATGGCGCAAATTTAGAATACAAGTATAAAGTGTCTGACTTTATACTGCGAAGTAACGTCTTTTCAACTAAAAGTGCACATCCCGAGCATTTTTGTCATTAACAATTTAACAGCATTTAACAGCAATGCAAAAAACGTTTATAACAACAATTCCAAACTTTGATCAGTTCCGGTTGTTAACTTCTTATTAAAAATAAAGTAATGTTCGTCTCAACAGGGAAGAACATGCTCGATGCCTTGCCAGCATGACAGTGAGGAACCTGCCTGTAAGCAGATCTGTTCATGTTCTAAAGGGCCATGCGACTTCCAAACCAGGCGGTGCACTGTATGCCCGGCTGGTCGAATGGGAGCACAGTTAGTATTTTAGTTAAACTTCAGTTATCTTTACTTAAAGATGCGTATGATAATGACGACATATTTTTAAAGTTTACAGCTCATGTCCACTTTGTTTATTTTGTGAATTATTAATTTCATTTTGGTGAATGTATACCATATATGTGCCTGGATTTAGCAACAATCTGTAAACCGTATCCATTTTTACTTAGAGACATCGTGGGATTGTTTACAGTGTCTTTTCTGGCAGTTTTGCAACATAAGTGTCCGCTACTGGAAACATTAACAAATTTTACTTAAACCCTGTTGGGTGAATAAGCAAATACTTTGAAGGAACGAGAAATATTGTGTACTTTTCCACTTCAAAGCACTCAATACAGCAATAGGGGGTACCGAATACAGACGTGAATGTAAATTGGTACTCGAGCCCAAAACCATGGATTAAGTTTAACTATAGTTGAAACATTTACTATAAGCCTTGATAATTAAACGAATAGGAATTTACAACAGATTGCACCAGTGACTTAATTGTTGTTATACGAGAAAGCCTAGCCAAGGTATCGACATAGGTCCGTTGCAAGTTGGCTTTACGTATCAGTCGGGCAAACTATGTCTTCAATTCTTCTTTGCTTTAACATGTTGCTTTTTATCCATCATGTTCTTAGCTTCATATTAATATTGTATAAACTATGTTAGGTTTTTAGTGCTTTGAAAATTTCTATAAAACTATAATATACCATTAAATAACATTCATAAGATAATAAATCTCAACATATGACACAGCACCAACCTATTCTTGTACAAAAACTTCAATCTAGAATTTCCTACAGAAATTGTGACACCCACCTGAGATTTCAATCAAATTTCATTTATTTTGTTTAAAGGAGACATAAAGTCTGATCTATTCCTTATTGCATCTGATAGAATTAAAACTAATACTACGACCAAGTTACAAACCCGCAAGCAAAGCTTAATACTACTACTATGGGAGCCACCATTTTGATTTTAAAACATGCAGATAATGGAGTCATGAATCCAACAGGATGTAAAAGTGCCTTATGTTTCTTTATAATCTATCTCAAGTTTTCTAACTTCTGAATTACTTTTTCTTTTGCAAAGATCAAGGACATTTTTGTGTAGGCCTACACATGAAATTATCAAAACAACTAACTTTGCGTCACATCATTTTGGAATAAAAACTTTCACAAATATGATAAAGAAGTACATTATAATCCTTATGTCCCTGTTGAGGAAATTGTGGTCATCATGCACAAGATTTCAATACAGAATTGAATAAAATGGCAGCCTCCATGTGACTTCAAACATTAATATTTTGAGATACAAATAATGTTTTCTCTTGCTGATTTTGGTAGTTGGTTTAGATATTATCTATCAAACGAAATAAGAATTGTACCAGACTTTATATCTCCTTTAAGTACATAAAATGAAAAGCATTTCTCCCTTGCCCGTAATTTAAAGTTCAATAAAGCAACCTAACTTGAACACAAAGGTTATCTATTGCAATATCATGAATTTGCAAGTGTTTTTCACTCATTGACACAGTTGTAGAAACCCGTGTCCTGAAGCTCGTTACGGTCCAGGATGTGCCTTCAAGTGTAAATGTCTCGGCTACATATCATGTGACCAAACCACTGGCGATTGCATACTCCAATCAGATGTGACGTCAGAATCAAGTCAGGCTGACCCAACAAAATACCAGCTGAGGACAGGTCTTACTCGTGCTACAACAGAACATCCCACGGACCAGGGAAATGGACAAACATTTCGAGGTGCACAATTTGTTTTGTTTTTCTAACGTGTCTACACTATTAAATGTTAAGAGCATGTTATATCAGGCATGTAAAATTTGTCTCTCTAAGAGTATTCTGCATATTGATGAACTTCTACCTCAAAGGAAAATTTTGCAAATATTCTCACCCAACTTTTAGGATATGAGATTGCTGTAGAGTATTTTTAAATTAAATGCCTCAAGCTTTTCGTATCAAACAAACTTGCATATATCGTTTTAATGCTACTACTTTCAGACGATACCCGTCCTGCCACAAATATTCGGAAAGTCTCAACACATGTACATCAGCCTGCAACAATTGTTCAAGACTTGAAGGAGCCCATCTTAATACGTAGCATGAGGGTGGTGCTACCTGCGGGAATGGGTACCTTGCTTGTACTGGTTACATCTGTCGGAGCTACTTGGTATGGGTGTAGCAGGTGGAAGTCCAGGACAACTCTTCACAGGTAAAATATGGTCATCTACTACAGATGGATGATTAATTTTTGCTCTTTAGAAAACATGAATAAAATATTTCCTTTTCTGTTTTTGACCAACTTTGTATCACTTAGACCAACAGTTGAATACCAACTTTCTCAAAAGCGAAAAATTGAATTTAAAAAAAAAATACATCTTTTTCATTTTACTTATTTCAGAAAACAAAGTTGGCGCCGAGCAATACTTCCAAGGCAACATGGTAAGTGCCAAATATCAAACCGAAAAATATAACTATTTCTACTAGAAGTGTTGGGCTAGATTAATCTTCACCTACGCATCGTCATTTCCTCTCTAAAATGGCATGACATGGCATTTGCACCATGGAGAGTAAACAATAATTTTAAGCACCTGAAGTCGAACAAATCTATTGCAACGTTTAAGTTTTATGTAAAACTGTATGTTATAGCACAATTGTGTTTAAATTGTTGCCATAATAAAGTTTCCTTATTGTATTATTTATATAGGTATGTATCTTCACATTCTTTAATTATAATTTTATATTTCTACACAGATGACACAGAACCTACACCAATTCAGGCAAGCGTTATAACAAATCACTCTTCTACTACCCAACCAAATTCGTACATGTACATGAAATACAAAGAAGGCAGAAAATCAAAAAAGGATTTTCCGGTTGGTGATGTATCAAGTGTCATAAATGGCTACAGCCCTCGAGAAAGACGGATAACAGAATGCGAAACAATATATGAGGTGAATTTAACACCATCACAAGAGCAGAAGCTGATTGATAACAATTCCACATATATACAAGCAAATGATGATTTCCCAAAAATGATGATGTAATGAAAGGGCCCCGAATTGTCCCGGGTAAAGACGCATCAGATACGGAAGAAACCGAAGCTTCACATCGTGAGGAAGATTATGATTACCCTTACATAGACTGCAGACATTCTGGTGAAAACAAAATGGATGCCTCTCATATCGATACGGCAAAGAAATCAACACTGGCAAGGAAAATGCTTTTACCATCTTATCACCTATTGAACAACAGGCTTATTACCATTCAGGAGTGTTCTATCCCAAATCCCAAAGCACATCATCAGAAGACTACTGCTGTGCTGATGTAGAGGTCATCGCAACTGATGCAACACTCATACCTCTGGATGGGACATACACAGCTTTAATCCCTGAATCACAGATAAGCACACCTGCTTTACCTAGCACTGTTCCCCCTCTTTCACAATCTGTCCCTGAAAATGCTAAACCTCTGAGCAGAAACGGACAACTTCTTGGATATGTCACCACCGTCAAACAACCAGCAACCTTTTTTCATCCTCCACCCCCAACTTCACCAGCTCATAACAGATTATCGGAATATTACAATCGTCCGCCACCGCCAACAAAAATAAACCTGCATAAGTTCAAAACAGCCCTCACTGAAAACCTCAGCAAAGCGTATGTAAATGGATGTGTAGCCACCCCACCTGGTTTGAAAGCAGACCGCCTCAAGAGACCCATTCCAGCTCCAAGAGCGAAATTATTACCTTCTCAGCTGGTTGATAATGATGATAATGAATAGACAAGCATAGCATCAAGTATTGACTTTCATTGTATGTGGTACATTTGAAAGTTATACTTCTGGCTAATTCAATCAGGGCCGTAATTTCCAGGAGGGTCTTGTCTCCCACTTTAGAAATAATGTTTTGAAGATTTAAGTACATTTTGGGGTAACAACATCTTTGCCTTAAATTGCATTTCTTTTTCAAAAACATTTGATGTTTAATATGCTCATTTCTAAACCATACATTAGTCTACTAGTTTTGCAAAATTATGACTGCAATAAAAATGATCCATATCACCTTTCCAACGATTTTCAGATGAGCTACTTCATTGTCATATTTTTGAGATCCTAGCAAGATTTATATCTGACATGTCTTACATTACCCCCCAAAGAAAAAACACATGACAGTGGTTTTCCAAGACTCACCACTTTTCCGTGGTTTCCAAAGACTCGCCTTAAATCCTTTCAAAGTATGGAAAACTTCCATACTAAACTTCACGCTGCTTTAGTCACGTTTGATAGAGTAAGTTATACTTATGATATTTAAATTATAATTCTACCTCAATAATGAAACACTATCGATGTAACAATTTATGGTACTATGATTTACTTATGTGAATCGTCAAAATGACTCACAGTATTTGCTCAAAATAAAATAAGCAAACAGCTATGCAATTCAGGAAACATCTTAAGACACTTGTTACAAGCCATTTGAATTATGTTACGACGACGACGAGTAAACACACAATTACAATGACGGGGTCGTCGCCTGCGTATTCGGTTATGATAGTAACAATGCTATCACGAAATGCTTCATACCACCCGGACGAGAACACAGGTACGACGTACGGACTTACATAACATCGACAACCAAGTTAATGTCCACGGCCTTTGATAACCAGTTGCGGTACATTGGCGTGTCTACCCAACCCAGGCTTGAACCCAGGGCCTCGTGGTCTGTAGACAGGTAAGATAAACGCTACACCACAGTAGGTAAACTATAGGTTTTTTTTTTTAGGTGGAGGGTGAGATTATAAGCCAATAACGTCTATAGCTTCTGTCAATTAACAGACTAAAGGATTTAGTAAGGATTTTTTAGCTTCTTTCATTGACACTGTTTGTAATTAGGAGATAGATATAGGAGAGCTTTACTAGCTATAAGCTTGATGGAGTTTTTTGAAGCACTACCTTTCACAACATCCATTGTATAAGCTTAACAATGTTTTATTCTTTACATTAAAAACTTATACATCCATTCACTCTGTTTTATATGATGTTGTGAAGAAACTAATAAATGAAATATGAGATTTTGTATCAAAGTGATTTTTAACTCGCATAACCTTGAAAAACTTGATTTAATTAGAGAAAACACTTGATGGATTATTTTAGTAGATATTGAAAAGCCAGTAATCAGTTAAATTGCCATTGAAAAGCGATTAAAATCTGGTCTTTAGTTTGTTTTATATTTTCAGGTCTTTACAAACTAACTGGCATTCAATTATCAATTATCATCAGCCAAATAGCTCTACATTTTTCCCAATATTCTGCCAAAATACCTTATCAGGACCAAGAAGGATGTCTTGAAAGTTAGCTATACCCCAAGGTATCATTTCCAGTGAAGATCAGACTTCGAAAAAATCAAAAACCCAATTTTTACAAAAACTGGTAAAAAACTTTCAAAGTAGGCAATGAAGTAGGGCTTTACTGTTATCCCACATTTCCTTGGAGCATAATATGCTATATTGTTGTTCAATTCTTACACACATTACCACAAAATTCCAGATCTTGCATGTCCATCACCAAAACTACAATTCATTTTTTGAGTGTATATGATCCTACATCTAAATTTTGACCAACTTTTTACGATCCACAGAATATAAACCCGCTTTCCCCAAACCAGCCCAAATCAATTGTAGTCAATTGATAAGATATGACAATTAAATACAAAAACTTCAGGTATATTGTAAAAACTGACAAAACAAAAGGTTGTTTCCTTGATTTCTTTGTATTTGTTACCATCAGACTTCGTTTTACAGTCATAAATCAAGTATATGCAGATCAGTAAATCTTATCAACACTCTAAAAGGAATTACATAAACATTAAAAGCTACCCTTTTGATAATTACTAGACTATTCTATTTACTTAACTCCTCCAACATCAGTAAATATTTGATAAGTGTCTAAAATTCCGTAATTTACGGATATTTCTTATACTAAGTAACAGTGGTGTAGCCAAAGCTTGGGAATTGGAAGCGATCGTCGCACTAATAATCCTCAATATTCCATTTGTATTGGTTTTTATTTTTATCCGTTTTTATTTGTATCCGTTTGTTTGCCGGCGGGGGCCATATTTTTTATCCTGTCAGTTTATTTCTGTTACTTGCCCCACCAACTTGGTAATCCTGGCTATGCCACTGCTAAGTAAGACTAAGTAGTCTTGCCCAAATCCAGTCTATCCATCAAAATTATGTATGGCAA
Organism: Chiridota heheva; assembly: GCA_020152595.1. Lineage (NCBI taxonomy): Eukaryota > Metazoa > Echinodermata > Holothuroidea > Apodida > Chiridotidae > Chiridota > Chiridota heheva. The sequence goes on from JAIGNY010004072.1 coordinate 1,964,743, forward strand.
AATAAATATTAATTGACAAGACTTAAATGAGTTGACTCATTACCTTCTTATAATTTTCTTGTCACTATAACCACCTTGTGATTACTCAGATCCTTAGTGGAGATACAGATTCTTGAAGTATTAATCTTCAAACATGCACAGATTGCACACGGGATAACAGAGGAAGCATGAATGTTCCAAGGTATACTCAATTAAGTCATAACATGTTGCTGCTCATTAACACCCCTAAAATAACTTTCTACTTATAATGTCATACTTCCTATCTCCCTTAAGATCTTCATAATTAAGTTTGATGTCCAAGATAATTTTTGTTTTTACAACATCAACCTTTTATTACTTGACATCTGGTGTCTATCACATATACAGTGTCAGCAAAAATGTTATCATTCTTCCTTGTATAATCTGTAATATATGAAATATCTGACATAGATACATATATTTTGGCTTACAGTTTCCAAATCCTCAAGTACTTCACAAGATGCTTTTGTTGTTTCTCAATTGTGGGCACTTGAGAAAATCTATGAAACCTTCCAAAGAGAACTTCATTAAAAGTATGCTTATTATTACATCAATCTCTATAGTCTATAGTAAATCTAAAAAAAAGGGTTTCTATAAGTTTCCACAGGCATTTTGGGGGAAAATTCGACAGACCTTTTATTTTGTATAAGTTAGGGGTGCTGAATATGAATTTTTGGTCTGTCACCTTCACAGATGACTGTAACTCATTCAAAATGGCAAAAAAACAAAATAACCTGTCCCACATGGCATCCCAGCACATGTCCCACATGACATCCCATAGGCTCCATTAGAAGTCTCATCGTAGCTATCACAGTCCCTGATTGATCATACTATGTATGAAAGTGTCACTTCATATAATAACTTATATGCCAATGACTTGTTGAAATGGGGTGGGACACCATGTCCCACATAACATCCCATATCATCCTATGTCCCACATGACATTCCATCCCATGGCATTCCACCCTATGTCCTGCATGGCATTCCACCCTATGTCCTGCATGGCATTCCACCCTATGTCCTGCATGGCATTCCACCCTGTTTCACATGGCATCCCACCCCATGTCCCACATGGCATACCGAATGGCATCCCACCCTATGTCTCACATGGCGTCCCATAGGCTCCATAAGAAGTCTCATCTTAGCTATCAGACCCTGATTGAACATACTCTGTATGAAAGTGTCAGTTTATATAATAACTTACATGCAAATGAGTTGTTGAATAAGAAAAAAAGGTGGAGTCAAATAATTATGCCTGATATAGCCCTTGGTGTATACAACATGGTAAATAATATATCATATGTCCCTCATGGCCCCTATCCATGTCCCACATGGCATCCCTCCCTATGTCCATATGCAATCACATCCTGTCACACTCCCTGACTAAGCATACTAAATACAACAAATCATATACTGTAGCAAATTTATGCAAATGAGCACAATAATAAAGGTTGAGTTTAATAATCATGCCTAATACAACTGTTGGTGCCCAAATATTTTGAAGAATTATAAAGATTTTAAATCTCAAGTGCTACAAAAAAGACTTGAGGATCTCTGAAGAATATTGGAAAATTATATCATTTTACAGTAATCTTTTAAGAAAATATCAAATGTTTTGTAAACTTTTTAAGGAAACTAGTTTTTAATCCTGTCTTAAGTATCTCTGAAAAACTTTAACATTTCATAAGGAAGTTCTAATCTTCCATAAGGATATCTGTAGAAACTTTTAACTTTTTCTGAGGAACTCTGAAGAAACTTTAACATTTTCTGAGAAATTCACAAAAAACTTTTACATTTTTAAGGAAATCTCAGGACAAATCTGTGGACGGCCGGACAGGCGACCAGACGTAATCGCCATTACAATGCAATCGCCGCACAATGCCGCACAATGCCGCTGCGCCGCACAATGTCGCCGCGACAATGCTTCTGTCGCCCACAATGCGCCGCACAATGCTTTCGCGACAATGCGCCGCTGACAATGCGCCGACAATGCCGCACAATGCCGCACAATGCCGCGACAATGCGCCGCACAATGCCGCTGACAATGCCGACAATGCTTCGCACAATGCTTCGCGACAATGCTTCGCGACAATGCTTCGCCGCACAATGCCGACACAATGCCGCACAATGCTTCGCACAATGCTTCCCATAATGCTTGCCATAATGCTTAACATAATGCTTCCCATAATGCTTCCCATAATGCTTCCCATAATGCTTCCCATAATGCTTCCCATAATGCTTCCCATAATGCTTCACATGTGAACCAAAAATGACAACAAATAATCGAGTAATTTGGCTTCACTTTGTAAGTACTGAATACATAGTATTGACTTGCCTTAAGACTTCTCACTCCTTGCCGGAATATAAGCCATGGATAAAACCCTCCATTTTTGTTTGTCTTGCGCCAACATTCTCAGCTGTTCCAGTTGTAGCCCATCTTGATCATCTCCTTTGCAGTGTCCCGCCTCCAGGTATTTTGGGCCTTGTCCCGTTTGCGTATAGATAGTATTGAATACATAGTATTGAGAACAGTATGGAAAACTAGTATTGAACACATAGTACCGGGTATATAGTATTGAATTTAATTAAGAGGGTTTCATGAACAGTTTCTCAAAGGATTTGTGCTGGTTATCAGCAGGTATATACATGACTTTGTGTAATTGATGTTTGATAAATATTTGTGTTTTGTTTGTTACGTCGCCAATTGTTTTCATCAAGATATGTTTTGCATATACCCATACTTTAATAGTAAGAGATTTTGACACAAGAAGCTGCAGTTTACAAAACATCACAGGAAGTTGCAATGATATGGTGAGAACAGTCTGATGTAAGTGCAATAATTACACCATTAGGTGACAGTACCTTCAACAATATTATAATGCTTGTGACAGTATGAAAATTGACGCTGCAAAGCAAGCTTTCTATGTCATGTACTGACAAGGAACTTATTTTTCTAAATTCTTAACACACAATAGAAAAATAGGTAGTTGTTTGTTTTCCCTTGATGTAGCAAGTATTCTCAAAGTTTATGCCTTGAAAAGTTTGTGAGTAAAGTTCGAATTGGACAAAGAAAATATTTGACATTGATTTTTTTTGTAGGCTTTATCTTTTGGGGTTTTGTAGGGCTGAATTATTAGTCAGGTTGCAAATCTGAAAAAAGTGACACCCACAGGCATTTGTGGGGAAAAGTCGACAGACCATCTATTATGTATAATTTTGGGGTGCTGAATCCGAAGTATTTTTTGGTGCTGAATCCGAAGTTTATTTTTGGTGCTAAATCCGAATTTTTGGTCTGTCACCGTCTCAGATGGCTGAAACTCATTCAAAATGGTGGAGAAAAACAAAATGGCCACCAAAATAAGAAAAATCACAACAAATAATCTACAAAATTAAAAATGAATGCATAACATCTCATTTCTGCATGCAATTTAATGTAAATTAGAGTTTATGCTGGATACTTAGAGCATGGATAACAGTAAACCAAGATGGCGGAAAAAAACAAAATTCCGACAAGTTGGAGCAATTTTCTTGCTCTTCCAGAAAACAAGTCTGATCTTGCAAGATATCTGTCAGAAGAAATCATGCAAGAAGGTAATCATACAAAAGCAATTGTTATCAGTGGTTGATTTTGGAATAAGAAAAAGTGGAATCCACAGATGCTGCTCTTGATACAAGCGTCTTAAGTTCAAGGCAAGAGGAAGCTGATAAGAGGATGATATTACACTGCATTCACAGCAGCTCCGAGGCTGTTGTTGTTCAGGCACGTGACACGGATGTTAAGCTGATACGAGGATGATATTACACTGCATTCACAGCAGCTCCAAGGCTGTTGTTGTTTAGGCACATGACACGGATGTTAGGCTGATACGAGGATGATATAACACTGCATTCACAGCAGCTCCGAGGCTGTTGTTGTTCAGGCACGTGACACGGAAGTTAAGCTGATAGAGGATGATATTACAATGCATTCACAGCAGCTCCAAAGCTGTTGTTGTTTAGGCACGCGAAAAAAATGTTAAGCTCATATGAGGATGATATTACACTGCATTCACAGCAGCTTCGAGGCTGTTGTTGTTCAGCCACGTGACACGGATGTTAAGCTGATACGAGGATGTTATTACACTGCATTTACAGCAGCTCCAAGGCTGTCGTTGTTTAGGCACACGAAAAGGATGTTAAGCTCATATGAGGATGATATTACACTGCATTCACAGCAGCTCCGAGGTTGTTGTTGTTCAGGCACGTGACAAGGATGTTCTTGTCCTTTTACTCTCCCACTTCCATTGCATGCCAGTGAAGAAACTGTGGTTGAAAGCAGGAACTGCTCAAAACAGAAAAATTCCCCCAGTGCATAATGATGTTGAACAAAGTCTTTTGAAAATTCTCTCCTGGATACACTCCCAGCATTCCATGCATTTACTGGAAGTGATGTAACATCTTATTTTCCTGGTCATTCAAAGAAAAGTGCGTGGAAAGTATTCACTCAGAACCATAATCTACTTGAACACCTGAGGAAAGGCAGCTTTACAAACTTAATTCTGACTAATGCAGAAAAATTTGTTTGCAAACTTTACAACATGCAACAAATGGACCTTGTTGATGAAGCATGAGTATCATTGTTTATGAGATCTAGCTCTCCTGAAACACTTCCACCATCAAGAGATGCCCTTTCTTCCACCTCAAGCGCAGCCACTATCAAACAGCTGTATGGAGACAAGCTCATCTTAACTATCCACAAATTCTATCTGTCAAAGAAATGGGTTGAAAAGAATATGATGGGAGACTATAGTGCCCATTCTAACCTCTTTACCACCGGTCCCTGAATCATGTGTAGCTCTCATTTCGTGTAACTGTAGAAGTGGATGCTGGAATCAGCGCTGCAAGTGCAGATAATCAAATCTTACATGTGCAACAGTCTGCAAATGTAAGATTAATGACAGTTGTCGCAATGTCTAACCACCAATTTCGATGAAGCTGAATTTTTTTGCATTAAGAAAAAACCTTTTCAAGATGTATATTTCAAATCCTTTAGTGACTGAACTGTTTGTAAACCTTTTGACAATCAAATGGAAAATATGCACACTTCTTCCCACTTTTAGATCACTATATCTATCCTTAATGAGGGGACTGTTACAAATATTATGTTTCAGGTTTTATATAAAAAAAAACTAAAGCTTATATCAGACAAAGCAATGCTACAAAGATTTCTTACAAGAGGGGAACTCACCAACACACCAATAAGCATGAAAAGTAAATTCATTGCATTGGATCATATGACAATAATTGATGGTTACCAGCTGTCTCTATTTGGATATTGAGAATATTTCATAAGGTAATTATCCACTATTTCAATTTCATACATTGTAAACAATCTTTCAAGTCCTTGTTATTATAGAGAATAAGATGAATGTCTGAGTTTGAGATGAAACCTAAAAATATAAACAGGGCATAAAGTGTCATATGATAACTGGATTTAATATGACCATTTTGTTTAACAAGAGTAACCTTAAATTATTGTTGGCCAACTAATCAAGGGGTAATTTAATGGGGAATTCACCAACAGAGGACAAATTAGTTCCATTGTAGGATTCTTAAAAAATATTGTATATACAGACACCATTTTGTTTTTCACCACTTTCAGTGACCGTTAACTATCTGATAATGTATAACTAATTAAAAGATCGTAACCAGAATATTTTTAATGGATAAAATGGAAACATGCAGATTTCACCAAAGCAAACTATTCAGTTTGAATATTGAATATATTGTTCCAACACAGAGAATCTAACAGTGGTGGCCATTTGGTTTTAGTCACCATCTTGGGTAATATAAAAGCAATCAAAAAGTGCATTTACAAAATGTATTTATTGATAGAGCATTGAAATAACAGACAAAGAAATGGTTTCATCTCAAAAAAAAATTATGTTTTAAAATTACTTTTCTTCTTTTTGGCAGCCATTTGTTTTTTCTGCCATCTTGGTTTACTGTTATCCATGCCCTAAGTTTGCAACCTAAACTCTGCTTAATTTACATTAAAGTGCATGCAGAAATGAGATGTTATGCTTTCATTTTTAATTTTACAGATTTTTTGGGTGGTTTTTCATATTTTGGCAGCCATTTGGTTTTTCTCCACCATTTTGAATGAGTTCCAGCCATCTGAGAGGGTGACAGACCAAACATTTGGAATTCAGCACCCTAAAATTATACATAATAGATGGTCTGTCGACTTTTCCCCACAAATGCCTGTGGGTGTCACATTTTTCAGATTTGCAACCTGACTAATAATTCAGCCCTACAAAACCCCAAAAGATAAAGCCTACAAAAAAAATCAATGTCAAATATTTTCTTTGTACAATTCGAACTTTACTCACAAACTTTTCAAGGCATAAACTTTAAGAATATTTGCTACATCAAAGGAAAACAAACAACTACCTATTTTTCTACTGTGTCTTAAGAATTTAGAAAAATAAGTTCCTTGTCAGTACATGACATAAAAAAGATGCTTTGCAGCGTCAACTTTCACAGACCTGCCAACCTTTAGGATCACCAAAGTGTATTCTGGAACTACAAAAGTTGTATTTTTGATAAAAAAAAACTGTACTCTTCAAACAAAATGTAAAAAACAAAGGTTTACTGTGGCTGAAAAAAAATTACCACTGTACTTTCAGTTTCTCTTATTGTACGAATCTGAATCGTTTCAGTCGCAAATCAATCCTTCAAGAGGACATGAACGCCAACCAAGCGTAAAAAGTATGAGTAAAAAAGATATAAAAAAAATATATATATATAAATAAATCAATCTTATTCTGGTGCCAAAAAACGTACAATCGTATTCTCAAAATTTTCCCGTATTAAATATGGCAAAATCGCACTATAGTTGGCAGGTCTGCTTTCATACTGTCACAAGCATTGTAATATTGTTGAAGGTACTTTCACATAATGGTGTAATTATTGCACTTACATCAGACTGTTCTCACCATATCATTGCAACTTCCTGTGATGTTTTGTAAACTGCAGCTTCATGTGTCAAAATCTCTTACTATTAAAGTCTGGGTATATGCAAAACATATCTTGATGAAAACAATTGGCGACGTAACAGGCACAATACAAATATTTATCAAACATCAATTACACAAAGTCATGTATATACCTGCTGATAACCAGCACAAATCCTTTGAGAAACTGTTCATGAACCCTCTTAATTGAATTCAATACTATATACTCGGTACTATGTGTTCAATACTAGTGTTCCATACTGTTCTCAATACTATGTATTCAATACTATCATACGCAAACAGGACAAGGCCCAAAATACCTGGAGGCGGGACACTGCAAAGGAGATGATCAAGATGGGCTACAACTGGAACAGCTGAGAATACTGGCCCAAGACAGACAAAAATGACGGGTTTCATCCATGGCCTATATTCCGGCAAGGAGTGAGAAGTCAATACTAATTCTCAAGTCAATACTATGTATTCAGTACTTAAGCAACTTTACAATGTGAAGCCAAGTTACTCTACTATATCTAAAATCCAAATATTAATAGATTAGTAAATTTATGACATATTCAATAACAAAGTCATCTCTGCTAAATCATTTGTTTCACCAGAATGTCTTCCCCTAACTGAGTCTTCCACCAAATACCATGACTTAGATGGGGATAGAAAGTGACATTGATCCTTAGGAGACTTAAAAACAATCAATGTATACTCGAAGTGTCTGATATGAATGCTAAACCAGGCACTCTATTACAAATGTTTTTTTGCAACCCAAACATTGTACAGACTAAAAAATTCAAATTGCATTTTCACTCTAAGATGCTATAAGTCAACTACTATTTTTGGTAATTTACAACATACCGGCCCACTGCAAAGGAATACACTAAAACTTGTTTGTGTGTCACCCTGCATGCTTAGCAAATAATGAGATGTGATGTTAGACACACAGCATAAACCAGGCAGATCCAAGGGACCTATGACCCCAAAAGATCTCCAGAAGATAGCAATACCTTACAAGGTATTTAATCCATCTGGATGAAGTTTCCAGGTTTCTTATAACCAACATGGTACATGTGAAGCTCAACTATATCACAAAAATGTTCAAAAGAGTAGTAAAGATGATTTCAAAAAGATGAAATGGGGAGTTGCTATTTTCAAGTCAAGTTTTGCATAGAAAAATAAATCTATGGTCTACTATCCATTAATAATATTTCATAAAAATCAATTTATTTATTGCAATATTCCCATTGATTATACTCTAACATTGTACATCCTTTCTTTCAAGTATGTTTGTCTGAAAATGCACCAATCATATGATGTGAAACCAAGGATGTACAAACACATCCTTGGTGAAACTAAACAATAAGCAAGGCTTTCCCACATGTCTGTTTTATAAGACCATACCCCCAATCCAAAAGACTCGGATTATTTTCCATTAAATTGTGTAAATTCAGCTGGAAGCAGCTGATGTTAAATCCAAAGCTGTTTGGAGATTCCATTGACTCTGTCTACACATGTGTTAGCTAAAACTATTAAATTCCCTACAGAAAAGGAGAAACCGGTGGAATTGGGGGATTGTCCACCTGGATTCACAGGATGCATACTTCACCCCCTCGCAACACTTTTTCAAAGAAAACAATATTTACATCTTACATACTGACAATACTTGTCTTACTATTTAACTGGCAATTTTCTTTTACTTTCCTTAAGAGAGGGAAAAATATATAGAACTCCAGGGGACTTTCCCAATGGAATTCAAGGAAGTACATTTCAAGCCCCTCCAGCAATAACTTTTATGATACAAATATTTTCATGATTCATAAGATAATTAAACAAGATATCTCTTACTAAGGTTGCATCTTCATTTTTGTTCTTAAATTATGTCAAATGAAGGATAATTCCATTTTATTTATTTTTAAGACGGGGAGGACGGGGAGGGGGGGGGGAGGGGAAGGTCTCCTTCCTTCAAATTACCAGGAGAAAGAAGCTTCAGTCTCCTACTTTTTAAGATAACAGTACTTAATTTAAAATTTTCAAATTGAAAAGAAAAAGTTTTATAAAACAATACGTTTTTTGGTCATTTGCTATACCTTAGATTGAAGAAAACTCCAGAGCTGCAAAAAACTTTAAAAGTTTGCAAATTTACTTTGCATTGCAACAATAAAGACAAGTCACTCAGGCAAAGATAATGAGATGGGAAGTTTGACAGGGATAGTATTCTATGCTGTCCACACAACAGGGTATTGTGCACTGTAGTGTGAACAAGGTGGTACCTTCTTGGTGCCTTATCATTTCCCTGGTGTGAATAGTCAGCTGTAGTTAATTATTTACACATCAGCACATATTTTCCAGAAAACACCCTGTTTGGAGATTTTCATGCTCTTCAAGGCTGCCAAATTTCAAGTCTTTGGTCAAAAACCTCTGACTAGATACATTTCAAAAATGGGAGACGAAGTTAACAAAAAATTCCCATTTCATAACCTCAACTTCGTTGAATTAAAAACAACTTTTTTTTTCTCAAAAACTTACTTGCCATACTTCCAGACCATGCTTTTGCCTGGAAACCCTTGAGATACTGTTAAAGGCATCAATGCATCAAATTCCGGTCAAATTTTGATTGCTCCTATCATCAATATCCTTTTTTGGCAACTTTTGTGCAAATTTTCATGATTTTTAGCCTTTTTGAGACCAATTATTGACAAAAATCTTAGTTCCTGATAGCAAAACAACTGCTGTATGCAAAAAATATTGTCAGAATCGTTATTTGACACATTTTCAGTTGAAAACAAAAAGAGCAACTACCCTGTTTGTTCATACCAAAATATACCTATTAAAACAAATCCACTTGCTACAACATATGCAATGAAGTGTACAGGTAAGTTCATGTGAGCGACCCGGGTTCGTAAACCAAGCCGGATGCCTGACTTTTGTTTTTAGGCGAGTAATTACAGGGGTGATTATTTTTTGTTTATTTTCATTGTTTTTGCATGTTTTGCTTTTAGAAAAGAAAAAATTTAAGACGGTATCAATGGAAAGAAAATTTCATAAACAATCAAAATACATAAAATCCTCCATTTTCATTTCACAAGGAAATATTACAAGCTCAAAAAAATTGAGCAATTTTGATCTAATTTTGCCTAGAATTTGCAATTTTTCATATTTATGTCTATATATTGTTTATTTTGAATCTTTTATTGAAAATTTTGTCTCAGCATTCATATAAACCAAACTTGTAGAGATAGAAAATGAAAGGAAAGTTGTAAAAATTAATTTTGAAAAAGAAAATTCCACCACATTGCAGTCACGTTTTGAGTGTCCTGGGAGTCGAAGGGTTAAACTGAATCCTTATTGGCAAGCTTTACTCAACACTCAAGCGCAGGCAAAAATGTATGCAAAAATAACCATGGCTTGGCAATGTAATGCTTGGAAAGAATTTGTAGAGCAAAATGATAAGGAAAGCAAGAGCATTTGGGATGTATGAAGATTGCAACAAACATAAGCAACAACAATTGTAAGAATAAATAATTAAAGTTTTGCTCCAGAGACAATCAACATGACCACAGATGAGAAGCAAGCAGTCATTATCTTGATCCTTCAAATGAGCTAAAGACAAAAAGTTATTAGGAAAAGTTGAGGATGCAGTCCAGTTGGAATACAAGTTAGAAATGATTAAGTTTTGAGGGGTGGAAAACAGACAAGACTCTCGGGTCATACTTTAGACGGAGTTGTTAAACGCTTTATATTAGTTTGCCTTGTTGAAAAGGAGGAGGATCTCCACAACAGGCAAGGAATGCTAAGTCAAGCAGCTGTAGTGTAGGGTTGCAATGAACTAGAACTGGAGATAGTGGATGAATCGTCTTTTTTGGAAATGGCAGAGCTTATGAAAGCCGTTAATCACATTTACATACCTCCAATAGAGCTTTTAAGCAGCCGTAACTATCACAGCAGCTTTTAAAAATCCTAAAAGCTATTACCAAGTACCGACCTATTATCAGCAATATGAAAAACAAAAAATTAATGTATCAATTTCTCAAAGATGCTTACGATGTGTATTTACTAGCTGCTGCTTCTCTGGATATCTAAATATGTATGTTGGCTAATACCTTCAATCTAGCAAGCAGTGGGTATCTCTCATTATTAATTCCACAGCTAATATTCCTCACTATAATAATTAAGTTTCACTCTTTCTTAAAGTTTTGTTATAACTGATGGTTTTATTTTCAACATTTCCTATTTTCTTTATTTGATAATTATATTTAATTGTTGATTAAATTCTAAGCTTTTCCCTTTTTCCAGTGTATTCTTCTGACTCTTTTGTCAATTTGATCCACAGAGTGGCTGCAGAAGAAGAATAATCCACTTAATTTGAGGAACTGCTGACTGAGGAGCTTAACATCCTCCCGAGAAAAGTTTACGGGAGATTCATAGAGAAGATGGGCACTCTTACAGCAAGTCAGACTTTGCAGGCATTAGGGCCGCCATTGATTGTCATCTAACAAGAAATCCATGAAATAGGTCAATCCACATCAATCGTGACAAAGAATTTAGGCAATCAAGCATCATGTTTGTAGGGCCTAGTAAAACACCTGAAGAGGCAAGGCTTCAATAAAACAGAGCATCATGAACCCATCAGCAAGCAGGACCTCAAGAAACTTGAGTCGTCAGGAATATCATCAAGTGATAATGCCCAAGCGCTACTTAGGAGTGTGGTTTGATGTTACATTTTATTTTGGAAGGCAAAGTTGGGTTTGGTTTGTTGATGTTTAACAGCATGTGACAGTCGGAGTCAAATGTGCCAAGAGGGTGTTAAAAACTAAGGTGCTTGAGTTAAGACAGAAGAAAAGAGAGGAGGATAGAGGGAAGGGAGGAGAGAAGGTGAATAAGGGAAAGAAGTTAAGGTAATAAAAGGAGAGGCAAGGACGTGAGGTATTAGAAAGCTAAGAAAGAATTCATTTAGGGTCTGATTCGATGATGACAGCAGAGAATTAGTTGAACTTGCAAAAGAAAAACAACTATCCAGGAAGCAGCAATGACAAGCAACAGAAGTCTGAACAGATGTATGCAGGAACCATCATCACTTAGTTGCACAGTAAAGTCATTTTTCATAAGGCAAACAAAACACAATATGTGTAACTTTTTTCAAATGACCTCTGAAGCCATCCATGTCACACCCTCCATGCCCATGATACAAGAAAGCCCCAACTGGGGACAAGAAAATTTTGGTGATGATAAGATACAGTATATCTAGAAGGAAGCAGGTCCTGCAGGTCACAGGTGCACACTCCATTGTGCAAGAGCCACAATGTGCATGAGCCACCATGTTTACTTTAACCTGATGAAGATTTATTTCACTGAACAGGCAGGAGCGAGTACACAACAACAAAAAAGGCTGTGACTGTTCACAGAAATAAAACCAGCATGAGAAGCTACACGCATAAGCTAAACAAAAGCAATTTTTGAGTGATGCATCGACAAAAGGAAACAGTTAGGGATCTTAATTGTAGGACAACCTCTCTTTTTGTTTGCACTGAGCCGAACTAATGTTAACAGTAACATTAACACTTACATTAACAGTCAGACTGTCAATCATCGAAAAACCATGTTTGGTTTGATAAACCTTGGTTGTAAAGCACTGTAATTTTTCTGAAATATTTTCATTTAAATGAAACACTAGCCTAGTTCAAGGCCTATCGTACCTCAATCTTTTGCAGCTTAGGCTGTTTGTGTACTGTCGCTTTATTCATGCATAGTCAAGAAGTTTTGCGCACTTTTCTTTTTTATGTATCTTTTTTACATGGTTTAATATTTAAAGTGTTGCTCGATATCTTTTGATACGAAAGCTTTTGTGAAAAAAATAGTTTGAGGATCTATTGATCTATAAATTGTTTACATGCTAAAAATATTTAAGAATTTTATCGATAATCTTGATAATTTTTTTAATTTTATTTCTTGCTTCCTTTGATCAGGGAGCAATAAAACTTGTTTAGAGCTTTAGAAACAGACAACTGTATGTGGCTATTGACTAACAATGAAGAATGTTCTTTTGAATATTGAGAAATTCCTTGCTAGATTTTGGATTAAATAGATTTCCAAAATTGTTCTTTTTGTCTTTTTTTCTGTACATAAAAAATACTTTTCAATAAAGGGCCCAACGATGGGCACACTGTTGTAGTTTATTTCTTACTTGAAATGCTTATCAGCCCATGATCCAAAAGCTCAAGAACTTGGTGTAACCTAAAAAGTATTCGAAGAAACTGCAGTTTTAAAACCAGTCATTTACAATTTCATGAAAATAATCGTTTTTGAGATGGTGGGCAGATGTCCTAAAATCCTTTCCTACCCCAAAACCACTTCTTAGAGTGCTCTATCTATTTTCATACCAAGGATGGGTAAAGCTTAAGCAGGATGAACGATATCATTATAGTCAAATTGAATCATATTCATATGAGAAACAAATTTGCAGCCAATTTGTATTATACAGAGTTCCAGACAGCCAATAACGTTTTGATGTAATGTTAACATGAATCAAAGACAATGGCAGGATATGTCACAACAGTAACCATTTTCAGTCACCTGGACTACTTATCACAGTCACTTGAACTTATTGTCACAGGTCCCTGGACTTTTTTTCTAGGTAAAGACATCAGCAAGTTGCTTAATTAGTATTGTTCCTATGCACCTCATAACCTTATTTGCATGTCTTTAGGAGGGCTCACATCCTTGGCAAGTATAAGACAAAGGAATGCCAAAGATTTGTTCTTTGCATTGCAGGTTATGTACAACTTTGTAGATGTCAGCGCATCAGGGAGTAAGTATTTATCCACTTCAGCAAAGTTATCTCAGGACACACTTCAAAATTCTAGCAGTTGAGGTTGAGCATTGCCAGGAGAATTATCATTAAGTATCTGACACAGGTGTAATTTGGGAGTGCCAGGAATAGCAATAGTTTACAGGTGATGCTTATATGTATATATTCATTGATTGGTGACCCTGAAGGACGAGGATGTTGTCATCAACCTAGAACATCAGCCGTTGTCATCAACCTGGAACATCAGCCTAACAATGTTCAACAGTGGAATTTCTTTAGTAGAAAATTTATCAAGTCTTCTTAACCTGATGTAGTTTTAAGATCATAGCCAAAAATAACATTAAAAAAGATGATGATATCTGGCATGGCAGCAATGCAGTTGGAATACACACAAGATGCATGTACCAAGTCAGGGTAAAATCTACACAAATTACAGCATCAGGGACACAGGAAGATGCATACTGAACAAAACTGGTGTGGAAATACACCTCATCATGAGCTTGAATGGACACCAAAATGAGTGGATCATGTGTATAATGATATTGTAAGTGACGAAAACACCACTGTTCTAATTGGTTGCATTCAGCCATTTCCAATCCTCCAGTCTAAACAGACCAAGATCTGCCCACATTCCCCATGATGCAGCAGGCAGCACCAACCATGGTGAATCTATTGTGTATCAACTGCACGTCCTATGTCAGCCCACAAGATTGCATTTTGAGGCCAGGTCAAGTTTCACATCCTCTCAATTACATCTTCAAAGCATGTTAGTAACTTACCTGGTTCAGTGAATGTGTTTTATAATTCTAAGTAATCAGATAATTTGTAGAATTATTGAAATTAAGTTCTGGTTTCTGATTTGATAAGAAAGCTTGTTCAGTATTTAAATTCTACAACCAATTTCAACATGAAGTAAGTACCAGTACAATTTTGGCTGTTGTACATAATGAGAAAGTGTAATGCCCCCACTTCCCTGCTATTCAATGATTCAACTCTTGTATCATTGTTGTATTTACACGTTACTCCTTTTTTACTATTGTCCCATGAGGTATCAGTTTAAATATCATATTCTATATCATTTCTTTTTTTATCAATTCCTTTAAGCATTTTTAGTTTTTAGGCTTTTCAAAATTGTACCTTGTTAAAAAGTATTAAATTGTTTGACTCTAGTGTAATTTTTCAGTAAATTGTTCTACTTGTTCTGGATGTACTTAAGTTATGCTATTGTGCATCACTTTCATATAAACCCAATTTTACTGCTAATCCTCTAATCAACAATAACAAATTTGATCTTAACCTTTACCAAAGCATTCAAAGTATAAATAAACAAACTTTATTTGCTGAAGCTGGCCTTAGGATGAATTCTTTCATCCCATTAGTGTACATTACAGCTAAGTAGACACAGAAAACACTGCAGGTGATTATAACACCTGCCCTTATCAAGTACTGAGCAAAGTTCATAGGTACAGAAAAGAATCAATGGCTACAAAGGGTATGAGGTGGCGCAGTACCATGATATGCATTAACAGAGGGACATATTAGCCAATCTTGTATGGATATGGTGCAGAAGGCAAAAAACAAAAACAAAAAAAACAAATCCATTGAGAAAAGGAATTTCCAAATAGGATCTCCATGTTTCAAATAAGCAATGGATCACATATCATAGTGGTCTGTGGTTAACTGGAAGTAAACAAATTATGCAGACACACAGGGGTATGATGTGTTTAAAAAAGCAGATGGAATTGTAAGACACAGAGAAAGGTTTACTTAATTACAAGAGAATAGAATAGGGATGTGAAGAAATGATGTACTTGGAGGCACATAGAAATGCAAATGTATCTATGGCTTCTTTGTGACACTTTAGGCATAGATGAAGGTGCTTATATTCCTTGCATATCCAATTATCCATAGACGTACTGCACAAATGCCTCAAGATACATGGTAGTAGAAACAGGAGGTACAAGAAGAGTTTAAAGATCTATGTTTTGAGACTTGTCACAGATCTCTACAAAGAGTGTCCTCTCTGCAAATCTCTACAAAGAGTATCCTCTCTGCATATGAATGTTACATATCTCTACAAAGAGTATCCTCCCTGCAAATGAATGTTGCAGATTTCTACAAAGAGTATCCTCTCTGCAGATGAATGTTGCAGATCCCTACAAAGAGTATCCTCTCTCAGATGAATGTTGCAGATCCCTACAAAGAGTATCCTCTCTCAGATGAATGTTGCAGATCTCTACAAAGAGTATCCTATCTGCATATGAATCTTGCAGATCTCTACAAAGAGTATCCTCTCTCAGATGAATGTTGCAGATCTCTACAAAGAGTATCCTCTCTGCAGATGAATGTTGCAGATCTCTACAAAGAATATCCTCTCTGCAGATGAATTTTTGATCCTCTTAGGTTTGTAGCTCCTGTCATAATAGTGGCTAAGAATTTAATGCAACAAATTTGGGCCAAGGGACTTGATTGGGATGAACCCATTGAAAAGGAGATCTAGAATCAGAAATTAGAGGGTGGTTACACAATTTGGATGATTTAGACAAGATTGAAGTTGATAGATAATTGTGTCCAAATGGGAATAGGGAACAGAGATTACATGTATTTTGTGATGCTCTAATGATGCATATGCAGCTGTGTGTTATTTGACAAAAATTGGTACAGATGAAACCTACAGTGTGGTTGGTAGCTTTAAAGACAAAGGTAGCCCCTTTAAAAGCTGTAAGCATACCTAGACTAGAGCTATTAGCAGCTATGTTAGGGCTTGACTTAGCAAAATCAGTAACTAAAGCATTGGCAATAGAAATAAGAGATATACAATTTTGGTCCGATAGTATGAATGTTTTGTGGTGGGTCAGAGAAAGAAGTGGAAATTTTAGATCATTCGTAGCCAATAGGATAGGTGAAATTCAGACAACTACTAACCCTAGCCAGTGGAGGTATGTGCCCACTAAGGAAAATGCTGTAGATCTGGCAACAAGAGGTTGCTCAGTTTCTGACTTGAGTAAGAATAAGCTATGGTGGCAGGAACCAGCATTCTTAAAGTTATCCAAGGAGGAATGGCCAAAGAATAGAATAGATGAAGTAGAAAATGTAGAAGAACGTAGAACAGTTGTATTTATGAGCATGAATTTATCAAGTGTAGATAAGGAATGGAGATTAAGTCCTACTGGGTTCTCAAAGTGGTCTAGATTGGTGAGGGTTCTAGCATATGTACATAGACTCATATCAAATTGCAGAAGTAAGAAGGAAACTAGGGTACAAGGAAATCTGAACTCAGATGAGATTTGTGAAGCAGAATATGCAATGATTAGACAAGCACAACATGATACATTTAAAGACGAGATCAAACAATTGCAAAAAGGATGCGTAGATGCCAAAAGCATTATTAGTTCATTGAGTCCAAGACTAGGCAACGACGGTCTTTAAACAGCAACTGGTAGACTTGAATTGCATGAGGCTCTTCTATATGATGTTAGGTATCCTATTATTTTGCCTAAAAGACATGATGTGACTAAATTAATTGTTGAAAGATATCATGCCCATGGAAATCGTGTTGCAGGGGTAAATCATACGCTCTTTAGATTATCAGAAAAGTTTTGGATCATTGCCACCAGGGAGGAGATAAGGAAATGTGAAAATAGATGTGTAGAATGTAAACGTAGAAAGGCTAGAGCTGGACAGCAGGTTATGGCACCATTACCTATGATAAGGACAAAAGCAGGTAGTTTAAGAGCCTTTGAGAGAGTAGCTGTAGATTTTGCAGGGCCCTTTAACACAAAACAAGGTAGACAGAAACCACAAATCAAACGACACTGATGTCTCTTAACATGCTTAGCTACAAGAGCAGTTCATTTAGAAATATCATTTAGTCTATATACTGATTCACTTTTGAACACATTTTACAGATTTACTAGTAGGAGAGGTTAGCCTAAGTTAGTAGTGTCAGACAATAGAATTAATTTTGTTGGAGGTGAACGAGAACTACGTGAAATAGTGAACATGTTGGATAAAGATAAGATTCAGAATGAAATGACTCAAGATAGAGTAGAGTGGCAATTTCAACCACCCTTGTCACCTCATTATGGAGAGGCACACAAACGTTTAGTTTGATTTGCTAAGAAGGCAATGTATGCTATATTAGGCAAAGCAGACATTTCTGATGAAGAGTTGCTTTCAGCGTTAGTTGGGGCTGAAGGGATGCTCAATTCTAGGCCGTTAACATACCAGTCAGCATCAGTTAATGATGCAGTACCATTGACACCAAATTATTTTTGGCATGGTCAAATGGGAGGTAGATTTGCTAGTGAAGAGGTCTTAGACAATAGTAGATATGATATTAGGAGAAGATGGCGAAGAGAACAGGAACTTATGAGGCATTTCTGGAATAGGTGGATATTAGAATGGTTACCAACTTTGAATCCTAGGAAAAAGTGGAGAGACAAAACGTGACTTTAGAGTCAATGACATTGTTTTACTTAAGGATAGGTTCAATGCGAGGAAACAATGGCCATTAGGTAGAATAGTGGAAGTATTTCCAGGGGCAGATAGTCATGTGAGAGTTGTAAAAGTTAAGACTGCAAACAGTGATTTTGTGAGAAATATTACTAAGATTTGTCATTTAGAAATCACAGAGTGATTTGAAGTATGATAATTTAACGAAATCTAGTAAAGTAACATTAACTAAACAAACATTTGGAAAACAGTTTTAATTTACTTCAAATGAATTGTTATTCGTTATATAGAAAACATGGATATAATATGATTATAATATGATGATTAAAAGATGTAATTGTATACGAGTATTAATGTATGTGTGAACATACAAATTTTACGGGCTTGAGGTACAGTACCTCAAGGAAGGGGAGAATGTTCTAAAGGGTCATTGAACTTGCTATTTTTGTTTATATTCAGCCCATGACTTATTTACATGTAAATGCATGATCTGGTTAAGAAATCTTGTTTATCTGCATGTATTATGTAACTTGTCTTCACATTCAGAATTGCTCAAAATTCCTTGTATTGTTCTACTGAGCTGTGCTGAGAGGGTTATATTTTTGTATGTAGTCAGAATGCTTTTTGAGTTAGCACAGGGAACTACTATGGTTGGAAGGAGAAATATTAGGGTGTAAAGACAAACACCACAACTTAATGAACATGTATTAAAAAAGGAAGTAAGTTTGTTGAGGAAAAAATAAACTTCAATTAAAATTTAAATACTTTGTTGTGTATTTATGTTCAACTGGCGAACCTAAAATGTTCTACAAAGAGTATCCTCTCTGCAAATGAATGTTGCAGATCTCTACAAAGAGTATCCTCTCTGCATATGAATGTTGCAGATCTCTACAAAGAGTATCGTCTCTGCAAATAAATGTTGCAGATCTCTACAAAGAGTATCCTCTCTGCATATGAGTGTTGCAGATCTCTACCAAGAATATCCTCTCTGCAAATGAATGTTGCAGATCTCTACAAAGAGTATCCTCTCTGTAGATGAATCTTGCAGATCTCTACAAAGAGTATCGTCTCTGCAGATGAATGTTGCAGACCTCTACAAAGAGTATCCTCTCTGCAAATGAATGTTGCAGATCTCTACAAAGAGTATCCTCTCTGCAGATAAATGTTGCAGATCTCTACAAAGAGTATCGTCTCTGCAGATGAATGTTGCAGATCTCTACACAGAGTATCCTCTCTGCATATGAATGTTGCAGATCTCTACAAAGAGTATCCTCTCTGCATATGAATGTTGCAGATCTCTACAAAGAGTATCCTCTCTGCATATGAATGTTGCAGATCTCTACAAAGAGTATCCTCTCTGCATATGAATGTTGCAGATCTCTACAAAGAGTATCCTCTCTGCATATGAATGTTGCAGATCTCTACAAAGAGAATCCTCTCTGCATATGAATGTTGCAGATCTCTACAAAGAGTATCCTCTCTGCAGATGAATAATGCAGATCTCTACAAAGGATATCCTCTCTGCAGATGAATGTTGCAGATCTCTACAAAGAGTATCGTCTCTGCAGATGAATCTTGCAGATCTCTACAAAGAGTATCCTCTGTACAGATGAATGTTGCAGATCTCTACAAAGAGTATCCTTTCTGCAAATGAATGTTGCAGATCTCTACAAAGAGTATCCTCTCTGCAGATGATGTTGCAAATATATTTCTCACCATGATACTGTTCATACTTTCCTTAAAAAAGGGCAGATAAATACGTATTCAAAGGTTGATGGACTGGCACTTAAAGAACATCCTGAACTGAACAGCCAATGAATCTAAGACTGACATACCAAAACTTATAATTATCCTCAAATTGCAATAGGTCAATAAAGCCTATCTCTTACACTGTGTATTGATTAGGATATACCTTACAGACCTATACCAACACAAACATTTTCTCTCCTAAATACCCTTGTTGCATTGTAAAATGGGTTACCAGGTCATGCAGTAAATCAAATATGTTGCAACCTCAAGAACTTGTGTAAAACATTTTGAGTTTGAATTGTTTTGTAGCCATTCATTTTGTGCCAGGTTTAAGTAGTTTTGTTCATCAACTGTCATGTCTTTAGCACATGCATACACTGTACACATTGCACATAGTATGTACTATCATAAACTGTTTCATGTCATATATGATGCCCATGGAACAGCCTATGGGAAGTCAATGGACAAAACATGCTGGTGTTTTTGGAACTTTTGCAAATTAGATTTCTACCAAAAATTTATAAAACTGTTCCAACTTATGCAGCACAAACAAAGGCTTTTGTACAAGACTTGATATATGTATTGGAATATTGGAACAATCTACAATCAGCGACAAACAACTTGCCACCTTCCCCCCCCCCCTCCAATCTACAATCAGCGACAAAAAACTTGCCACCTCCCCCCCCCCTCCTTCTTCCCCCCTTCCCTCAGTGTTGGCATGATTACCGCTTTAATAACGAAGACGCTACAAACTTTATTCTAAACTTTTTACCAACATTAAAGTGAGGTAGTAGGGAAAAGAAAATGTGCCAAATAATTTTGTCGGTGATTGTTGGCAATTATGAAAACCTTTACATCTTTTAGGTCTGACATCACTTCTTACGAAATCATAATTTGTTTGAAAAAATCATAATTTACCTGGAATTGTCAAAATAAATTTTATTAATATTTTGAATCTATTGACTTATAAATACACTTCTATAGTATAATCAAAAAATTAATAAAGCACATTTAATCATTGTTATGATTATCCATCCTAATAGCACAAATATAGGTTTCGCCTGGTTCACAGAATGATGTCAAAATATCTAAATTGGCTACTATTTTCATTACTTTCTTTTCAAATCTCTTCACTTTTGTTTAAAACTATATTTTCTCAGAATACTACCACTTTTAACTATTTTCAAAATTAGTGATTGCCTTTAATGGCTACAAAAAATATGAAATATACCTTGGCAGTTTCTAGATGCAAAATGTGTTAATTAATAATCACTCACTAAAGTAACCTTAAAATATTTTCCTGAGAATTAAAAGGCAAGAATATAACAGCATTCTTATGTCCATACTTCCTGCAGATACCTCCCTTCTTCTCGAATAGTTGCTAGTAAGACTGTGGTTTCAAAGTTGCTTTTTCCTGTGTGTTCACTTAGTATAGTCATCCAGGCTTCCATCACATCTTTAGCCATTCCAGCTGCATCACTGAAATATAAGACATGATAAGATGAGTCTCTGATTCCTGGATGATTTAGAGGAGGGAATGAACCTGGATGATTTTAAAGCTTAGACATATCTGTTGTATGATAGAGGAAAACTGTGAAGAAAGTATCTTGGAAAGTATCTTGTTCCATTTGGTTTCAGTATATCACAAGCTTGTAAGAAATTGACTGGTGTAGAGAGATGTCACACTCTGACTCTTATAGCAATTGTTAATATAAATAGCGGTAGTGAAAATTCAACATTTTTCTCTGTTTGAAAATATTTTTTTCTTCAAAATTCTTTTAAATAATAATTCATAGTTGCTTTACTAGCCTATTTGATTCCTATGCTAACATATACAAGCCAAAACCCTCAGATAATGTTTCATTTGCTTTACTAGCCTATTTGATTCCTATGCTAACATATACAAGCCAAAACCCCTCAGATGTTTCATTAAATATACTCATAAATGTTTGAGGTATATGAGGATGTGGTGTTACCTTAAATACGATTTCAATTGCCTTTGATAGACATTTCTATGTACTTTAAATTGGAATATCTACTTAATGGAAAAATACAATGAATATTTTCTTTTTCTTTCATTGATGTCCTGTTTGCTATAAGATGAAAATGCTTGACCACCTAGGGTTTCCTGTAAGGAATGGAACTAATAATTCTTAAATAAGAACCACATTTTAATGTATCCAACCCACAGAGATCATGATATATTAAGGCATACCTCAAAATAAGGATAAAAAGTTGGAATATGGAGTCCCCTAAACCAATCTTTCTTTGACCTTCGTATACAAGAAAATGCGTAACTTTACAAGTTAGTAGTTTTGTTTGAAATATAAAATGCATACTAAAAAAAGAGCATCACTGGTGTAGAAGCTCAACCCTTTAAATTTTAAGTACAGTTTTTGAGTGTCCTGTGGTGGTAATTTGTTGTCAATATAAGATAAATATGACATGATGAAGGTTATTGATGTCAAGGCCCCAGTCCTTCAAAATAAAGTGACATATCTTTATTGAGATGATAATAATTGTTTGTAGTTGAGAGCTTTTCAATGCAATTCTTTATATTTCTGTCCTAAATTTCAGCCACTAAAAAATCATCAAAATGACCAGTTTCTCCTGCTATATTTCGATTGAGCTAGGATATATTCAAAACTTCCCTATCATATTCAAGTGCTTCCAGTCGAATAACATTGGTGGAGATTTTAAAAACAATAAGTTACTAACTTAACATAAGGAGATTGTATCATTACTGGAAACAATATCTGCTGAGATAAGGAATTTAAAGAATTACCAAATAGGATCTCCATGTTTCAAAGAAGCAATGGATCATATATCATAGTGGTCTGTGGTTAAGTAATTACCTGATGTCTATACATGCACAATGGGCAATTTAATCATGAAAGAAAATGCCTTAAGGGAGCCTGTGCTTACTGAGTGTGAAACATGACACCATGGGTTAGTATTCACAATGACATTACAAATATGAAAAAAATTGCAATTTTTCAGCTATAACTCAAAAATGGTATTGATTTACTCTTAGATAAAGCTTTAATGTGCATGAAAATATCTCCCATGAAAAAATTTCAAGACCAAAAATGTTCGAACTTCGGAGGTGAAACATTTTAAAGGACAAAAAGTGAGATATCTGTACGATTGATGAAAACCCAACACTTTTTAAAGCAGGATCAGAAAATGAAAAATAGGTGCCACCTACCATAAATTAAAATTTTTGCCATTCACTCCATTCTTTCCATTTACCAATTTAAGATGGTAAGGTTTAAACTCATTTAAGAGAAAGAAATTCAATACCCACCATGTTGAATATCAAAAATAATGTTGACCTCTAATCCATTCAGATACAGTGAAGTCATACAACCTGGGGTGACTGCCTTATATGCTCAGATGCACTTTGCAAGTGAGTAGAATGTGGATTTATATTTTCAATTCAACAATGACATATAATATATATATATATATATTATACATATATATATATATATATATATATATATATATATATATATATATATATATATAAATATATATATATATATATATATATATATATATATATATATATATATATATATATATATATATATATATGTATGTATAATATACAATCTCCTTATGTTAAGTTAGTAACTTATTGTTTTTAAAATCTCCACCAATGTTATTCGACTGGAAGCACTTGAATATGATAGGGAAGTTTTGAATATATCCTAGCTCAATCGAAATATAGCAGGAGAAACTGGTCATTTTGATGATTTTTTAGTGGCTGAAATTTAGGACAGAAATATAAAGAATTGCATTGAAAAGCTCTCAACTACAAACAATTATTATCATCTCAATAAAGATATGTCACTTTATTTTGAAGGACTGGGGCCTTTATAAGGACTTGAAATCCTCAGAGGTTGTTATCTACATGTATATAAAGATTCTGAGATGTTTATTAATTTTGATGCTACCATTTTGTGATAGTTTGTAATATCTGCTGAGCATGTACATTGTAAGTGTGGAACTATCATAAATAGGTAAACTGTGCAAAAACAAAAAATATTCACTGGACAAAAACCATTAAACATTACACATAAGATTGAAGATAGTATTAGAGATGAGATTGGAAAATGTTTTTGAATAATTTTTAGAAGAAGCAGTCTCACTAAAGAATAAAACCCAGTCCAGACAATCATCAAATTATTGTTTGGATTACTAAGAATCAACAAAATTACATCTGGCACTCGTGGAAGACAGACTCACTCAAACTTGGACAAAAAAATACCCAGAAAGTTTGTATTAGGATGCAGGTATTGTAAAGAGCGATCTTTGTATTGTCATGGCCAACCATCTAAACAATTACAGTCAGTACCTATAAACTAAAGCTGCTATTTGCCAAATGAAAATTAAATGGCTTAGAATTCAAAGCTCTTTTTTGAAAGGCAATAAAATCAAAGTATAAGGATCCACAGACTTTAAACTGGGAAATCCTACAATCCCAGACAATAGTACTTGGCTCTTTTTCCCTGTCCTTATACCCCTCCTCAATGTTGCAGATATATTACCAAAAACTTTTCTTGCAATTCGTTCTTATAGCTAAAGCCAAAGTAGATAAAACACTTACTCTCATCACACCTTGCCCAGATATATTACCAAAAACTTCTTGCAATTGCATACCAACATTGGATATGGGTGGAAGGGGAAAAGGTACCCAGACTATTGTCCCTGATTGTAGCATTTCTTCCATAGGGGAACGTTGCCATAGATATTGTAATTTTTAAATAACATTATTTCTGTGCTGTGAAATCTACTATACAGTATGTAGAATATCAAGCTCATCATTATCATGCACTATTTTAAAAATACTCAAATTCTGAAGACTTTGCATTTATAAACGATGTCCGTGTTCACCTATGGAGTCAAAAATACTCACCCACAAACATATATCACTGCATTCCTTCCAACACCAGAGTTGCTAAATCTTTGGCATAGAGCTTCATGTTGTCTTGAACATATCTGGGAATAGAAAGCTCATTTTCTGGTGTATCTCTTGAAAAGGTTACAAGAAGCTTTGTTAAGGTTCCATCATTGCTAAATTCCTCCAGTTGCTCTCTGTTGAAAAAATACGTATTGAACAACACATTGTACAAATGATTAATGAAGATGGCTAAAATGTAAAACAGCAATATAGCCATTTTTGATCTTAGTGATCACTTTCCTATTTTTTGCTGAAGTGATTTAGGAAATAATAGAACATGTAATGGTTGGTGGTACTGCTTTTCATAATTATTGTCATAGAAGTGTAAATAATTTTGTCTAAGTATAGATTGGAGTCAGGTATATCTTGAGGTGGATGCAAACTCCGTGTACAATACTTTTCATTATATTTTTCAAGATGTTTATGACAGATGTTTTCCTTTCTCTTGCATAAATTACAAATATCTTGGGAAGCGGCACCCATGGATTACAAATGGAATACTGATATCTATAAAAAGAAAACATTAACTCCTCAATATTTACCTAAAAGACTCCTTCAGTAAGCAATAAATCTACTAACACAACATATCGTAATAAACTTAAACACGTGATCCGTATGTCTAAAAGTAACTACTATTCAATTAAATTAATGAATATAAACATGATATAAAAAAGACTAGGTCGGTTATTAATAACATTTTAGGTAAGGATAAGAAAAAGTCAACATTTCATGACAACGGGACAGAAATTCACAATAGACAGGTAAAATGCAAATAGGTTTAACAATTATTTTGTTGAGATTGGTTCAACACCAGCAAGTAAAATTCAATCCAACTCTCACGTTACTAATAATCTTAAGAATGTCACTTCAAATACAGCTAATATTTTCCTATGTCTCGTCAATGAGGAAAAATTACTTAAAGTTGCCACTTCCTGTCTTAAACTCCAAAAAGCACCTGGTTTTGATCATATTAAGCCAGCTATTGATAGAAAGGTTATATCCTTCATTGTCAAACCTTTGGTTTATATTTTAAACTTGTCTCTTTCTTCAGGTGTATTTCCAGACAGGCTTAAAATGGTGCAGAGCCCTGGGAAGGGAAGGGGGCAGGGTAAGAGGCAGGGTGGGTAGGGCAGAGGTAGGGGTGGGGTGGAAGGGGGTGGGGGTGGGGTATGGTGGGAATTACTTTAGGATTATATTATTGTAATTACTTTTTCATTTTTCACTCTAATGAGTGTTTCTACCAGTTAAGCTCCAAGGAGTTTTTAAGAGCACTTTTTTACATCATACCTTTTGATCAAAATTTATAAAAAAAGGGGGCTTTTTCTTTTCTTACTATTTTCTTTGTTACAATCTTGTTATGCAGTACTTTGTAAATAGATTGCTTCAATGTATATGATGTGAAAAGAAAACAAAAAATTTAATTTAACTTAAAATGAAATTGGAATAAAAAGAGGAAAGTGACTAATTTTCTTTTAAGGTGATCAAATCAAATTTGAGCAATATTACATACAGACACTGTTTTATCCCTTTTTCATACACCTTGTAACAATCATAACTACAATAACAATAATGACAAGATTGCAAAGCATGTGATGAACATCTTCTTAATATTTTAAAGATACAAAAGACATCCATGCACAATACACTGAAAAACAAAGCACCCCTTTTCCTAATGCCCGATTGAATTCTAAAAAAAGTAAGTTTACAACATTATCAACAACCTCAATGTGATGTAACATTAAACAGCCTGCAGGAACGTAAACACATCTAAACAATTTTGAGTTGAATTTTTCTTGAGGGCTTCATGATTGCCTCTCTCATCAAATTTCCTTCTCACTTTAAATTACTTTGAATTCCCTGAAACTGTCCTACCTTGATGGCCTAATTTGAAAAATTCCTGAATAACATTCAATGTATCCTAAAATACACAACGAGCAAGGACACCTGCACAGAAACCTTTTCATCCTAATTCTACACAAATCTATATGGAAGGTTAGGTCAACATGACTTACACAGGCATCAGCTTTTTATGGTGGGTCTTTCCAATCACATAAATGATCACTTATGTATGTCTATACTTGGTTCATGGACAACAATCTTTTTGTGTATTAATTATTCCTAGAATTATAAGTTCACATTTACATTTAATCTAGCAACCAAAAATAATAAAGCTAGAAAGTGGTGCGCAAAAGAATAAAAATTCATTTCTGCAATCCACAATTAATCCCTTGATTGTGACATGCTGGTGCATACATCTGGCTTGAACAGTGTCTGCCACCAGTATGTCCACCTGTGCAACAATTTGTTTCATTTGCTTATTTGTCTCCGGTCAGGAACAAAACTCTCAATTAAATTGATACATTAAGGAAACGAAAGAAGTTATCTACCTTATTGCAAGAGAAACAAATTATTACCATACCCAAGACATCAAACATGTTTTTACAACATGCCCAAAGACTTCCAGCAGCACCTTCCTTTCTACATTGTCTAAAACAATCCAGATAATACCCACCAATACAGATAATCTCTATCTTTATGCTGACAGCCATAAACAATCCAGATAATACCCACCTATACAGATAATCTCTATCTTTATGCTGACAGCCATAAACAATCCAGATAATACCCACCTATACAGATAATCTCTATCTTTATGCTGACAGCCATAAAACATCCAGATAATACCCACTTATACAGATAATCTCTATCTTTATGCTGACAGCCATAAAACATCCAGATAATACCCACCTATACAGATAATCTCTATCTTTATGCCGACAGCCATAAACAATCTAGATAATACCCACCTATACAGATAATCTCTATCTTTATGCCGACAGCCATAAAACAATCCAGATAATACCCACCTATACAGATAATCTCTATCTTTATGCTGACAGCCATAAACAATCCAGATAATACCCACCAATACAGATAATCTCTATCTTTATGCCGACAGCCATAAAACAATCCAGATAATACCCACTTATACAGATAATCTCTATCTTTATGCTGACAGCCATAAACAATCCAGATAATACCCACCAATACAGATAATCTCTATCTTTATGCTGACAGCCATAAACAATCCAGATAATACCCACCAATACAGATAATCTCTATCTTTATGCCGACAGCCATAAACAATCCAGATAATACCCACCTATACAGATAATCTCTATCTTTATGCTGACAGCCATAAAACATCCAGATAATACCCACCTATACAGATAATCTCTATCTTTATGCTGACAGCCATAAAACATCCAGATAATACCCACCTATACAGATAATCTCTATCTTTATCCCGACAGCCATAAACAATCTAGATAATACCCACCTATACAGATAATCTCTATCTTTATGCGGACAGCCATAAAACAATCCAGATAATACCCACCTATACAGATAATCTCTATCTTTATGCTGACAGCCATAAATAATCCAGATAATACCCACCTATACAGATAATCTCTATCTTTATACGAACAACCATAAACAATCCAGATAATACCCACCTATACGAATAATCTCTATCTTTATGCGGACAGCCATTAAACAATCTAGATAATACCCACCTATACAGATAATCTCTATCTTTGTGCGGACAGCCATAAACAATCCAGATAATACCCACCTATAGAGATAATCTCTATCTTTATGCTAACAGCCATAAATAATCCAGATAATACCCACCTATACAGATAAGGTCTATCTTTATGCCGACAGCCATAAAACAATCCAGATAATACCCACCTATACAGATAAGGTCTATCTTTATGCCGACAGCCATAAAACAATCCAGATAATACCCACCTATAAAGATAATCTCTATCTTTATGCGGACAGCCATAAACAATCCAGATAATACCCACCTATACAGATAATCTCTATCTTTATGCCGACAGCCATAAACAATCCAGATAATACCCACCTATACAGATAATCTCTATCTTTATGCTGACAGCCATAAACAATCCAGATAATACCCACCTATACAGATAATCTCTATCTTTTATGCCGACAGCCTTAAACAATCCAGATAATTCCCACCTACACACATAATCTCTATCTTTATGCGGACAGCCATAAACAATCCAGATAATACCCACCTATACAGATAATCTCTATCTTTATGCTGACAGCCAAAAAACATTCCAGATGATACCCACCTATACAGATAATCTCTATCTTTAAACAGACAGCCATAAACATTCCAGATAATACCCACCAATACAGATAAACTCTATCTTTATGCAGACAGCCATAAACAATCCAGATAATTTCCACCTATACGATAATCTCTATCTTTATTCTGACAGCCATAAAACATTCCAGATAATACCCACCTATACCGATAATCTCTATCTTTATACGAACAGCCATAAACAATCCAGATAATACCCACTTATACAGATAATCTCTATCTTTATGCGGACAGCCATAAACAATCCAGATAATACCCACCTATACGGATAATCTCTATCTTTATGCCGACAGCCATAAAACAATCCAGATAATACCCACCTATACAGATAATCTCTATCTTTATGCGGACAGCCATAAAACAATCCAGATAATACCCACTTATACAGATAATCTCTATCTTTATGCGGACAGCCATAAACAATCCAGATAATACCCACCTATACGGATAATCTCTATCTTTATGCCGACAGCCATAAAACAATCCAGATAATACCCACCTATACAGATAATCTCTATCTTTATGCCGACAGCCATAAAACAGCCACATTGCACCAATCTTTGTAGAATTTGGTGCTGATTGCTTCTGGTACCTTCGATGCTCTAGGAATCCCTTAAAGGAGCTATGCCTGTGCCAGGGCCAATCATGATGACCGGCTTTGATAGATCATCGGGGAGACGGAAGGTGGGATTGGTTCTCAGGTAAATTGGGATCTATGTAAAAAAGAGGCGAAAAATACTCATTTTGAACAATTGAAATATCTATCAATTGATATAAAACTACTAGAGGAGAAACTTTTCTACATATATTCACATCAAAAGATTCTTACTGAAAATTCCCTTTTTTGGTATTAATTACAAACAGTAGCTTACATGATAATGATAGATATATGCCACAAGAGGACAAGGCCCTCTGTGCTTTCAAGACAATAATCCATCCTAGAGCCATGAAAGCCCATCATACTGGTGCTGATCCCTGGTTTCCTTGGTGTAAGCGGATGAGAGCACGACCCTGGACAGAACGCCAGTCTATCGCAGGTTAACTCCACAACAGTGCCAGTACTCATTTTACAGCTGAGTGAACTGGAAAAAGAGTATAGTGTCTTGCTCAAGGACACAATACAGGGCTCGCGGAGGGATTCAAACCTGGTACTTTTTGCATATGAGCATGACTCCCTTAGGTATTTTGGAAAAAGGAAAGAACATTTTAAAGAGAATTCTAAAGAAATACATTTTGTGTGCTAGCCTATAGGGTAAATTATTTCATCATTGGCATGATCAACACAAAATTAGACAAAATGGCAGCGTCCATGTTACAACTTCAAACTTGGATAACTTGAGAATGAAATAAGATTAAAATATTTGACTTTGTTCTCGTTAACCACTGAGCCAAGGCAACAGCTGTCCATATTTCACGAATGTGTATGAGTTTAGTGTTTGCACTGGGTCCAAATATCAGACTGAGTACCCGACCTGCATTATCCGGGTATCCAACAAGGCTTTTTCAATATTTTTCGCGGAAGTGGTATATGTGTATCTAACAGTGTACCTTGTAAAATCTTGTTATATATATATATTTTTTCAATCATATATTTGTTTTTGTGAATAAAAAAATAGAATACAAATATTTCTTGTCTCTTTTATTTACCTGTCTTCATAAAATACTGTAAAACAATAATATACTCACTTCCTCAAAATTTCATGGGACAGGTCACTTGGTATTCTGAAATAATACACGATTCCACAGTTCTGTTATGTGCACGCTCGGTAACACGTAACAATTTAATTTGAACACAACTTGTGATGGGTTCATAATAGGTGTTTCATTTGTTTTCAGCAAACAGCAGACACCCTTTTAAAGTAGTTTGGTAATGTACAACCGCAATATATTTTGACTGCAGCATTCTACATACACTGCTTGTTGCGTGCTGGTTTGTATATCTTTTTTATACTGAAGTTTAGAGTGTTTAAGTTTTGCGCTACTAGTACATGTAGTACTACTACATACGTTACTAACCACATTGCTGCTTCAATATCATTTCTGCGATCTGTGACAATATTTTGTGATCATTTTGTTGTATTGTTTGGAATAGAAAGAAAACTAACACTTTATAATTCTTGTAAGTTAAGATTCATTCTTTTAATATACAATTCTGAAACAGAAACAGTCTGCAATTGGTAATATCATGAAAATTCATACGCGGTTTGTATTATCAGAACCGGGTAACAACACTATTGGTCGGGTACCCGGATACTTTTTGGGTACACGTGTAAACACTTTATGAGTTATAAGAAAAAACCAAAAGGAAAATATATGAAGATGCCTTCTTCCCATTGCTAATGTAGATGTCCAATAGGTTTTCTCCTGGTAAGCGACACCACAGGACATCTGCAAATGTTTTCAATTTCACGAGGAAGAGTCTTTACATTTTGAAAATAAGATCTTTAGTTTTGGAGTCATGGCTGATCAATGTTTGAAGATTTTTATATGCAGAATTTGTGATATTAGAAAGAGCAAACACTTCAATATACCTTAATGTCAGTTTTTTAATTAATTTTGTCTTAAATCTCTGTGATTGCAAATAGTGAGAATGCCTTCTCGGTTTAAACCTGATTGGAGATTACCACAAGGGACTAGAAAAGAAACACAATGGGTTTAACTCCCTTATAAATTAGGTAAGAATTCTCTGGATTAGTGAGCAATAAGGCCTTTTGTTTATAAAGATGGGGTTGAGGTATCAAATGTGAAAACATGATAGTAGGTCAGTATTAGACAGTTAATGCACCTCTTAGTGTCTTTTTTAAGTCCAACATACAGACATGGCCATTTCTACCTGAAGAACAAGACAAAAGGTTGCTAAACATGTGTGAAGCTCAATGATAAATAAAAGCAGGAGAATGTAATGAACATAAGTTAATGGAAATGGTTCAATAAATAAATAAATTTTGCTGTGAGTACTTTTAAGAAGTCAGCTGAATGGCAGGTCAAATTACATGCTGGTGCAATTTAAAGAGAATTGACTTGGTTCAAATTCTACACATGTTAGTTTAAGGTGCACCGTTGCCATAATGAATGCTCATTTAGCAGAAGGCTGACTAGGAGGAAATAAATTATTTAAAGCAATCCGAAATAAATATTTTTGCACATAAATTATTCTTCAAACTGCCGT
The DNA here is from genome assembly GCA_020152595.1 of Chiridota heheva. NCBI lineage: Eukaryota > Metazoa > Echinodermata > Holothuroidea > Apodida > Chiridotidae > Chiridota > Chiridota heheva. Next base: position 1,997,116 of record JAIGNY010004072.1, read on the forward strand.
TTGGAACTATTTTCAACCAAGGTTAAACAGTTTTGCTGCACAGTTTGGCTTCAAGGTATATGGACAGGTAAATGGACCAGAACGAGCTTGTGATTCTGAACCTGACAGTGTTTAAATTACAACATTAGCACCTGTACTTTTGGAGTTATGACTAATCAAAGTTCGAAGAATTTTAATGAGTGTAACAATTGTGATGTATGAAAGACAACTCAAAATCTTTAAAGTAATTCTAAAAATTGTGTTTTAAATTTCAGTCACTGAAAATCATTAGTTTTTTTCTCTTACTAGATTTTGATAGAGGGTATGATGGAATTCAAAATAGCTGTTATATTCAACTACTCCCATTCAAAGAACAGTGGTACAGAATTGAAAAACAATAGGTTAATATAAGCTTTTGCTGTGATGTCTCGAATTTACAATACATTTGCATAATTTACAATAAGGCTCTAAAATTCAAAATGCTATAAAATGGTCAATTTTTAACTGATTTAAATGATTTGTTTATTTCATGGTTTGTATTTCCTTCCAGTTAAGCTCCACTTTAAGAGTTTTTCTATTTTCATGGTTTTATGTAGATTTGTAATCCTATTTCCTTTCTTTGTCTAAAAACAAGAGATTAACACCCCAGCATAGAAATCAGGGCTAATGATACATCTACTTACTAAGCAGATGTCAGAGCATCAAATTAAACCCTGGTCATGATAATGCAAGGTATTCAATTTTCCTTAAATTACCTTTTGAGTTGAGCCTAACTTCAGCTTTTTAACTTTTTGATGAATCTCTACAGGGGAGTCACTTCTCTGCTTCTGATAATCGCAGGTCAGTTCATCTAGCCAGTCAGTGCAGACACCTTTCAGTACTGATGCCTTTTTTTTTGCCTTGGTAAAGTCCATGATGTTGAAGGCAAAATGTAACCTTCCTGGAGTGGACAAAGGAGAGCTGTAAATAGAAAAGACCAATTTTAATTTAAGAGCATTCCTACATGCTCACTGTGACTATTTATTTTTTTACCCCAAAACTAATAGGAGAATTACCATTAAGGACATCAACTTGAAGGTAACCAATAAAGGAAAAACATTGCACTTATATGAAATGAAGTCCAGAGTGATGAAGAGGAGACGAGAATTGAGCAAATATAGATTATTTAGAATTTCCCTTTATTTCTTACTTTAGAAAAATTAAATATTCCTGGAAAGGGTGCTTTAAGAGGCTTTCAAGTGAAACAAAAAAATTCTCCAAACTTGATCTTACTGTACATTAGAGAAATCAATATTTATGGGGCATAAACTCTGTTACAATAGAAAATTCATACTGAATATAACCCCCAACTAATTGGTGTAAATTGTTCATGTTTTATCTACATGACCAAAACATTTCTCAAATCTTTTGTCAATTTGCTTTTTACACCGTCCACCATGTACCTTCTATTGCAGCAGCCCTTGAAACCCCAACACAACTCGTAGGTACAAGAATCCTATAACAAATATGTCATGAGTTCATACCAAATAGGTCTAACTACTGCTCAATTTAATCAATTCAATAATTAGAAAAAAAGCCACTTTCCATAAACCCATTAAGAAGTCATCAAAATCAGAGAGACGTGTGCTACATAACTGTCTAACACTTAATTTCACAACCATCATGTTGATTTATTCATCCTGTTTTTTTAATCATCCTGTTTTTTTATTCATCCACTGTATTTAATCATCCTGTATATTTCTACAAGACAAATTTCATAAAACTACTTAACTGTGAAATGTAAATTTTTCATACTCCCTAGTTGGGTTGCCATACACTAATTCATCGGATTGACAGGGAAAGTCTTTTACTTTGTAATGAGCTGCAAATTTGTGAACATTTTAAGACCATTCTTATATGTTCTTAGAAGTCAACAAATTAATGGCCTATAAGAAAGATAAACTGATAGAATATTAGAAAGATTTTGAGGTGCCTAATTGTACACCATAAATCTTTCATATATGAAAAAATCCTTCAAATTTGGTCATCCAAAACTCAGAAATTAAAAAGGCAATCACTTGAAGGCTTTTCTTCTACGAATTTAAGTCTTTTTCTGAATAATCCGACACAATTTATTTGGCGCCTATATACCTTAAACAGATAAAAGCAGTGTGGTCAGGTTAAAGTATTTCATTCAACTGTGGCGACCAAGAAAAACAAACATTTAAAAGGAATTTAAAGTCAGAAAGAAAAATGTGCCACATCAAAAAGCATCACTTTCTTATCTAATTTCATAGTTATCATTATAAATGAATCCTTTGAAAACATTAATGATTCCTTTGGTCAAAACATGAAAGGAAATAAGAATATCAACATCAAAGCATAAAGGTTCGTTCACATTCATTATTTGAAGCCTTGGCCCTCTCATATCAAGAAAGTAAACTAAAACCTTTCTTACGTTAGGGAGTGCTCATCAGGTTTCATGATTGACTCAAACAAACAAACTACGTTAGGAGGTGCTCATCAGGTTTCATGATTGACTTAAACAAACAAACTACGTTAGGTGCTCATCAGGTTTCATGATTGATTCAAACAAACAAACTATGTTAGGAGGTGATCATCAGGTTCATGATTGACTCAAACAAACAAACTACATTAGGTGCTCATCAGGTTTCATGATTGATTCAAACAAACAAACTATGTTAGGAGGTGCTCATCAGGTTTCATAATTGACTCAAAAAACAAACTATGCTAGGAGGTGCTCCTTAGGTTTCATGATTGACTCAAACAAACAAACTATGTTAGGAGCTAGGTGTTTATCAGGTTTCATAATTGACTCAAACTACATTGGGTGCTCATCAGGTGTCATGATTGACTCAAACAAACCAACTATGTTAGGAAGAGCTCATCAGGTTTCATGATAGACTCAAACAAATAAAACTACATTAAGGTGCTCTTTAGGTTTCATGATTGACTTAAACAAACTCTGTTAGGAGGTGCTCAACAGGTTTCATGATTGACTCAAACAAGCTACATTAGGAGGTACTTATCAGGTTTCATGATTGATTCAAACAAACAAACTACGTTAGGAAGTGCTCATCAGGTTCATGATTGACTCAAACAAACAAACTACATTAGGAGGTGCTCATCAGGTTTCATGATTGATTCAAACAAACAAACTACGTTAGGAGGTGCTCATCAGGTTTCATGATTGACTCAAACAAACAGCATTAGGAGGTGCTCATCAGGTTTCATGATTGACTCAAACAAACAAACTACATCAGAAGGTGCTTATCAGGTTTCATGATTTATTCAAACAAACAAACTACGTTAGGAAGTGCTCATCAGGTTTCATGATTGATACAAACAAACAAACTATGTTAGGAAGTGCTCATCAGGTTTCATGATTGATACAAACAAACAAACTACGTTAGGAGGTGCTCATCAGGTTTCATGATTGACTCAAACAAACAGCATTAATAGGTGCTCATCAGGTTTCATGATTGACTCAAACAAACAGCATTAGGAGGTGCTCATCAGGTTTTATGATTGACCCAAACAAACAAACTACGTTAGGAAGTGCTCATCAGGTTTTGTGATCGACTCAAACAAACATTAGGGAATGCTCATCAGGTTTCATGATAGACTGATAATAACTTTAAAACATTTAACACTAAAAACAAATTTACAGGATGACAAAAAATAATCATGTTATGAAAAAGTGCATTTCAAATAGCAAGAAATCCATTTGAGGCAAGTCAAGGTACAATTTACAGTTTATCTGCATACAGTATGTACAGTAGCTGCATTAATATCAAACATAGAATTACTTTCAATAAATTTACATATAAAATACAATGCCTAATATCTATAAAACCTATTTTACCTTTACTTCTCAGAAAACTTTGTCAAGCATTTAAAAGCAAATACCTTGCAATGGAATATGGTCTTGGCAGAAGTCTTGGCAAATGTTCAAGAATTCTTTCTACTGGAGGCTTGCATGAGGGGAAGGCTCGTATGATGTCAGCAGTGCTTAAGTATTCTTTTCTTATGTAGCTATCAAAATCTTTAACACCTTGCTTGCTACAAAGTTCTTGCAGGCGGCGTTTTTCCAGGTTGTCGCTTGTAAATTCTACCAGCATCCTTACAACAGCCTGCAAAGAAAACAACATGACAAGAAACTTAGAAGAGTGAAAAGATACATGTACATCCTGATTCAGTAACTATCAACACATGCATTTATAGTAAGATTAGGATGATATTTATTATGAAATATGATGTTTGTAATCTCAATATCTAATTCTTCTAAATTATTTTCATACATCATGCTGCATTCTTACTTTCTGAGGGATGCCAACTTCTCTGTACATAATCAGCAACAACACTCACTCAGCACTTTATTTACAGCCTAATTTTTTCAATACTAAATATATCACTATCAAGATATATATCAAAAAGCCCCTGCATGGGAGTTACTTTCTCAACAAACATCCATGAAATCATGAAAGCTAAAAAACTTTGGACATTTACATTTATTTGCTAGTCGTAAAATAAACTCAAGATTTTTCACATCATATGCCATTCAGACATATCTTCAATTCTTCATAATTCTGTCATACATCTCCACAGGTTGATTACTGACTAAATAGCTAGAAAGCTATGTTTTTTAGATCTAATTCTTTGATTTTCATATGTTAAGTACTTGTGTAAGTGGGAGAACAAGAAAAATATTTTTAAATAATATTTTAAATTGGTTTAATTATTCAAGTATCATCAATGGGACTTCTTCTTAAGATGCTTGCATTTCACATATAAAGAATTATCAACAGCCTACATGTTCGTATAAGTGTTCCCACAAAATGTGCTAATAAATTCAATTCTGATGTGAAAATAATTAAAGGGCTTTCGTGTGGTATGGATTTCAACTACCAAGCGGTCACGTCATGCAAGACCGAATTGGTAGTATCAATATCCGAAGAAAAAAAAGAAAAAACGGCCCCTTACTAAAAGCCTAGAGAGGTGCTTTTAGTATCATTTGAAAGTACTACATTATATCTTTAAATATTGTCTCTTGTGTGAGGTTATATTAAAAAAAAAAAAATGTGCATAAATTGAAGGAAAAAATTGAGATTTATTCCTTTTTTGATAAAAAAAAAGATATTTAGTTCAATAAGACTGAAACAACACTTGCAAAAAATTTCTAGTTCAAATCTAATCAAATTTTGCTATTACCTAGCCCTATTTTGTCAATTTTGGGTAAAATGTGTCAAATTTGATGATTTTTGGTGCATTTTGGCACTTTTTTTGTTTAAATTCATAGCTTTGCAGGCCCTTATTTGAATCGGAATGTTTTTTAACAGAATAAACAAATAGCTCCTCCTCCTTATTATTATTTGCAATGAACCAAGCATCATGCACAAAATCTGCACTTTTTCAATAATTGTATCTGTGCATATAAGCAACTGCTGATATAGTGATAAAACTGTTTTTCATGCCAAATTTCGCAAAATAACAAACAATTATATGATTTGGAGAAAACGACACTATTAGTCAAGCTGGGAAGAGGTACAAGGGAGTGACACGAGAACAGGTAAAATAGACAGCGTCCTGCTTCAGTCTTCTGAAGTTCTGTGTAGGCCTAGTACTGTACGTTGTTGTTTGTGGGTAATTTTAGTGTGTTGTATAATCCATAACATGTACATACAGTGTGTGCTTTGGGTATTGTTTGAAAAATGCAGAGGTCAATAAAGGGGAAAATGGTAGAAGTTACAAATTTGTACTTTCCCTGCTCCAAATTGTTCAAACATGGCATCAAATGAAAGAAAATATTCTTAACTATTCAAATATTATATCAAAAAACATTATCATTAGTCACAAAAAAAGCAAAAGGTCATGAAGATGCAGTTTTTGACAACAGATAAGCAAATCAGTGACATGATTTGCATGTTTAACCAGAAAATTGCATACAACAAATGAAAGACCAAAGTCTTAGCTTTTAGTAAAATTAAACAAGTTACAGTAGAAAATGAAGAGAAATGAATGAAAACGCCCTCTTTTTAAAAAGTTCCCTAAAACCACTTGGGGGTAAGGATTAAAAGGACTACATATTTCTTGAATGATGGGATACAGAAAGAGGATTTAAGCAACTAAACTCTGCATATAATACAACCCAGAAGAGATCCACCAGTGCTATCAAGTAACCTCTGTATATAATACAACCCAGAAGAGATCCACCAGTGCTATCAAGTAACCTCTGTATATAATACAACCCAGAAGAGATCCACCAGTGCTATCAAGTAACCTCTGTATATAATACAACCCAGAAGAGATCCACCACAGTGCTAGCAACTAAACTCTGTATATAATACAACCCAGAAGAGATCCTAAACTCTGTATATAATACAACCCAGAAGAGATCCACCACAGTGCTATTATATTAGGTGATTATTGAGATTTCAATACCTAAAAGGCTTCAAATACTGGAAGAGAAAAGTCCATTTGTAGCATGATTTATATGGTCATTAAGATAATATTGTCTTCAAGGAGGGGGGGGACCTGCCAGCTATATATGCTTTGCACAATTGGTGTGGGGTCTAGGGGCCCGCCAATGGGTACCTAGTGGGGTCCAGGGGCAAAGGTAGACTAGAGTCTGCTTAAAAATGTCTAATATTGTATTCGATCACCCCCGTCCAATATTGTATTTGATAACCAGGTACACCAGAACTGAAGAGAATACCATACAAGTCAGACAACCACATTTTTGCTGCAAAAAAAATGAAGAAATTCAATTAAGTACTCTCATTCATTAGAATGATAAAGAAATTGGCCAATCAAAGTGCAAAACCATTAGTTAGATATGCCTTCTTGAGGGAAAAGGAGGAAATTGGATGTAAATCTTTGACTAGTCTCTATTTAATAAACTTTCATATTCCTGTGATAGATACGGTGAAATACGTAATCACTTTTTATGCGACAATTTAAAATGAAATCGTTTTTCCAACTAATGATAACGAATTTCTCCCTTTCAAAATGCAACCATTCAATATAAGTTATGAGTCATATAAAAGTAAAATTTAACTTGAAGTATCTAACACTTCAGCGAAGCGATCTTAGAAAGAATATATTTCTTATGGACAATGGTATTACGAGCACAGAATTATTCAAAAATTTTCACGGTGCTCAAATCTTAATGATAGTTTTAAACAAATGTCAGACTATCAGAAACAAAAACAAAAAAATTGTTTTTAAATAAGATTTTGACACAATTTGATAACTTTTACGCATATGAAAACCAGGTGCAGTGGAACATGATGAAATACCCATCCTTACGAGGAATGGTCCATCAATCATTCAAGGGTTTAGCACAAGTCCTCCCAAGCATATAATGTATATCTTTTATTTAGGCTCCGCCAAGGACTAATCTGGTTCGCATCATTGAACAGCAGTTATGTGGCTGGAGTTCAAGATGAATTACCTATTGTGTACAGTGTAACAGTAGCTGGTTGCTAACAAGTGAACTGTGAATAGACTATGAAGATGTTGTCAGTTAAGAAGGTATAGATTACCCCTGTGTTGGTTATGGTGTAACAATAGCTGGATGCTAGTCAATGAATTGTGAAGAGTCCCTCTCCGGTTGAATGGTTTGGGTTACCCCTGATTTTGAGAAAATCGGGGGTGTCAGGTTGGAGGGGTCTAAGGGCCAAAAACTCTTTATGACTTACTTTTAGAATAAATGCTATATAAACATTATTGAACAAGATGGCAATCCATGGAGTTGCTGACCATATCACCTCTGCCACACATAATTTTTTTTTAATGATCAAATCTTTTTTTCCAGGAAACATGACGTAAAATGTATCAGTTCATATCAATTACTTGACCCCTGATCTTTGACGTAATGTTCCATTATGTGCGAGACACAACACAACGCCATCTTCCACCAATCCACTACGTAACACCAAGTACCAAGCCAATATCACTTACGATTTTCACAGGAAACGTGACACAAAATGTACTATTCTAATTATTTGACTGTTGACCTTTAAGTGCCGTTATAACATATCATAGCATAGCAAGGTTTAACGTTCCGAAAGCATCCAGTGCTGGATATTATATCAAGACGGCCATGGCCTTTGATAACCAGTTGTGAACTCACTGATTGTAAACCCACCAGGATACGAACCCGGGACGTGCGAGTGAGAGGACAAAGCACTAACCACTATACCACGGAGGTCTGTCAAACATTCCAACAAAACACAACACAAAATTTACCATTATCATTTGACCTTTAAACGACATGTCGCATCTTTTCCAAGATACAACTTTTCACCATCCTTTATCAACTAAGTGAAAACCAAATTGCCCTCACGGTATTTGCATAAGACACGACCAACCAAAATTTAACATTTTAATCTAATTATTTGACCTTTAAATGATATATCCCATTTAATGCAGGACACAACCCTTTATCACCTTCTATCAACCCATCAAGTACCAACCCAATATCACTTATGGTTATCACAGGATGCGCTACACCTATCATTTTAAAATTAATTATTTGACCTCTGACATTTGATTTGAATGACATATCCATTATGTGTGGGACATATTCTTGCATCACCCTCCACCAGCCCACAAAGTAAAAAACTCTAGACACCAAACCACCAAGGATCAATAAAATAGCAATTATGTTTTTCAAACAAAATGCAGCACAAAATTTACCATTATTTTACCTTTGACCTTAATTACATGTCACATCTTTTCCAAGACACAACTTTACATCGTTCTTCATCAACTTACTAAGTAACAACCCAATTGCAGTTATGGTTTTTCCATAACATGCCACCGACAAAAATGTATCAATTTAAATCAATTATTTGACCTCTGACCTTTAAGTGACATGTCCCATTTTGTTTGTAACACAACCCTGTATGACCTTCCAACATCCCACCAAGTACCAGTCTAATATGATTTACGGTTTTCCCAGGAAGCACAACACAAAATTTACCATTTTTAATCAAATATTTAACCTCTGACCTTTAATGTACATGACCCAAATTGTGCGGGACATTGGTTCACATCACCCTACACCCTCCAACCAAGTTTAAACTTAATAGTTTCTACAGTTTTCTATGTACACACGACACAATATTTTATACTCACAAACATGTAAACGCCCCCAAACGGGGAATGATGATTAAAACCCTCAAAACGGGGAAAAGAAGATAGGAAGGGTTGAGAGAAATTCCAACCCCACAGTGGTATTTACAAGAGTGTGCTGGGAATGAATGTGAACTCGTGTTTATCGGATTTTCCTTTCGGGGAACAAATACACAAATATATACATAAATCGGGGAACTTTAACACAAATACACACACACACAGTTATACACAAATAACCAAGAACTTTTACACATTACACACATAATGGGGAACTTACCAACACAACACTTAGTGGGGATTCAGACACACTAAAGAGGAAATTTAGACACACTTAACAGGGAATTCAGACACACTAAACAGGGAATTCATACACACTAAACAGGGAATTCAAACACACTAAATGGGGAAATCAGTATATATGTATGTATACCCATCTCAACCCAATGGGATAATTCAGACATAAACCTGATCAGTGGAACCATGGTATTTAACCACCCCACCAGATTCAACATACTATCAATAAGACAGCAAAATAAATTTACATAATCAAACATTTATTTTATGTATTACATAATGAAACATTTATTTACATATTTGCAACTGCAAGTTTACCAAACAAATCATAAAGGTTTTTACAAGTAACAGTAAAATCTTTATCATAGAACATCATACATCAAAATAATTTTGAGTCTGCTCTGCCAAGTCTTCCACAAGTTATGACAACCTGGATCTATGAAATTAGCAAACAACTACAGGTGAGATACACATAAAACAATATCAACTCTTTGAGTTTTTTAGCCAGTGGGAGCACCAGGGGGCATTTGCCCTTATGAGATCACTTTGCTCCCCTCCTGAAAAAATTATAGGAGTGACATCATAAATTGAGTGGTGACTTATCGTTTACTGTGTGTGCTCTTGTAAAATTTCCCCCTGGTAAATCTATTTGCTTTCCCCCAATTCCTTCTCCCCCCAGCCCCTCTGGAAATAGTTTTTAAATCCTGGTGTCGCCTCAGTATTAAGCATAAGAACAGAATTGTAAAGGTGAGAAAAATGGCATTTGAGATATTGACTTTTAACTTAAGCACCTTAAATAAAACTTTTTCCTGTAGCGTGCATTTGAAAAAATTGTATCTCAGTTTTGATATCAGTCCACATTTATTCACAATGGTATGGGGGACCGACCAACATTTTTTTCGTTCGGAGGTTTACCAAGTAAAATGTTTTGTCCCAAATATCTGTGCAGAGCAGGTTTTTTGGCCTCGGACCATTCAATTCTTTTGTAGGCTTTCAAATATGCCACAGCTGAATATTCAGCTGTGGCATTTCAATTAGGTAAAGAAAATTATGTTTTTTTAATTTTTAATGCTTTAACTTTTTCCTATCAGGTACATTTGACAAAACTGTGTTTCGCACAAAGTCTTTGATATTTGTCCACTTTTAATCACAATGGCATGGGGAATGTTGTTGACATGTTCCAATTTTGGTTTTTCCAGGGAGTTTACCAAGTAGAATGTACTGTCTCAAATGTCTGTGCACAGCAGCTTTTTCTGCCTTAGTCCATACAGTTTTTTCTTGAGGCTTTTTTATCTGCGGCACCCTTGCAGGTTTTAGCAACTTTATAGGCATTGGTTCTTCCAAAGATATGCTCGTGTTTGACTTAAGTGTCCTGGGTGCTGTTTGAAGCATCAATGTCAGACACCTCAGCAGTGCTGTCATCCCCATGATCAGAATGTCCTCGCTTTCTATCTGAAAGAACAGAATGTACAAAGCCTTTTTCATTTTAAATTATAGGGATATTGACATTTCTCAATATTCTTATGATTTAAGTATTAGTTTAGGGTCCAAACAATTTCAATCTACAGAAAAGAGAACACAAAAAGATATAATGCAATGAAAGTACTACCCTTCAATATCTTCATTTCATGAAGGAAAACATTAATGTCTAAAGATATGCCTCAGTTGCGTATAAAGGACTGAATAGGATTAGCTATGATGTCATATCATCACACTCCTCAAAGCCCTTGTGTTATATTTTCATGAGGTTGCATGATTTACCAGATATTAAAGATATCAGGAAAGTGATAACACATGAAATATTACAGAAACAAACTCAAATTCATCACCTGAAAACACACTTTAAAGAAAAGAGAACTTGGGAAAAATTACACAAACAGCTGTTGAGAGGGGGAAGGTGCCACATTTCCTAAATTAAAATTTCCTTACACTTAAATGCATGCGAGAAAATTAGGAAATTTCTCAGAATTTTTCTGGTATGAAATACAAAAGTGTCCTGCTTCCATAAAAACAACGATGGATGAGTTAAGGTATTCAGTTATTCGCTTAACTTCCTGAAGAAATTGATTGTGCCTGATAATGGACTGTTTCCCAAAAAAGACATGTTAACCCCACATGTCGACTGGCAAAATTAGGGGTGCTTTGAAGAAAAGCGGGAAATCTGCTAAAATTTCATGTTTTCTGCCACCAGATATGTTTTTATTTTTTATATGATTGCTTGTTTTCTATATTTTCAGAAATCTTATTAAGTTTTCCAGCTATGAAAAATGTTTGTTGTATGTTTAAAATTGCTTGTTGTATGTCTATGTCATGAGCAAAAACTAATCTGCAAAATGTTCGATTTTTTTTCATTTTCATTTAAAATTATTGTATCTTCAAAATAAGGTCTAATAACATGTCAGAAAATATGAAGCTGGTATTCTAAACAGGATATGAATGTTGGATGGGGCAGATGTGACTGAAACGTTTGGAACAGTGACTTTTATCACCCTGTAAAGATGTATTGTCATGACACAATCATCGCTCTTTGTGACAACCATTGGCCCCCAATATCTTTTATCTAGAATGAATTCATGTGGGACTCACAGCTAAAGGAGTTAATATAAAGACTGGAAAATCCTTGTAGTTTTCCACTGAAAATTGTCTCGATTTCAAAGAAGCCTAGACAAAACAAAACAAGACAAACTTGAGAACACTCTAATGAAGACAGATATCCTGAATATTCACATCTGCAACTCCAAGTCATTTGATAATTGGAAAAAGGGGACAATGGATAAATGTCACTGACAAGTTTAAACAGTTCTGTTTTAGATTTAAGGTGGGATGTTGAGAGATGTAAGACCCAAGTCAAACAGATAAATAAAATGGAAGATCACTCTCCAGCTGAAGTTGTTTCAGCAAACTGATCTATCCCTTCTTCTGTTTCATCTTCAAATCCCTCCTCCATGTCAATTTCTATTTTTTTTTTAAATAGAAGCAACAAGTGAATAATAATTTTAAGCACAGTAAAACAAAAAGTACATTACTTTCTGATGTAAAAAATTAGGTTAAGTAGTTGCAGGGAAAAGCTTGTTCAAAAAGGTTTATACAATCTTTAATATGCATTGACTCATAAAGGTTTATACAAACTTTATTATGACATTGACTCATTAAGGTTTATACAAGCTTTATTATGGCGTTGACTCCTAAAGGTTTATACAAGCTTTATTATGGCATTGACTAATAAAGGTTTATACAAGCTTTATTACGGCATTGACTCATAAAGGTTTATACAAGCTTTATTACGGCAATGACTCATAAAGGTTTATACAAGCTTTATTATCGCAATGACTCATAAAGGTTTATACAAGCTTTATTATGGCATTGACTCCTAAAGGTTTATGCAAGCTCTATCATGGCATTGACTCATAAAGGTTTATACAAGCTTTAATATGACATTGACTCATAAAGGTTTATACAAGCTTTATTATGGCATTGACTCATAAAGGTTTACACAAGCTTTATTATGGCATTGACTCATAAAGGTTTGTACAAGGTTTATTATGGCATTGACTCGTAAAGGTTTACACAAGCGTTATTAAGGCATTGACTCATAAAGGTTTACACAAGCTTTATTATGGCATTGACTCATAAAGGTTTATACAAGCTTTATTATGGCATTTACTCATAAAGGTTTACACAAGCTTTATTATGGCATTGACTCATAAAGGTTTAAACAAGCTTTATTATAGCATTGACTCATGAAGGTTTATACAAGCTTTATTTCGACTCATAAAGACAAGATGTGCTCTTTGACATTTCTTCACGTTTCATGGGACAGAGGTACGAAGCAGGACTGGGGAATGCCCCCTAAAATGGTTAGGAGATCAGTTTAGGTCCAGCAAAAACTTTCATCAAATGAACCTATAAGGCCATGGGTTTACAGGGCCATGGGTTTACAGGGCCATGGGTTTATATATATCAATGTGATTAGCTAGCATAAAGTGCTCAATCGTCCATCGCAAACAAGTATTAATGGGAGCACATGTATCATAAATAACTCCCAAGTTCCGATAAATTGTGCAAATTTTCACAAATGTTACCATTTTTTTTTAAATGTCTCAAGTGGGATAAAATACCCCAAAGAAAATATAAATACCTGTAAGCCGATTAACACATACTATATCTACCTGCCAGAATATTCCAAACGGAATAAATATCCTGTTCAGGATATAGCTTTGAGTTATTTTCAGATTGGGATACAATATTCCTCCTAGATCTATCGAGATGTCTCAATCCAGATACAATACCCTGAAGCAGATATAAATCAATTTAACCCGTTTGGCACATAGGCCTATTCACCTGCCAAAATATTTGCATTAGATTACGTACTGTAGGCCTATGTTTCTAATTTTTCAAGAAATCCAGAATTCCATAAAAATTCGGGAAAATAGTTATCTGCTGTACAGTGAGCATCATTAATTATTTTACACAACACATATTATGAGTCTTCGGACACGTGACCTTTCCATCAATGTGCGTAAGTAAGTCATAATTGTTCACACGCTAACTAACCAATCGCGGTTTCTGAATTTGGTATTTCTTATGCATGTATTTCCTCTTAATCAGGGAAGTCTAAGAAAACTCTTGGCATGTTTTGGTCTTGATGTTCTTCGCTATATAGGTCAAACTTTGATGCATAGGCCTGAGCAAAATAAAAGAATATAAATGTCCAAACATGGCTATCTAACGTTATTGTCAATGGAGAGAAGGGATTGTTTTCACAGACAAGTCACCGACCTCCTAAATGAGCACACAATGAGCCATCAGCCCAAAGACTTGAATAATTTATCTTGTTTAACGCGGTAAATCCTCATTACTGTTACAGAAATCAATGCACAAAGCATTTTCACCCGCTCTCTCTGCAGTAATATCATAAATAACAAATTTGAAACCCTATATTTTGTATTTTCCCTACTATTATCGAGGCTGGCAATATCTTCCATTTCTCCCCTCAAGGAGCATACACTATGTATTCTTGCATTTTTAGGCCTAACTTACACCCTCAGAGTACTGAACAAAATAGTGGAAGCCAGTGATAGAAAATTAGCCCTCAGTCTTAGGAATAACTAACAAAGCTTTACTTTTAGCTAGAATACATATCCTACAGACATACTTAGCCTATGCTCCGTTAAGCCTTACATTCTCATGATCTAGGTTTCGCCTACACTGTAAAGTTGAACTAAGTTACACTGACACTGTGCGTGTAACCATAGCTCCAGCGTGATTGAATGTGGATTTTCCTCATTTTGTATAAAAGAAATTAACTCACAGATTTCCCCATTTGCTAAGCAAAAATATTATACACAAATAGCCTTTAATGACTCAAATTCAATTAATGAACTTACATGAGGAGAGATCTTATCTTCTTTACAACTGCAACATGCCTGCAGGTCCTCCAAATTGTAACTAGAACTGCAGCCCAGTAGCGTTATCGCAACATCACAAGCATGCACCACGTTAAAGGTAAAATGCAAATGCGTATATGAGCACAAAATGGACATTTTGCGGTTGGTTGAAAGTCATGCATTATGGAAGTTGCTAATGAATACTTACTAGGAAGTGTTTTCTCGTTGCAATTCATTGTGCATATGGATGACATGTACACGGCAGTTACATGGAAATACAATAAAGTGTGATACATCCCGTTATGACTTTCGTTTCAAGTCCACATTTGTTCCCCGTATTAAGCATAAAACTCTTGGCGAAAGGGCCTTTGCTTATAACGGTCCTTGGTTGTGCATGGAATTCACTCCCAACTGAACTCAAATTTATTGATAATATATCCCTGACCTCCTATAAAACTAAACTTATAACTTTTTTGTTTAAAAAGACATTCATCTATTGTGCAGCTTGATCCATTGTATTTCTATTTAGGTTGTCATTTCTGTATTCTTATTTTTGTGTTCGTATCTAATTTCCTTGTATATAAAGCACTTTGGAATGTTTTTACAAAATTAGCGCTATATAAATTTATGTATTATTATTATCATAACCGGAAGAAGTTGAGCATGAAACGGGGAAGTTTGTCATTGGTCAAAACTTAAACATGATATGGAAGCTAGGTATATTGATTTACTGTAAAGGGTTTCGTTACTATTGATGAGGCCATGGGTGCATGTGGATAGCACATGTGGAAAAAATGACAAGTGCATAGGTTAAAAACATTCATGCAAAATAAAGATTGCAAAGCAGTGATGGGAAGATTGCAAAGCAGTGATGGGAAGATTGCAAAGCAGTGATGGGAAGATTGCAAAGCAGTGATGGGAAGATTGCAAAAGTGATGGGAAGATTGCAAAGCAGTGATGGGAAGATTGCAAAGCAGTGATGGGAAGATTGCAAAGCAGTGATGGGAAGATTGCAAAGCAGTGATGGGAAGATTGCAAAGCAGTGATGGGAAGATTGCAAAGCAGTGATGGGAAGATTGCAAAGCAGTGATGGGAAGATTGCAAAGCAGTGATGGGAAGATTGCAAAGCAGTGATGGGAAGATTGCAAAGCAGTGATGGGAGCCCATTCTGCTGCTGGATGCTCTCAAGCTTAATAATTTAGGATACAAATTTAGTCAAAATAAAGATGGAACCATCATTTCAAAATTGTTTTACGGTAGGAAACTTGAACTCACAAAAGCATGAAAATGTATTTACTTCAGTAACAAAAAACCCACAATAAAAACAATACAGTGGCGAATCCATGGGATTTGTGAAGATTTCCTGGTAACTACACTGTAGTAGAAAAATAGAAATAAATTGATAAGGTCCACATTTTGAAATTCTGAATCTGTCCAAGAATGTTACAGGCGTGTGTGTTCCTGTTATTCATGAAGTAGGCATAAATAGTATGGACATAATATTCGTGAATAGTAGAAACTCTTTGAATGGGACCCGGTCACCCTTACCTTGTCTGAATAATTGTTACAAATTGAACAACCCTCAGAGAAAGAGATTAATTTTTATACCAATAATAATTGATTTATATGTATTTTGTTTCTTTGTTTAATGAAAATTGACGGCACCACAACAGTCCAAGTCAAACGTGCCAAACAAAGATCAAAATGAAGACAATTTAAAAAAGGGTGATTAAAATAAAGAAAACTCAAAATAGAAAATTACAGAAGAAAAACAACTACATTTTGTAATGGAAATTACTGTTCCATCAAAAGGTCAGAATATTGTGAGACAAGTTATTTTGAAAAAATCTGATATATATATGTATATATATATATATATATATATATATATATATATATATATATATATATATATATATATATATATATATATATATATATATATATATATATATATATATATATATATATATATATATATATATATATATAGATATATATAGATATATATATATATATATATAAAACAAAATAGGAAAAATTGACAATGTCTCTAGCCAACAGATTATTTTAAAAACCAAATATTTGAAAAAGTCCTGTTTCCTTCTTCAGTGGTATAAAGTTAACTTCATAGTACTGAAAAAGGAAACAGGAGTTTCGAAATATTTGGTTTTTAAATTAATCTGTAGGCTAGAGACATTGTCATTTTTTCCAATTTTGTTTTGTTTGTAATGGCCAATGCATAGAACTTATCTTTTATATAAATATATACATATACATATACATATATATATATATATATATATATTTATATATAATAATGTATATATATATATATATATATATATCTATATATCTATATATATATATATATATATATATATATCTATATCTATATATATATATCTATATTTATATCTATATATATATATATATATATATATATATCTATATCTATATATCTATATCTATATATTTATATCTATATATATATATATCTATATATATCTATATCTATATATATCTATATATCTGTATGTATGCATGCATGCATGCATGCATGCATGCATACATACATACATACATACATACATACATACATACATACATACATACATACATACATACATACATACATACATACATACATACATACATACATACATACATACATACATACATACATACATACATACATACATACATACATACATACATACATACATACATACATACATACATACATACATACATACATACATACATACATACATACATACATACATACATACATACATACATACATATATATATATATATATATATATATATCAGAATCCCCCACGGATCTACGCCTATGATAAAAATTGTTGATACAAACAAATCGAGGAGAAGTCAATGCAATTATATTCAAGAAGAACATTTGCCCTGTCCTTCCCACATTGTGACCCGACAAAAATGTGGATAATTACAAAACAATGAGGTTCACATAAGAACTTTCCTTTTTTTTTGTTCTAATTAAGTTGAAATTAAACTATTAAGTGTTATCGCATTGAATCTGGGAAAATGTGTCTTTTCGCCTCAAAACATGATTGAACAACTTTTAGATGATGACATGAAAATGGAATAGAATCATACTGTCGAATTGCTAATCACATCAGGGTGCTTATTAGTAATCAAATGAGGGAATAATAAACGTATTGACTATTCTGATTATTCGCAAAATAGGGAAAGTAGAGGAAGTATAAGTAAGCCAGTGAAAATCGGGGAACATGCTTTTGAGATGATATTGATGATGATGTTATGATGATGATGATCACGATGATTTTATCACAAGTAGTTTTTTAACTTCTCTTATCAATACATATCTCTTATATTTATTACCTTTTTTGGACAAGTACGGATATCATAGCAAAATCTGAAGGCATATCTCAAGGTGCAAGGTTGTGGAAGAAATTCTGGAATGGCAGCTTTTCTTTTGCGAGTCACCGCTTGAATCTTCAGAGTGAATGGAATGTCCGCTTTGTCCTGCACATCTAAAAGAGTCAAGAGATCATCCACCTCTTTGTCTTTATTCTGACAAACAATGCCAAAAGAGTCTCCGGGCTGGAAGTCAAGACTAAAATCCTGAAATTAAAAAAAGAAGAGAAACTGGGATCAGGTAAAATCCACCAAATCCGTTGCCTCAATAGAGCATCACCATTATCCCATCTACAATCACTTCATTGATTACTGTGCCTAGCAAATTGAAATATTACAAAAATTGCAAGATGGAGAAGATTCAGAGCATACAGAGTACTAGACCCAAGCCTCCTTCATAAAATGTGTGAACACCACAAGTTGATATACACTGTTTTTATTATACTCTGAAGGTGCTGAATTCCCAAATACTGAATACCAAACACCAAGAACAATTATCCATTTTTTCAGGCATTAAAACCCAAAGCAAAAAGACTATAACAGCTAGTAATAAGTTGACCAAAGTTGTTTTTTTCAATTTCATAGCATTTTCAATGTATAAATGAATGAACAGTTTAAACCTCTTTAGATTATTCTGTGAATTACAGTTGTAAATTTCAGTCGTTGAACATGAAGAGGTTTTTCCTGTTGGCATATAATTGGGATATGGTGAAATCAAAACTCTTTGTCAGAATTAGCCACTTTAATTTCAGAGGATTAAAAATGGATTTGTGTGATAAATAAAGGAGGTCTGCCAATTTATACATCACAAATTGACAGAAATATTTTGCTTAGACTTGAAAAATTCCATGAGCTGTAAAATGGTAACTGGTTTTTATATGATCTGTGCATTGTTCACTAATCACATGAAAAACTAGAATTATAGCACTCTGCAGAGCACGTACCTCTGCCCCTCTTCATTCCCCACCAGAATGCAATCTACCTCAGAATCCCTTGACCCACCAATTATAAACCCAAATTTTGTATTTCTCACTGTTGATTTGTATTGCCATTTACATTCTAAACACTTGCGGGTCATTACTTGTGATCATTGTTTTCAGTGTAATTCAGGCTAAGCATTCATTGTTTGAGCTCTACACAGGGTAGATTCACATTCCATCATTGTCATTCATGGCAGAAACCAATTGTTTTGATTTCATTGATACCAGAGACCACTTCACTTGATTTTCCTAAAGTCCAGAAAATTCATTGTATGGCTCTTCTTTCATGGCATAAGTTCATTGTTATCAACACATTCCATTCGAAAGTTCCAACTAAGTGTTGATAAATCTTGCCCTAAAATATCCCCACCCCTCCATTTTTTCCCTTCCCCTATTCCAATATGTACCAAATTTTAATTACTTCTTCCTTAAGCAGAAACAAAACCACACACCAAATTTGATCCACATCCAGTCATCCATTGAGAATTTTTGGCCCTTAGACCCCTCCAACCCGACACCTCAGATTTTCTCAAAATGAGGGGTAATCCACACCATTCAGCCAGAGAGACTCTTCACAATTCATTGACTAGCATCCAGCTATTATTACACCATACCTAACACAGGGGTAATCTATACCTTCTTAACTGACGACATCTTCATAGTCTATTCACAGTTCACTTGTTAGCAACCAGCTACTGTTACACTGTACACAATAGGTCATTCATCTTGGGTTCATGCCACATAACTACTGCTCAGTGATGCGAATCAGATTAGTCCTTGGCAGAGCCAAAACAAAAATATACATCATATGCTTGGGAGAATTTAGTGCAAAACCCATGAATGATTGATGGACCATTCCTTGTAAGGATAAGTATTTCATCATGCAGTATTACGATCAAGAAGGTGTATTAAAATTGTGTCCTAAATACCTGATCATTAATATAAAGCTGGCCGGGTGAACAAATTATGTACCCCCGCTTCCGATTTGCCGTGCTTGCTTGCTTACTCGCCCATTAAATCATAGGATACAGTTTCTATGCTCCACGACGTGATTCACACATGAGTGATTCAACTAATTTTGAGTAGTTTTTATGCATGCAATGGTGTCTGGAAATTATCCAGCTATGCTTGAAAGGCGACATTACTTTTGTGGGTTTTTCCAGTTAGTGGAGGTGGAATGTTGCATGCATCATTAGACAGCTATACCCCCAGTTTGGACAATTTTTCAATGCAGTGGCTAGATCATCATGAGCTCTTCAGATATCTTGATGACAGACAAAATGTCCCCACCCCATTTGCACTCTTCCCTATTCTAATATTGCTCAAATTTTAAGCACTTTTTCCTTGAGCAGAAACAAAACCATGTACCAAATTTAATCAAAATCCAGTGAATACTTCTTGAGATATAATGATGACAAACAAACTCAACCTAAAACATCCCCACCCCTCCATGGTTGTCCTTCACATACTCCAACACATCCCAAATCTAATCACCCCTTTCTTACAGCAGAAACAAAACCACACACTAATTTGAATCCAAATACAATCATCACTTCTTGAGATATCTTCATTTCAGACGAAATGTCCCCACCCCCCATTTTCACCCTTCCAATGTCTCAAATTTTAATCACTTCTTTCATAAGCAGTAACAAAAACCATGCACCAAATTCAATCCAAATGCAATTGTCATTTCTTGAGATATCTCGATGGCAAACAAACAAACGGACAAACAGAGGCGAAAATACAACCTCCGTCCAACATAGTTGACGGAGGTAATAAAGTGTATGTTCTGAGTGCAGATCATCAAGTTTATTGTTTGCAGTAGTTAAATGTAAAATTAACACAAGATACATTTATGACTAAGAGATGTTTCTTACACAATAATCATTACACAAATTATAAACACAATGATGTATGTTATCTAGTTTGGGTCATGACAATTATTCCAAAGAAAACAGTTATGATGTTTTTACTCAAATAGTTTGCAAGAACAATCCCACAACTTTACTAGCTTTTTGTTACATTCATGAGAATGTGAACATAAACATTTTATTCCTTCAAGTGTATTCAGAATAAACATCTTTTCAAACTTGTTTATACATTTTCAATTATTTGGATGTTTCCAAATAGATCTTTGTTTGATCAGAGCTTAATGGCACCACAACAACGAGGGTCAAATTGTGCCTGAGAGATAAGATCATTCTAAAGGTAGGAAGGAAAGAAAACAAGGGGAGAATGAGAGAAATACAAAAACTTAAAGTCAGAAAGCTGGGATCGAGAGAGAAGGTGCATGGGTGAAGAAAAAAAAAAGTAGAGAGAGGGGGTGGGAGACTGGGACTAAAAATGGTTGTAGAGGGAAGCATGATGAAGGAAGGAGATAATTGAATTGTGGGGAGCGAGGGACGCTCTGGGAAGGTTGTACAGGGGGCAAGCAAGGAGAACGTGATGGACTGTGAGGGTGCAATGGCAATTGTTGCAGAGGGGATGGAGGGTAGCCAATAAGGAGGTGGAAGTGAGTGAGGTGGGTGTGACCTATTCTAATATGAGCGCTGTCGACACGAGAGAGGTTGTTGATGGTGAAAGTGGAGGGCTAGGAGGATGACCTTTAATTTGCATCAGCTGAAAAGATGGACGAGTAGTCGGGAAGCCTGCTACTGAGGGTGATGTCTTAGATGATGACAGCAGCAACTGTCTTGTCGCCTTCCTTGGAGCCGTCAGTATAGATGGAGGTGTAGTTTAAGAGTTGGTCTTTGATTTGGTAGTGAAGATTGATAAAGAGGTTAGGGTGGGTTTGGGTTTTGTAATGAGTGGAGAGGCCCAGGTGGATAGAAGGGAGGGAGGTGGCCCAAGGAGGAAAAGTGGGCCAGGAAAAAGTGCAAGGGTGGCGGGGTTGATGCTGAGATGGAGAAGGTCTGATTTAATGCGTAAGCTAAAGGGAGGAGATAGGGTTTTAGACCTATCAAAGAGGGTGGAGAAACTGGGGTACCTAATGAAGTTGTAAACAGGGTTCTGGGTGTTGGTGAGGACTCTAAAAGCATAGGAGAGGCTAAGCTTTCTACACCTTAGCAGAAAGGGGGGTTCGTTGGCTTCAACAAGAAGGCTGGTGATTGTGGAGGTCCTGTAGGCACCCAGACAAAGCCTGAGGGCTGCACTTTGGATGGTGTTGATGTGGTTGAGGTATGAGTTGTGAGCGACACAGTAGACAATATTGCCGTAGTCAAGCTTGGCACGAATGGTGAGCCTGAAGATTTTGAGGAGAGCATGGCGTTTAGCACCCCAAGTGGTGCTAGAGAGAAAGCGGAGAATGTTAAGGGAGCTGTTGTATTTCTGTTTCAGGTTGGTGATGTGTTGCTTGTAGAAGAGCTTGGGGTCTAGAGTTAGACCCATGCAAGAACTTTGTGTGTTCAACTTTTAGGATGAGATTGCCATTGAGCACGAGGTTTTGGTTGGGGTGGAGGTTGTTGAAATGACAGAAGTGCATGCAGACTGTCTTGTCTTTGGAGAAAATAAAACCGTTATCGTGGCACCAAACTTGCAGCTGGTTGAGGCTGAGTTGGAGTCTATTTTCGACAAGAATAAAGCTAGGGGAGGGGTAGAATATGGTGAAGTCTTCCACGTAGAGGGTAGATTGATGTTGGGGCCAAGGTTGTCCGCGATGTCGTTAATGCTCAGGTTGAAGAGAGTGGGGGAGAGGATGCTGCCCTGGAGGATGCCCTCTTCTTGGGGGTAGGGGTTGGGGAGGGTGTGGCTAATACAAACTTGGAACTGCCTGAGTGAGAGAAAGTTTTGAATAAAGATGGGGAGGTGGCCCCTGAGGCCAATGGTGTAAAGTTTGCGGATAATACCGTATTTTCAAGTAGTGTCGAAAGCTTTCTCGAGGTCGAAAAAGACGGCAATGGGGTGTTCCTTTTTTGCAAAGGATTTCCAGATAGCGGTGTCGAGCGTAATCATTTGGTCTAGGGTATTGCGACGTTTCCGGAAGCTTTTCTGTGAGGGGAGAGGATTCAGTTGGTCTCAAGGAACCAGTTTAGTCTCTGGTTAATGATCCTTTCCATAATTTTACAGAGACAGCAAGTGAGGGCGATGGGGCAGTAGCTGGAGGGGTCGGTACTGTCCTTTCCGGGTTTAGGGACGGGGGTGACAATAGCTGTCCTCTAGATAGGGGGAAAGGAGTGTGAGGACCAAATGTGGTTGAGAAATAGAATAGAATTGGCACTTGGTTTCCATAAGACCATTGCTTTCGTAAACAACATTTGGGTCATAATAAATACAATCCAAATTAAGAATCCTGCATTGCCACCTTGGTGTTGTTGACCTAATACAAGACAGTTCCACTGTAGGAGGATTAAACAAATAAGTTGAATGTTACTCTACTTTTCTTTTTCAATTTAATTAATTGGAAACCTTTTCAAATTGATCTAAACATATATTAAGATGGGCTGACTTATTTAGAAAGTTAACCTTTAAGTTAATCAAATATTTGAGTTATGAAAAAAATGCAGAATTAGTGGAAGCTGATACATACTGTATCACAACATCAAACATTAGCTTAATTCGTCACCTTAAGGCAAATATCAAAAGATACAGTACACCTCTAAAAGGTCAATTCAAATTTTCAAGAAGTCAAAACTTGGATCTCCAATTAGCTTACCTGAAAAAATCAGTGCTCTAAAAATATCAAAGACCTTGAAGTAATCTGGATGATGCTTATCATTTCACTGAGAGATTCAGTTTTGTCACCTAAAATCAACATTACTGATGAAGATGTTTATTTTGCAATTCTACCCTACAAACTAAAACACAGCAACTATACTCTAATCAAGATAATGGCTTGTCAGTGCAATTTTTTTTCTTCAAACAATATAAACCAAGTCATCAGATGCTTTAACTTCTCTACAACTAATATATAGAGGAAACAAATAAAGCAGGCATTTTTTTCTCTAGAAGCAATATAGTTTGATATGGAAACATAAGCAAAATTGGTGACATCCTAAAACTAGTAAATTTCTCATTCAAATTGGTTAGACGTTGACCATTTTAGGGCTATACTATTTGATAAATCACAACATGTAAATTTATGATGTATGAACAGGCATACCCCTCTACTTTCTTGTGTAAATGCTTTTGTTTTTTTCCGTTATGAACCACAACTGATTGAAGGATAGTACTTGCTTCAGAAAAAAAGCTTTGACATATACTCTCTGTCAACTACTAGGTAAAGAGGATAGAAAATAAGTATTTCAAAAAAAAGAAGTAAAAGGAACTACGCACAACATTGAAGCTGTCTTCCCACATTCATGTATCTAAAATTTTGAAAATGTCAAAAAAACTTTGCATAATAATATCAGTCATAATTTGACAACTAGGTAGACACCCCTGTATGGTATTTTGGCACTTTAATAACTACCCACAATTTGATGCTCTTTGTAATAATAACTGCAAACCAGGCCCATTCCCATTGTGAGTCCATAACACAATGAGCTTAAAGTGAGATTGCCATTTGTATCTATAATATACTACAGTACTCCATCTGATGAAAAAACAAACAAAGGATATTTGAGACAATTGTTTTGGTCTTAAAACAACTCTATAAACAATATTTGTATATACCATCATCTTTGAAATTGAGGGAGGCATCTTCTTGATTTAGTTTTTAGCTCAACATCCTTTTAAGGGATTTTGAGCTTATGCCAGGCTAGCCTAATATCCCGATTTTCATTCTGATTCCACTAGGCGCAATCCGAACGAACTTAGCATATATAAAAACATTGACTCGGGAAATACCACCGAAAATCTCCAAATGAAATAAAACTATGTTTTTATTGGCTGGAGCATTTAAATACTGTCTGGCACCTATACTAAATGAGCTTGATATCCCATTTTGGTTTTCTCCCAATGTGTAGTCAAATTGGGATATAGCTCTTGTATTTGACAGCTCGTTTAGGCTATAATTTGGTTTAAAAACTATTCAAAGCTCAATAATGGCTCAAATAGCCTGAATAGGCTTTTTAAACCAAATAATGCAATTAGATCTGGCTATCAAATCACCAAAGTGTAAATAGTTCACTGATGAAAAACACCTTTCAAATCACACGCATCGCCTGGCACAACTTCCTATCCACAGGGAGTCTTTTGATTGCATGCAGATAATATACACCTGTAATAACTGATGCATAAAATCACCATTATCTTAAAGGATTAATTCAGGGGTCAATATGAAGGAAGACTTTAAAAGATTTTTTAAAATCGTTTTGGTTATGATTTGTTATAATGATTTTCTGCTCAAAAAAGCTAATATATTAGCAATATGAGAAAAATATGCCATAGTTAAAATCACGTTCTTGTTGCAAGGATGTGAAATCCATCTTGATTTTATACAACAGTATTTTGCTGTTAGTATGTATGTATTATGATTTAAAATTCACTTAAAGCAAACATTGTTACTATATTTTGCATCATATTGCTGTTGAGGCGTAAGTTTTTCGGCTTACTTGAAAAACAATTTTCACATATTCAAACAATATTAAAGGAATATTCCCATGGATTTTCATTTTTTTATATATGATAGAGAAAATTTGTATAAACAAAGTGGTAAAAAAACTATGTTAATATCTTATTCCGTTTAGAAGTTACAAAATGTTTAATTATTTTTGAATTTGGAATAAAGTGACTGATTGGCAATATCTGTGATGTCATAGAGACAATTTCAACAAAACGTCTTTTGTATTTCTTTAAAAATGATTTGGATTTTTTTATCGTTGTAATTATGATGTACACTAAGAAAAAACCAAAAAATTTCTTGTAAATTATATATTCCACCCTACTCTATTATGAATCAAAAATGATGTTCGATAATGTAAAAAAAAGTGTGCTTAAATTGATTAGAAATACATAAGAAATGTGCTGGAATTGCCTTAATGACATTACCAAGCTGAAGGACATGTACTGTACGAGATGTTTTTAAGAACATTTTTCTACTCTTTAAATTGTTATGACTTCTAAACGGAATAAGATATTAACATAGGTTTTTCACCACTTTGTTAATACAAATTTTCTCTATCATATATGGAAAAAAAGACATTTAGTATTATTACTATTAAATATTCCAGTACAAATTTAAAACATTTTAAAAGGAAAAAGTACATGCATATACATAATAAAACACATAGCAGAAATTAAAAGAATATAAAAAACAAATAAGTCAATCAATCAATCAACCAATCAATCAATAAACAAAAATAAATCAATAAGGAATAATTAAAGATAAAAGGTTCAAAACAGTATTTCTTTCTCTCCTGTCTGTAAGTAAATTGCCGCATGGCAAATCAATTAATTTTTGTAGACGAGTATTCTGTATTTTGGCATTATGTTCGGCTTTCGAAGGCTTCTGTTTGAACATGTTACATGACTTTGTAATGTATTGCAAGTATCTCAGGATGTTTTATCACTAAGCACCACTGAGCTCAAATTGACTTGAATCATAAACAAAACTCTATTTATAACTTTGTCATGACAACACAACATGAAATAAAGGGGTTTGTATTAAGATCTTGCCCTAAGATCTTGCCCTAAGATCGTGCACGCATCATCATGCTATCCACAAAAAGCGATGATTATTGTTAGTGTCACATGTGTTTTTACAATCAAGATATTATGCACTTTAAAGGAATATTCCCATGGATTTTCGTTTTTCATATATAATAAAGAAAAGTTTCATAAACAAAGTGGTGAAAAAACTATGTTAAAATCTTATTCCGTTTAGAAGTTACAAAATTTTAAATTATTTTTGAATTTGGAACAAAGTGACTGATTGGCAATATCTGTGATGTCGTAGAGAAAATTTCAACAAAACTAGTTTCGTATTTCTTTAAAAATGATTTGGATATTTTTATCGTTGTAATTGTGATGTACACTAAGAAAAAACCAAAATGTTTTCTTGTAAACTACAAATTCCACCCTATTTCTATTATGAATCAAAAATGATGTTCAATAATGTAAAAAAAAGTGTGATAATGACATCACCAAGCTGAAGGACATACACTGTACGAGGTGTTTTTAAGAACATTTTTCTACTCTTAAAATTGTTATGACTTCTAAACAGAATAAGATATTAACATAGGTTTTTCACCACTTTGTTAATACAAAGTTTCTCTATCATATATAAACTAGACATCAATGATGTTATAGCTCAACCCATTACAATGCAAGAAGAATTGATTGCTTTCAGTGATTTTTTTGTCATATGTACTTTTATAATGTTTTAAAGTTTGATTTGAGGTGCATTCCATTTGTGGGCAATTATTCATCATGTTAAAAATTCAAGAGTTTCAACTTTCCCGTATGAGTTGTATTCAGTTTGTTTGTTTGGGTGTAATGGCACCTTAACAGTCAGGTCATATGTGCCAAACGAGGTTAGTTGTGAATGACTGTCAGATTGGTTCTCAGTAATGACTTAGTTTTGCGGTGGAGTGCGATGAGGTTCATGTTATAGCGATGTCTGAAAAATTATGCTTCTAACAAAAGCTATGTGACATTCAATGCATGGTGCCATCATGTCTCACTTGATTAATGACGTTGGCGAGGTCATAGGTAAATTCCACCACAACATATAGTTAGAAAATACATTTTGCAAACATAACAAAAAGTTTAACATTTACACATTAATCTTCATAAATGTTAGATTAATTTCATTTGGCGGTACTGAAAAAGATTACTAACCAAACATGTTTCAAAACGGCCAAATATGTTATAATTAGCCAGTAATCGGCCAAACTAGCAGCTAAGGTTGTGACAGTTAGCATTTTATCATAAATGTACAGCTGTCACCATTACGATCCATAACCGTTTAACCGTAAAGCCAGTTGTCATAAGTGGATGCCCTTTTAACGCAAGTATAAGCGAAATCTTCGCCAGGTTCTTAACAATTATCTACCTACTGTGGTGTAGCGGTTATCATACATGTCTACAGACCACGAGGTCCTGGGTTCAAGCCTGGGTTGGGTAGACACGCCAGTGCACCACAACTGGTTATCAAAGCCGTGGACATTGACTTGGTTGTTGATGTTATGTCTGTCCGTCACGTCGTACCTGTGTTTTCGTCCGGATCGTATTAAAGCGTTTCATGATAGCATTGTTACTATCATAAGCGATTACGCGAGGTGACAACCCGTCATTGTAAATGTGCGTTTACTTGTCGTCGTCGGTTCTTATTAATAGACCTTCCATAGCAACCCATGCTAATCCACCACTTGAAAGACGCTACCGTTATATTCACTATGTAATGTGCAAACATGCACTTCCTGCTTCGTATGAGTGTGTGAAAGTCAAGTTGACATGTACGATCGTTACTTAAATATTGATATCTGGTGTTTTTATTCTTACATAATTAGTTCTTAAATAGATAAATTTAGGGGGAGGGGGAAGGGAAGGGAAGGGAAGAGTGGAGCAGGAGGGTGGAGGGAGAGGGTGAAGGGGAGGGTGGAGGGGGAGGGAGGGTGGAGCGGGAGGGTGGAGCTGGAGGGTGGAGGCGGGAGGGTGGAGGGGAGGGTGGAGGGGAGGGTGGAGGGGGAGGGTGGAGGGGAGGGTGGAGGGGAGGGGAGGGGAGGGAGGAGGGTGGAGGGGGAGGGAGGGTGGAGGGGAGGGTGGGTGGAGGGGAGGGTGGAAGGGGAGGGGAGGGGAGGG
This sequence comes from Chiridota heheva, assembly GCA_020152595.1. Taxonomy (NCBI): domain Eukaryota; kingdom Metazoa; phylum Echinodermata; class Holothuroidea; order Apodida; family Chiridotidae; genus Chiridota; species Chiridota heheva. The sequence continues at coordinate 2,025,998 of JAIGNY010004072.1, forward strand.
TGGAGGGGAGGGTGGATCGGGAGGGTGGATCGGGAGGGAGGGTGGAGGCGGGAGGGTGGAGGCGGGAGGGTGGAGGGGAGGGTGGAGGGGGGGTGGAGGGGGGAGGGTGGAGGGGGAGGGGAGGGTGGAGGGGGGGGAGGGGAGGGGGGAGGAGGGGAGGGAGGGTGGAGGGGGAGGGGAGGAGGGGGTGGAGGGGAGGGTGGAGGGGGGAGGGTGGAGGAGGTGGAGGGGGGGTGGAGGTGGGGAGGTGGAGGGGAGGGGTGGAGGGGGAGGGTGGAGGGGAGGGTGGAGGGGGGAGGTGGAGGGGGGAGGTGGAGGGGAGGGTGGGGGGAGGGTGGAGGGGAGGGTGGAGGGGAGGGTGGAGGGGAGGGTGGAGGGGAGGGTGGAGGAGGGGGAGGAGGTGGAGGGGAGGGTGGAGGGGAGGGTGGAGGGGAGGTGGAGGGGGGTGGTGGAGGAGGGTGGAGGGAGGGTGGAGGAGGGTGGAGGCGGGAGGGTGGAGGCGGAGGGTGGAGGCGGAGGGTGGAGGGGGGGTGGAGGGGAGGGGAGGGTGGAGAGGAAGGGGGAGGGTAAGGGGAGGAGAAACAGCGTTGGGCAGAGGCGGTTGTGGCTACAGGAAATGGGATGGTAAATTTCGTCCAACGTATCTATTTTTATAGGTATTTCTTGTCCCCAGTAGGCAAATAGACTAAAATATTGGATGGGATCAATAGCTAAATACAAGTGTAACTGCCACGGTCCTGTGGAGAACGAATTTTATTTATACAACAGGAGACAAAGAAAATTGTTAAATAGGGTAGAGAGGGGGAATACCCCCATTGTGGGAGTATTCCTCATAATGGCGGGGAACACAGAGGGTAGGCCTATAAATGTTGTATTCATATATCGTTTTGTCAGTTTGTAGTAGTTGCTGCTGTAGGATATTGTGTAACTTCTTTCTGGGACGTACAACATAAACTTCAAAATTATCATGCTACGTCGGAGTTCTTACTCACATATGGGGACAGGCTTAACGCACCACACCTAACACACATCTGAGGCTAACATGTTTTAAAACACATTTTTATTTAAATATTGGGTATATAGTGGTGCGTGGCCAGGGGGCAGGAAGACTTTCCAATAATTACGGCCCTTAGTGTTTGATAATGGTAATCCCAGGGTCATACAAGCAAGAATATGTCTCCTTTGATTTAGGTAAACAATTTGAATAGAAGAAAAATCTTTTTGATTCCTATGCCAGACATGACAGTATCTGAAATGCGAGGAACAAGAAGTAAATTTTTAAAAAATCGCGCAGAACGAAAAAAGAAGGTTATTAAAATAAACATAAAGCAAATGAAAAATAAGAAACTACTGTTGCATGCTTAACAGTAAAGAAATAAAATAGATAATACAAGGATAAAATATACTTATCTCACTAAAAGAAAGAAACGAGAGAAAATACTTAATACTTCTTTAAAAAAAAAATAACACACCTGATTTCATGGCCCTCGGTATTCGCGAACTTAGGGCCGGGTATATGCAGCATACTACCTCTTTTATTTCAGAATAGTGACAGTTGAAAAAATATGCTTCTAACAAAAGTTGTAAGCCGTTTTGTAGTAATTTTAATGTAGGAGTTAATGGAGGTTTCCACTATGTAACGGTCGATTACCGACGTTATCGGAGAGCAAAGGTCACTTTGAGTGCAGCATATTCTGCAACAATACATTTTAAAAACAAAATTACGAACATTAGCAACCATCTACATGTATTTAAAAAAATATGTTAGGCTATGACGTTTGCATGTTTGATTTTTTCTGCATAGGACTTCCAATTTGTTTAGTTTTAGTTTCGCTACGGAAAAAGCGTACTGCCGTGATACATATTCCCTACTTTTAGGTATAGGCCTATAGAATAAAAAATACACAATTGGGGGAAGGGGAGGAGGGGATTTGTTTGAGTTTCAATTCGTATCTTGTGACCCCAAGTTTGGATAAGAAGCCAAGCAAGCTCCTTCACGTTGAAGATGTGAATTTACGGCCCTGAAGTGTCAACGATTCATTGTATGAAAATGCTTTTCTGCATCTCATCATGGAGCTATAAACTAAGTTTATAGCTCCATGATCTCATCCACCTCATGCCATCTCAGAATTCAATTGTCTTATCAGGGGTGGCGGAGCGTTCAAAATATTGGGGGATTTAATGAGATAAGGTGACATGTGATACGTTCACCTAAAATTATTAGGCTGAAGCCCGCACATCCCCCTTCCCAGCTCCGCCGCCTCTGTCGATTTCAAGTCATCATTGATGATAGGACCTAAATAAAACCTTGATATGAACGCATAATGTAAGTTTCGCGTAACTAGCATGGCTACTTTAATATGAAATTAAAATTGGTTCTTCCCCGTTTTTCTGTTTGTTCAAACTTAAGGAAACACTCGAAATATAATACTTAACATTCATCCTATCCATGTAATGATAATCATCGGGATTACGTAATTTCCCTTTGATGTCGCTACTGCTGCGAGAAAAATCTGGGTCACTGCCAAAATGCGTTTAGAGCAGTGATGCGGTCTAATTTGCTGCACAGTATAATTTAGTGCACTTGGCATAGCTTTTTGAATGATTTAGCCAATGTATTTTCACCCAAATCAGCACTAATGGGGCTGTTATATAGCAATAAATATTCAAGTGTTTGAAGTTTTTTCCCCAAAAACCGAGAATGATTGTTTGTTGTCCGTAAGTACTCATGTTAAGAGACGCTATAGCGACCACGTGTGACTTCCGCAACTGGGGATGACAGATCACACGGCGTGAGAATATTACCGAGTTTTGAGCATGAGCAGGCTATTACCGCATTACTTTATGACAACACGTGCTGATTTTGTGATTCGTAATCCAAGCAACAACTCCCTAGTAATCCGGTCGTAAAAACAATAACAATACCCAGGCAAACATTTAATCCGTCCGTAAATACAATTATTAGTTTTGAAATATTTGTTACTCTTTGAAGTAAATAATAAAAGACACGAATTAATCTGTAATTTTATCACAATTGATGTGAAACGAGAATTTCTTTAATGTTTTCACTGCACATTAGAACTCTTAAAAGCTGGGATACTTTCAACGATAGGCCAAAGGACATCGTTGCGTATGAATTTTGATTTCTTTGCATCGCTACCGTGGTTTGATTCATGACTTGTGTGTTTCTAACCTTTAACGCAAATTCTTCTGGGCCAACTTTAGGAATAGGTAGATTGGAAAAGAATTAAAGTTGTTGTCTCCATATTTCATAGGAAAGAAGGGGCGGGCCCAAATTTCCTAGCGTACTGTTTTTACTATGAGGGGGGAACAAATTTACTGGATGGCTACGGCTTAATTGTCTGGGGGCCCACATTTCCTAGGAAATAAGAGCCGGGAGGCCAACATTTACTAGGGGGTAGAATTTACTTTTACACCGATCAGTAATTGGGTGATGTGTATTGTGATTTGATAATTAAGGGACAAGGGATATAGGCGGAAATTTCTTGTGTGTATTTGACGAGTTATGTTAATGAGTGCTAGCCTGGGCCTAGCGCCTTCCTCATGAGCACAAGCTAGCTACATTCCATGCATCCCATCCCAAGTACCGTGAAAATAATTAGTGATATGCATAACGCCCCGGGTGAAAAATGTGAAGGCAATGACATAGCGGGTAAAGATTGAAATGATAAGGTTGGTTAGATGGTTTCGTGAATTTATGCGAACTTGAAAAAGCAAACATAAAAATTGAATTAACATTCGTTTACACGTAGCATGATTTCCTAAACGGTTAAACGTCACAACCTTATTAGCAGCCCTGGGATGCCCCATTGAATACTACCGTACCCAGCGATGATTCTTCCACGTGTCCACGAAAACTTATAGGTTTGAAACAAACTTTTATTTCTGGCAATCTGCTGCCCATACGGCAAATTACGGTTTACGCAATGCCGCTGCGTTCACCAACCCAACAAAACTTTATCCTTAACGTTAGTGGATTGAAGTATAACACTCTAGCCCCGCGATGCAATGTAGCACAAAACTTACTGACACTTGAGACTTACTATACGACAAGCGAAAATGATCAAACAACAACTTCACACGTTATCTTCTAGGCTATGTCATAACCTATCATACAACTCGGTAATCCAATCCGATACAGCGTGACCTAAATAAGATTACGAGAATTTGCATATTCATAGCAGAATGTCCGAATTCTGATTAGAAAATACTGCGATATGATTAAACATATATGTCCATACAAGGAACTAATAAACATGCGTGTATACCAACTGACCAATACCATGGCCCGGAGCGGTACCGGTACGAAACGCGAATAGGATAGAGCTATTTTTAGCGAAATTACCATAAAATCTTATACTTTGTTAAAACCTTTCGAGAGCTCTAATTAAAAAAATACATGGAATATCTCTTAACGAAATACAAGCTTAAATTTAGATACAAAAATCTCGCTTGAGCCAGAATCTCAAGAGCAAAACTGTAAAAACCTAGGAGGAGATGCATTTTTAAGCAAAAGTTAGTACAGGCACATATGAGAGGTCACGTACGATTTGATAATCTCCACTCATACACTCTGTGTATGGGTGGAGCTAAAAATAAGTGACATTTGACAATTTAGTATTATTACTATTAAATATTCCTGTACAAATTTAAAACTTTTGCAAAAGGAAAAAGTACATGCATGTACATAATAAAACACATAGCAGAAATTAAAAGAATATAAATAAATCAATCAACCAATCAATCAATCAATAAATCAATCAATATACAAAAATAAATCAATAAGGAATAATTAAAATAAAAGGTTCAAAACAGTAATTCTTTCTCTCCTGTCTGTAAGTAAATTGCCGCATGGTAAATCAATTAATTTTTGTAGACGAGTATTCTGTATTTTGGCATTATGTAAGGCTTTCGAAGGTTTCTGTTTGAACATGTTACATGACTTTGTAATACATTGCAAGTATCTCAGGATGTTTTATCACTAAACACCACTGAGCTCAAATTGACTTGAATTATAAACAAACCTCTATTTATAACTTTGTCATGACAACACAACATGAAATAAAGAGGTTTGTATTAAGATCTTGCCCTAAGATCGTGCACGCATCATCATGCTATCCACAAAAAGCATGATTATTGTTAGTGTCACATGTATATTTTCAATCAAGATAATGCACTTTAAAGGAATATTCCCATGGAATTTCATTTTTTTTTTTCATATATGATAGAGAACATTTATAGAAACAAAGTGATGAAAAAACTGTCTTAATATCTTACTCTGTTTGGAAGTTATAACATTTAAAGAGTAGCATTTGTTTCTTCAATACACCTTGTACAGTATATGTCCTTCAGCTTGGTAATGTCATCAAGGTAATTCCAGCACAGTTCTTATGTATTTCACATCAATTTAATCACCTTTTTTTTTACATTATCAAACATAATTTTGTACTCATTATAAAGTAGGGTGGAATATATAATTTACAAGAAAATTTTTTGTTTTTTCTTGGTGTACATCACATTTTCAAGAAAAAAATTGAAATCTTTTGTAAAGAAATACAAAAGACATTTTGTTGAAAGTGTCTGTATGACATCTCAGATGTTGCCAATCAGTCAATTTTGTCCAAATTTTGAAATATTTTAAAATTTTGTAACTTCTAAACAGAGAAAGATATTAACATAGATTTTTCCACCACCTTGTTTCTAATTTTTTTCTCTATTATATATGAAAAAATGAAAATCCATGGGAATATTCCTTCAAAGGATTAGTTCAGGAGTCTATCTCATATGAAACAGGACTTCAACAGAAACAAAATAGTGAAAAAAGTATGCAACAATCTTAGTCCATCAAGGAGATATTTCAGTTTAAAGTTTGGTATCATTTGTGTAGAAACGACTGAAATAGACTAGTTGTGATGTCATAGCCTCAGATTCCTCAAAGTCTTTATGTATTCTATCATATTTTGTCCTGCAAATTTGTGGTTAAGAACCATGTGATATGTCAAAAAAGTAGTGAAACTGAATCTAGGAAGGGTATTTATAATATACCACCGGAATAAAGTTTAAAAGAAAATAATTCAAATGGTGAAAAAATTAAATAAACTTTCTTTAAAATACATAACAATTGTTAAGAATGTGAGGATGAAGACACAACTTTCCATAGTGAACTTACAACACCAGTCATTTCTACCAAGATAAGACAGAGCTTTAAACTTGAATATCTCCTTAACGGAATAAGATCTAGGAAGGGTATTTATATTATACCACCGGAATAAAGTTTGAGAGAAAATAATTCAAATAGTAAACAAATTAAATAAACTTTCTTTAAAATACATAACAATTGTTAAGAATGTAAGGATAAAGACACAACTTTCCATAGTAGACTTACTACACCAGTCATTTCTACCAAGATAAGACAGAGCTTTAAACTTGAATATCTCCTTAACGGAATAAGATCTAGGAAGGGTATTTATAATATACCACTGGAATAAAGTTCGAGAGAAAATAATTCAAATAGTGAAAAAATTAAATAAACTTTCTTTAAAATACATAACAATTGTTAAGAATGTAAGGATGAAGACACAACTTTCCATAGTAGACTTACTACAGTCATTTCTACCAAGATAAGACAGAGCTTTAAAGTTAAATATCTCCTTAACGGAATAAGATTTTTAAAAGCTTTTGCAATTTTGTTTCTTTTGATGTCCTCTTTCATATAAGATAAACTTGCTTGACCTCTGAACTAATCCTTTAACACAAGGATAAGCACTAAGGCTCCGAGGTTGCATCTCAAGAGTTTTGTAATAAAGTATGAACTTGCAGAAATTTAATTGATTTCTAAAGGCATGCACTTTACTTTCATGAAAAGGACTGATGCAAAAATACTTAATGCAAACTGCAACAGTACTCTTTCACATGACCTTGTTCAACGTGCCACAGTCTTACACAATATTCTTATAAATGTGTCACATAGTTGTTAAAGGTGTATAGACAGGTAGAGATTTTAGATTCACCAGAAAGAGCTTTAAACAGAGTATAACCTACATAAACTCTCACTTTGCTGCAACCTAGACTCTCTTATTTCATTAACTAATCTCCTCCTTTCATTTGCAACCCTAAAAATTATACCTTTCGTATGCATCACTTGGTATGCTTCAAACCTGAAAGAAAAGGCGGCAGAGTAATTCATTTTATTAGCCACTTATTTGGAAATGAAGGTCAAGATGGATGACATGTCTTTTTTCATGAGTGATTTACCAATATGTATGTTCACACAACAGTTCTGAGGGCGATATTTGAAATAATCATTAATTGGCAGAAGAAAAACTGCAAATACCAGGTCAGTCTTGAAACTACAATTAGGATGATTGATGTATTTAGCCTTGGAATAATTAACAACTTGAATTTGTCAAAGATGAATAAAAGAAGTGCACTTATTAAATCTGTTGATTTCTAAAAAAAAAACTCAAATATGGTTTAAAATGCCACACCAATCTGAATATTATTAGCTGCAATAGTTTAGCGCTACACTTTAAAATAATATACTGTACAGTATGACTAGCATTTGTAATTTTGTGTAAGTTATCATTAGACCCTCCCCCAGGTCTACACTTAGCCTGATTAATTTTATATGCAAACCATCCTACAATTGACAATCAGTACAAAAGAACTACTAGAAATGTAACTAATACTAATAAAAGAAATAGTGCACCAAGTTAAGCAGCTTTTGCTTTCCTTTTCTTAACCTTTTATTCAATTCATTTTTGCGTGTGATCAAATCTAGTTTTGAACACAGCCTTAACGCGCATGTCTATAATGAACCATTAGCAATTAGTAAGAAAAATATCAAAGTGACAAAAATGAGAAGCAAGGTTCATCTGTAGTTCAAAACTTTCAGTCTAATTTGGGTAACCTTGTTCTAATTCGGTTAATGAAAATCTTTCTTTTACGAAAGTTTATAACAAATTCTTTAAGAGTATTTGCATTCAATCCTGGTGATGCACTACCTTGACTGAAAGGATTATCACATTTTTTCAACACGTACATTTGTTAGTAAAGTGCAAAAATACAAGAAAAAATTCTTACTTTTATTATTTTCAGTTATTTTTCTTTTCAGCATTGAAACAATTTAAAACAATGTTTAAGAAATAATGATAATTTGGCATGTGTTTATATGGGATTTATTAATGAACTGATTAAAGGACTTTGCCCTCACAAATGGGAATAACCAGTCGTTTGCCAGGGGCATTAAATGTGTATATAAACAAACATTCTGCCTCAACATAAATGTTTGAATAACAGTTGATATGAATAGCACAGATTAATGACACAAGGTTCAAACTCAAGGTTACACCCAAACAGAAACTATGGCTAAGAACAGCTTTTGCTTGAAGATTTCCACTTTACCTGCGACATGTCATTTTGCCAATTACTTCACTAATTACAGGTTATTTATCAAATGGACAGCTTTTTTGTCAACAACTGTCACAGGGGCGTTCTGTCTGAAAAAAGGTTTTTGCTTGAGAACAATCCAGGTAAACTGCAGACAGGAAAACCAGACAGATAGGCTAAATTGTCAGCAACATTATACCCAGTTACCCACATGAAGTAATTTTGACTAAAATGCTATTATGCCCAAAAATGCTGGAATGACAACCAAACTCATCCCCAATTACCTTATTACTGAGGACCTGAGATGATCTGTACATAACCACAAGCATGCCTATACCTAAAGCCAGGCTTTGTGAGTCATGGATCTGTATATGTTTTATGAATGCTCCTATTTAACTTCCTGTAAAAACTACATAGTGCAATAAATATATCTTGATATACATGTATTCTTCACAGATCATGATATACAAAAGATACAGAAACCTACACACCCATAAAATATTGTGCACATCAGAATATATTTTGCTGCACACACACCAACCCACTCATAACCGCATATCATCTTTCCATTTTCATTAAAATCTGGGACATACGTTTTGAAGCTGCCATATAGAGTCAACCAAATACCTTTTTTTTTCTGAGATCTTCAATTAGATTACACTTATTGGTATCAATCAATCATTTCTAACTAAGAGGTACAGTGCAGGGTGTCAATGGCTCTTCATACCAGGGACCTGCTATTTAAACTAATTATCACATTCCTCCATACACAAGAAACAGATATAGGTCAGGTTCATACATAGTACTGTCAGGAGAGCAACAAATCGACAAGGACTTGAAAAGTGAGAAATATAACTTGTAAAGAAATGCTCTTTTTAGAATGCAAAAATGAGAATATGAGCATGACTTCAACAACAAACAAAAACTCATATAACATATATCCAGCTCCACATTTTCTGCAATTATTTTGACAAACTTCATATAATACCAATGTTTAATAAAACCATTATCATTCACCAAGTTTTTGCTATTGTCTCTCTTTTGACATATTGAAGAAAAATGTGGGGTCCTTTCACAGAAAAGTCTTGAAAATAAAAATAATAAGATTTTCAAATCTATGACTGATTAAGTTTGAAATTTTTCGGTATATGTAAATCTATTGTTTAAAAAGGACCTGAATTGGGAACTGCACTTACAGAAACATCAAGCTCAAGTTCAAGAGTGGACTTCACAGCATCCTGTCTGGTCAGCCTACTGGCAGATGTAATGGTAGCCATGACAACATCAGATGCAGAAGAAGGAAATGGGCAAGTTGAACACTCAGGTTGAACCTACAGATAAAGAATAAATGACCAACCTTTTCAAATATTTTACAACAGTAATTGATTAAAATTTTGCATTTGTTCTGCAGATAAAAAATAAGAATTATACTGTACCCAAAAACCTATTGAGTAAAAAAGTTTGCAAGAAACTTTTAGAGCTAAATATGTCAGAGGGGAAATTAATTTTCAACTAAATTCCAACAGATTAAACTGAGAAAATGCAAAGCTTGTGATGCCTTAAAAAAAGGATGCCATGCAATTCTCAATGGAACACTTGATGTGTTTCGGAAATAATTCCCAAACACTCATAAAATTTATTCACTAAGGTGTTACTTACATCTAATTCATCTATGCATGCAAAATATCTTGCCAGATTTAGGCCACTAAGCTGTTCAGCAAATCATTTAGAAAACATGCCATGTATGCAAAATGTGACATCATCAAGGATTCTAGCATATTACATTCATCAAGGATTTTAATATATTCTCATGATCATCTATATAAATTCATTCAAATTTGAAGAATTCTTGGATCTCAAAACAAATAGTAGGCCCTACACATAACTAAAAGGAAAAAACAAAACAATTGAATGATATATACAAAGAGTACAACTGCAGTTGTGGAAGAACATGGGCCCAAAATTTAAGTAATTGCTACAACAATCTCCGTGATCAGGTAAAAAAGCTAGTGCGGAGACCAATGTGATGTACAGTATGTCATGCCAATATGCACATGCAATCGATGATCAAAAGCTGAGCCACAAAGTCACACAACATGCTGATTTGGTATTCTAGCCTGCACATATCATGCCCATGTATTTTATGACTCCAGTACTTGTTTTTTAATATAGTAATGGAATGCAGGACATTGACCATATTAATGGGAAAATCAAATGTATGCAGTATTTCTAGTTTACTGACAGTAAAATGCAAATTTCAATATTTTCAAACTTGAAAGCTATCATGATTCTTTTCTAACTTTTCACTTGAAAACATGCAATCTTTATATAGTAAATATTACAATTGCTGCACCAGTTCTGCAAATATTTCATAAATTGTAAACTTACTACAAGTAATTTAAAGGTTTTTGCTTATTCATTATTCTTTCTACCCTGTTGGTACAGTACGTGTTCCTGAAATATACTACTGGTCTCAGGTCTATAAATAACTTACCCAATCTAGATCTCCTCTGTACGTCAGTTCTAAAAAGGGTGGTGGCAACAATGGTAAAGTCAAAACACTATCACACAGAGGAGGCTCTGAGTGAGCTAAACCCGGCCCAACCTCCGCGTCTATACTCTGAGATATGCTCTCATTCTGTAAAGTGCCATTTTCTGTTGAAAATCGAGAGGAATAGACGGATCCCATGACGGATCCACTATCTTGAGAAATTGACATTATAGCACTACAACTGTCTTCTTTGCGCTCACTACAGTTTTCACTAGTACAATCCTCAGTTTCTTTTTCGCTTCCTCGTAATCTCTCCTTTAAATTCTCCTCTTCTCCATTATGCATATTTCCCAATACCAGGTTCTTGTTGGAATTTTCCACGTTTCCTTCGTGTTTATTGTTTGTCTTTGTCTGTAATCTGTAATGCAATTCTGGCTGTTTCGAGGGTATTATCTCTTGAGTAATTTTTAGCTGCTCAGATGATGTGCTTATGCTTGATACATCTCCATCTAAAACTCCCTGTTGCATTTTTACATCTAAGGTTAGCCCATTAACATTTCCATCAGCGTGAGTTTGTTCAGCTGTGCTGCAATCAATTTCTGAGGAATCTTTTACAGTTTGTTCTTGTAATTGCACTTGCTGAGCCTCTACTGTAGCACTTTCCTCATCCACCACTGTAGCAACTTCCTCAACAGTATGGAGGTCTAACCCGAGCTGTTTTTTCAACGCAGGCCACAGCCCTTCAATCCAAGGCTCTGCAACTATCTCTAGACTAAAGAAAGATAGAAAAAAAATCTTAATTTATGTCCAAAACCTGATTCAAATAACATTCGTTAGGGCACAAAATGCATGTTCAAGACCCCTGATTCCCAGCTGCCTGAAAATTTCATCTTCCCGTCACTTAAACTTTTTAGCACAGACAAAATGTTAAAAATCAGTGATGATCAATCACTTAAATTCCAGTGATGATCAATTTGATAGCAATGTTGCTTTATCAGAAAATCACAAATCAATACAAACACACATCAAGCATTATTAACCCTTGGCAGAAAAAGTCAGTCAGACCTGAGAAAAAGTGGAATTTCTCAGGTGTCGGGTATAGGATTGCATGCTTTTGCCCCAATGTGAACCCTGTCAATTTCCAAAACCAAAACCGGTTTGAACCTGAAAACCAGATTTTCACCCGTATTGTGTTTTGAACATAAAGTGCAATACAGTAACTATAACTGCAGTGTACTGTTTGTATCACAATATTTTCTGTAAATAATGTTGAAAATGATAACGGAGGCATTGATCAATAAAATGTATTAATAAACTTTAATGTCGTTTGTGTGTAATGTGATATTTTATACCCAATTTGCCTCTAAAATAATGCCAAATTTACCCCTTTGTCAGTCCAGGTCCAAAAGGCATTGAACAGGTCCCGATGTCCCAAGGCAGTCATGTAATAAAAGTTGTGAAAAAGGCTGTGTCGAAAGGCCATGACATGAGACTGTAAAACAGATACAAATTAAGCCAGATCTAAATGCAGCATCTTATGATGCGATGCTAGCCATCGTATACTTGATCACGCAGTATAATTATTGCTGCTTTGCATATAAGCTAACGTTACAGCAGGAAAATCTTACAGTTGACATCCCACCCACCTTGATACTCAACATTTCTGTGAAACATTGACCATGCTCAGGCCATGGCTCTTAAATTCAACCAAAAAAATAATAATATAATCATTAATCATGCATCTGTTATTTTTCAAGTTTAGTAAGTATGTTTTTACTTTAAATTGGCCCCATTGGGCATCACGTAGCATTTTCTATTATACTTAAGCCACCAAAGCCTTATATGGTATTCGTCATTTCAATGCGCTATAAAACTGGCAGAAGAGAAAATGCACGCTAATGAAAAGTAGTGTCCTACTCCCCACCAAATTGATATTTTCTTCACCAAAATAAAAAACAAATAAATAAAAGTGTATTACCTGCAATCTCTGTACGGATTATATGATATGTGATTTGAATACGTCAGGATTGAATTTTAAAATGAAATACATTGTATTCCGTACTTAAAACCAGACCTTGTTTCAGCAAGGAGGTATGAAAACATTTTCTTTTCACAACACATGCTGCGCACCCAAGTAAAATCAATTCTTCGGCACTCTGCAGATAAGTTCAACATTGATTTGAAACATTTAACAATGATAAACAATATTTCTGGTCATTCAGAACAGCAACACACATCTGTATTTAACCATTCTGTTTGTACTTTCTACTTGTAAAATGATATGCAGAGCAGAATGCAGAGATAATATTACAAATTTATGCATACCAACAGGCTATTACCTAATGGGTCCACAAAAAACATATATAAACTCACTCCACTTTGAACCAATGAAATCCTTTGAGCTTGTACATGTACCCCCAAGAGAATAACACGTGGTATATGGGTCAATTACATACAACACATAATTGGAACGGAAGATTCCATCGCTCGTAGGCTACTACTATGATTGAAAATAATTACAGGAGAAAGGAAGAAATTTTTTAAATCAAACTGCATGAAATCTTTCGTTCTTTTAAAATACGAACTATTTTTGTTTAGAAGTTTATTGTACACATGAAAATGAGATGAAGGGAATGAATGCAAACTTTTTAAGGAAATGAATACAAACTTTTTGAGGGAATGAATACAAACTTTTTGACGCAATGAATGGTAATTTTTACTTGCGACCTCATTGTGAAATGTGAATCATACCAGCTTGGTTTGATTCACAAACCAAGCTGGTGATAGCACGAGGATAATTTATCCTTGTTTTACAGTGCATTGTTATTCCATAATGATCACGCAATTAATTCACCCTCCTCTAAACCATGCCACAGCTATTTATAGCAACATTTTTTTCCAGCATAAGCTGCTGAATTCAAACTAAAAAAACTTTTGAAAATGTTAGACAACCCTCGAAAACCATTCATTAATCATGTTACTATGACAACACATGAATCTAGGGTCATTCACACAAAGTTTCATTTGTATCCAGGAGCCCATATACACATTGAATAATGTGTTGTAACTTGTACTAGTCTTATATAGCACATGCATAGGGTCAGTCAGTACAGTAGGGCATGAAGTGAATTTGTAAATGGTCTCGTAATACTTGGCTTGCGATTTGCGATATATTTGTCGGGATTTATAATGGAATCCCAGGTATTTTAAAAGACAAAAGAACTCGGGAGAGAATCGACGTGACTTCCAATAAAGGGATTATAAAGGAATGAAGGTAAATTTGTTGTGGCCAGGGAAATATTAGCCCGGAAAGAAGAAGCAAATACATAGCATCATCGAACCTGTTATCTGCAGGTACATTATGACTATTTATTTCCAAACATTCTCAATCGTATTTATTGATTGAATCTGCATAAATATCATATATTTTCACAAACATTTCAAAAGATACTACAAAAAAGATGTTGACACAAAGCATGAACTTTCCTTTCATTTAAATAAAACAGATTTTAACTATCTTTTGGCAATTTTTTTTTTTATAGAGATTTTGTTACTTTCAGGATTTTTTTTGGGTTTTTTTGGAAAAAATCACACCGAAAACTGTTTTGTGAAACCGGTTTTAGTTTATACAAAACCAGTAGACCGTGCAAGCTTAGTAGGGTATGAAAGTACTACAGAAGACTTTTCGGCAAGCTACATGACACTCATCCTATTGTTTGTTGCTTGGTTCAATGGTTCAATTTCCATATAAGCAAACATATGTCCTTATTTCAAAACAATAAAAATAAAATTAGAGTCCTCACATACAAATATGAATTGAAACTTCCAGAGGAGCATGTTTAAAATAAAAACATTCCCTCTGTAATGAAAATTCTAATTACATATGACCTCCAATATACACTTCAGCTTAGAATATGAAAAATATATAAAAAAAAAGAAGGTTTAAGCATAGCTGACCTTCAGAGCAAGATATGCAAAAGTGACAATATTCTAGACAAATTATAACTTGTATACTAAAGCTCATAAAAGAGAGTTTTGGAGGACTACAAAGCAATCATGAGTAATGACATGAGACGAATCCCTTCCAACTAAAGCTTGATAGATTTCCTTTCAGTTCTCAAATTCAAATTTGTGGAAACTATTTAACACGACTCCATAGACCTTGCTATTTTTATCCCTCATGCACATTCCTATAATTCTACTAATATGTATTTATTTGACAAACAGTGGATGGAAAGGTTGGCCTCCCCAACCCTGGAGGTTTAAAAAAACAAGCGCAAGTGTGATTTATTAGAGTCAACGGTGGAGGTTGTCTCCTTACAAAAAGATTACAGTGCGGTTGCTAGGCAGCTACAGTTGATGCTATTAGCATAAATCATACAAGGGGTCTGTAAATTTTGTTTTACAGTATACTAGAACATTTAATAGTTTTAATTTAGTATGTTTATGAATCATCTGATGACCCTCAATGAAAAATGTGCACTTATTATGCTCAAAATCTTTTCTTCCAATAATGCACCCCCTTTGAGGTAAGCATTAAATTAAATGTCAGTGTAACAAAATCAAAAGAGATCCATAAGTTTCTAAGAAAGTAGGCCCCTCTTTCTTGGAAAAGCTACCTATGAAAACCACCCGCTTAGTGTAGCGGGGGTATTTACAAGAATTAAA
Source organism: Chiridota heheva (assembly GCA_020152595.1). Classification (NCBI taxonomy): domain Eukaryota; kingdom Metazoa; phylum Echinodermata; class Holothuroidea; order Apodida; family Chiridotidae; genus Chiridota; species Chiridota heheva. Next base: position 2,041,566 of record JAIGNY010004072.1, read on the forward strand.
CTTACCTTCTGTGCTATATGCGATCTGGTCTCTCAGACTTAATTCACAGTTAAATACCACCAAAACTAAAAACGTAGTTTCTCTCCCTCTGACACACCCAGGACACAGCGCTAGCACCATATACACTCACTTTAATGCCACCAAAGAGATTGAAGGAGTGGGGAGGCGGGTGGGATGCACAGAAGATAAGTATAATTCTTGTAAATACCCCCGCTACAGTAAGTGGGGTGAATTTACTTCAAATTATACCTTACCTTCTGTGCTAATAAAATATGCAACAGATTGCAACCGAGAGTAGGAGGGGAGGCCGTTTAGAAAGGTTGGTACCTCATCCGAAGAGTTGGCCGGAACACCGACATGGTGTTTACCTGCTCTGCCCCACTTCCCCACAGATTCTTCTAAGATTTTTTTTTTTTTGAGACAGACAGAGCAACTCTCCCATGTCTCTACATATGTTAGCTTAGCTAGAAACATTGCAAACGTGATGGTATGAACAAATACAAATGTAAATGGTGAAAACTCACCCTTTCATAGAGCAACTGAGGTAGCTAGGACCTGTTTGGTCAAAGATCGCACAAGTGATCTTTGACCAAATAGAGATCCAGAGTTGTGGGAAATGACATGGCAAATCCAACGAGAAATAGTATCTTTAGATACTTGATTAAAGACTATTTATTGAAATGAAAAGCGACTTGGCATCCTTGGGAAGGGGCTGGGTTCGCTTTAAGTAGTATAAGAGACACCACACTGGGCACCAGACTATGTCCTCTTCAGTATCTGATAGAGACATCAAAGAAGGAAGAAAAATTAGTTTTGGTAAGAAATCCAAGGTTTGGTTCTTGGCCAAGAAAGAAGGGTCAGGGATTAGCCGACATTCAAATCTGATGTGAACCTCTGTGAGAGATAGGGCATGTAGTGCACTGCGGCGTCTAGCGGATGCCGCTGCTTAAAGGAACACCATTCTAATGGTGAGCATTTTCAAAGAGCAGGAGGCCAGTGGCTCAAGAGGGTCCTTGGCTAAGGTTTCTAGAACCACCTGCATGCTCCAGAGTGGTGAAAGACTTCACATCGTCGGGTGTTGCAAAAACATGCCATTCAAAAACTTCTCCAGAGCTTCTGAGTTTGATACGGCAAAGCCGTCAGGGAAACCCTTGTAAATGACTGCTATGGTCGAGCAGAACCTTTGACTGTGCTCACTTGCTTTCCCAGATTAAACTGAGCAAGTAGAAAATCTGCTACAACACTCAGAGGTGCCAAATGCGGAAAAACAGTCTGAGTCTTACAGAATAAATCCTGCGAGTGGAAGGTCTGCTGCTGTTTGCAGCCAGCTGGGCAGCTTGCTGCGAAAGGCCCTGCATGAGGAAGGCATCCCTGACAGACGTCATGCAGTCAAATGCTGGGCGCTTGGACTATGATGGAGCTTCCTGGTCGACGGCATGGACAGCATGTCCTTCGTGACCAGTAGCTCATAAGGGTATTCCGTTAGGAGCTGTAGAAAGTGTGGATACCACTGCCGTCCTGGAAGGTTCGGTGCGACTAGAACACTAGTCGGGACTGGTCCTGTTCTACCTTGGTCAGTACTCGTGGCAACAGCAGCAATGGTGGGAAGGTGTACCCTATAAAAGGGTGCCAGAGACCCGTAAAGGCTTCGACCCGCCAGATCCTTGGGTCTGGGGGCAGAGTGCAGAAAATTGGTAACTTGTGATTGTCTAACGAGGCAAATAGGTCTATGTCCGGTAGACCTAGAACTGATCACAATGCTTGGGCTATCTGTGACTGAAGCATCCACTCTATGGGAACTCCCTTGAGGTGAGACAGTAAGTCTGCTATAGTGTTCTCTTTGTCCAGCAGACGAACTGCCTGGAGACGAACATGGTGCTGCTGACACCACTCCAGCAGCGTCTTGGTGATTAACCACAGGCATCTCGACCTGGTCCCGCCCTGCTTGTTGGTGTAAGCAACCACTGTGGTGTTGTCTGTTCTGACCACAACCACTTTGCTCTTGACCAGATGGAGGAAATATTTTAAGGCCCTAAAGACCGCCTCCAGTTCCAACACGGCGATATGCTGGAGCCTTCATTCATCGGACCATAGTCCCGCAAATTAGGATAGGCCTGAGTGTGTTCCCCAACCATCCAAAGAAGCGTCTGTGACAACTCTCAATTCTGGGAGAAGGAACCCCGCAGCAGATGTGCTGGGTTGTACCACCACTGTATACTTTTTGTGATGGCTGGAATGGTCGGGACCCAAACTGAGAGGTCCCTCGAGGAAGAAACAAAGTGTCCCAGGAGGTGGAATAAGAGCTTCCTCATGTGAGACCTGCACATGCGGGAACGATATCCACTAGATTGGCCAGGTATCCCAAAAATACCAACCAGGCCCTCGCCGGGGCAGAGGGCTTTGCCAGGACAGCTAGAATGGCTTGCACCCATAACTGAATCGATCTGATCCGAGCTAAGACGAAATCTAATGTCGCTCCCAGAAAGGTCGTGATTTGAGAGGGAATTAGGTCCGACTTGAAAGGGTTGATTAACCAGCCCAAACACTGCATCACTGAGATCACCCACTGGGTTTGGGCGGATAAGGTCGCTGGATCGTCAGCTACTATCAGCCAGTCGTCCAGGTACATAAAGATCTGGATGCCTTGCTTCCAGAGATGGGCTGCCAGGACCTGTGTGATCCTCATGAACACCCAAGGGGCCGTGGAGAGGCTGAAAATGAAGAAAATGTCTTCGTATTGAAAGGCTAGAAACCTGCAGTGGCCCCTGTGAATGGTGAATGGGAATATGCAGATAGGCATCTTAAAGGACCGACATCGCTCAGAGCCCTTCGTGCAGCTGTGGCAGAATAAAGTGCAGTCTCCATTTTGAACTTGACCGGCTAAGTAAACTTGTTCAGGAGCCTAGGAAGAAGGTGGACATGACAAAATCCTGTCCCAGCTTCACCAGTATCATCGCTCCTTTTTGCCGAAGATTGTTGATCTCTTGTTCCAGCAGTAAGGCCTGCACTACGTCCTTAGGTTGGGGGTTACACAAAGCTGCCACCCCCACAGAAGTGAAGTCCAGCTTGTAACCCTCCCCGACCTGCGCAGCACCCATTTGTCGGACGTTATGTCCTTCCACTAAATGTGGAACAACCCCAGAAAAAATGTTTCTGCTTACCTCTACCCTGACCCCAGGAGGAAGTGCTTGAGCGGCAGGCAAAGGAACGCTGGCCTGAGCAAGCAAAAGGTGACCTGACTTGACCACGACTGTGATGAGGCAGATCCAGAAGCTTTGGGAGGCTGGGTGCACTGTGCCTCTGGGGTACGCCGCTGACCCTGCTGCCCTGATGATCTGGCTTGCGCAGGGGGCCTTGTCTTTGGGTCTGGGATATAACGTGCTAGGTAGCCTCTTCTTCATAAGCTTCTGGTTCTTCCTTACATCATCCTTTTTGCCTGCTTGGCGAGACAGAATGTCTTGAAAGTGACCTGCAAAGAGGTTAGTAGCGTTAGTAGCATCGTCCAGACCTCGCCGGATACTGGAGGGGTCATTAACAAAGACTCGTAGTCCCTATCAGAAAGGGGGGACCTGCAGGGCCTGGAGGGCATCTTTATTATAAGCAGACCAGTCCTTGGCAGGGGTCCATGCCCAGCGCTACGCGGGTGCTGTCTACTGGAACTGCTTTGTCGCTGGTTTGGCCTCGGGGCAAGCGGCGTTGTGATTTTGACTCCTGGAGTTACGGTGGCAGGTCACAGACTTTGAGCTGGATTACCTCCTTCAAGGTATCCAGTACCTTGGGAACCAAGTTCCCCTGGAGATGGGGATCAACTGGGAGCGGGGGAGGAAATCGCCCCCTATCGGGCAACCTGCCTGTCGATGCACGTCGCTACCACCGGGGTGCTTGGGTCTGTGGGGTAAGTGTGGGAGGTCTATCGGCCTCTCTACTCCCAACAGGGTCAACTGCGTCCCCAGGCAGGGTCTGTGGTGGCCCTTTCTCACTGGTGAGATCGTCGTCTGAGGATTAGAGCTGCAGCTCTTCTCCATGTCCCAGAGACCCCACGGGTGATTTGAGGGGAGGGGGGGCGAGACCGTGGCAGCTGGTGGCAAACGGGCCTGTGCATCGGAGAAACAGGCCTCCAGGGCCCATGAAAGCCAGCCCTTGTGGGTCCTGACAAGTGAAGAAGGGGCCTGGTTAATTTCCACGGTTAAATCTTGGATCATATAGGAATTCCAGTAGCTTAGCTGAAAGCCAAAACTGCTACGATATCAACCGTGAACCTGTGGAAAGCTATAGGGTTACCCTGCTAGGGAATGGCTGTTGACTCAAACTTAAAGTCGCACTGTCCTTCTTAGCTAAAATGGATCCAACAAGAAGTTGTGACGGTAACCAAGGACAACCGCAGTAACCATGGTGTCCAGCACTTTCAAATGTCTGACTCCAGCCGTAACAAAAGGAGTTGTTTGTTCAACATCCCTGCAGTGGAGCTGTGATGGTAAGGATACTCTATGGTATCCAACTTGTGCTTGTACTTTGAAAGAGTCTCCAAACGGTGGTAATCACTATGAATATTCTGTGGTATCCAAGCATGAACACCTGTACAATAGGCTACCAAAGCCTTGAATAGTTAAAATTCTACAGACATAATAGCAGTGTCTGAATACCCTACAGTATCCAAGCTGACACTAACGAAGGAAAACACAGTAGCCAAGGACACCTTGGTGACCACGAGCTTAAGCCACCGTGACACAAAAGGCTAACAAAACCTTGAATGGTGAAAGCAGTGGGCCATGTCCATCCTGAAAACATACAAAGGGCCTTCAAACAGCTGTGTGTTATGTAACCAACAGCCATGTTACCAAACAGGAATACCATTAGCACAAGGAATTAAATGAGGAAACGCCCCTGGGTAGGAGTAGAATCCTCACGCCCCCGTAAGGAAAGAAAATCATACAAATTCTCTTCTTTCTGGTCTCTCATGTACCAACTTGTACCATCGGAACCAGTGGTTGCGTTAGAATTTTTTGCCTGGCTTATTTGGTTACGACAAGTCCTTGAATTTTGGTGTATTTTGTGAATTTGCTGTCGTATGCACAGGGCACTGCGTAATGTACAGGGCATTGCGTAATGTACAGGGCACTGCGCACTAGCGAAGCATGCAAGTAATTGTTATCACAAACACTTGTGTAGGCCTGCCTTGCTAAAGTAAATGAAAATTGCGCTTAAAATACCATAAACGTTTAAAAATTAGATTATTATTATTATAAAGATATTAAGAAAAAGTTCATACCCAATCCTTGTATATTGTTGATTGTTGAATCATGAAATTTGGGTTAACAATCCCAAAATAAACTAGAAAATACTTTTAATTATCGTATCCAAACTTTCATGAGGTTTTAGTGAACTTTGACCAATTATTAACAATAATATACTATTCAGATCCCGAACACGCCTACTTCTTTACAGTATAGTAACTTGACTTGCAGATTGTGATCACTTCACAGATACATGATCAACACAGTACAGGAGGAAAGTAGAATCTTAGCTAATAATATTGTTGACAATTGACAGCCTGCATTCAAAACAACATCAAAACTTTCACGTACACTGTACAGTGTATGTACATCATGCATAGGGCCTATGTACTAACCTACAGTGTATATGTGTTTATGTACAGCACTACAGGCATCTTGGATCATTCAGCCGTTAGTCTTGTAGTTGTGTCATTTTTCTTTTATTTATGAGTAATTCAAAATCATTTTTGTGTGAAATAAAACTTTTAATTTTCATTCATGTTAATGAAAAACTCTGGCGTAGAATTCCACATGCTATATCTAAATCTTATGACGCAGGTACAACCTGTGTCATAAGAAATTTCGGTCATGGCGTAATATACGACAAATTTGTCGATAACGCGATCTCTGCTCAGAACCTTCAAACAGGGCAACAAGTTTCTTTTTGTGAAAAGAAAATAAGACAGAAAGGGGTCACCTGAGGTCACAAGTCACATGTATCAAGTATGGGACACCATAGCATGGGCCAGGCCTACCAACAGTGTAATTGAAAAAACTCGAAACCTTACCATAAAAACATGAAGGTAAATGAAAAAGTTAACATATACGTAAATACACATAACATAAAGATGTGACAGTACCCCTTTAAGCTCACCACACAGTCACGTCAGCAAGAAGCCGACACTGAGATGCATATATGAGAACCTAGCTAAGACCAATATGCATACGTAGAAACAACGCAGGTCTAAGGCCTAAGGTATACTGGATACTATGCTGAGGCTATCCTGACGAAGGGGGTACCCCTACAGTATGATAACACTAGGTTCGGAAGCCTTAAGGCAGGAGAGTTGGACAATGAGAAAAGCCAAAAATGGACGTGTTAAACCCCGCAAAACCAGCTAGTAAAGAACACAGCAGTAAAACACACTCCTGACCAAGAGTAAAAATATATATAAACATATTAAGGCTGCGTAGGTGGTTTACAAATTCATCATATACATGTATGCAACGAGAAACAGTGTGATGAGAATGGATGAAAATTAGTCAGCTTACCTACAGCAAAGACCTGCGCCTTCTTAAGGCAAGCAAAAACTTATGATACCCACAGGCACAATAAGAAATGGTGTAAAAGGCCAGAAAAAAATCTTCTTTTTTTAAAGAAAAATGACCAGCATCAGCAACTTGAACCTGCTCAGGTGCAGGCACTGAAGGAAGTGAGTGTATACAGCGCTAGCGCCGTGTCCTAAATGTGTCAGAGAGAATAACTACGTTTCTAATTTTGGTGGTATTTAATGGTCAATCAGGTCTGTGAGACCAGACTGCATATTTTAATAGCACACAAGGTAAGGTATAATTTAAAGTAAATACCTTTCTTAGTAATCTACCAAAAATCTGTAATGGATACTAAAAATAAGATGGAAAAATAAAGTAAGAAATGAAGAGTTGATGACCACATTATGAATATCCATTGAAATAGCTTTTTAATCCAAAATCCTCAAAGCCTACAAGGTTGAACAAAAGCATCACTTACTATAACGGTAAATACGGTCATGGTTCGCAAGCCCATGCAAATTGACACCCATATCATATGACCCGGCCAATTATAAAAATGGCATCTCACACTAAATCCCACATTGCATCCCATTTCCCAAATGGCATCCCACCCCATGTCTCGCATGACATCCCATCCCATCCCTTGTCCCACATGGCATTCCACCATATATCCTACATGGCATTCCACCATATGTCCCACATGGTATTCCACCCTATGTCCCACATAGCATTCCAACATATGTCCCACATGGCATCCCATCCTATAACCCACATGGCATCCCATCCTATGTCCCACATGGATCCCATCCCATGTCCCACATGGCATCCCACCTCATGTCCCACATTACATCCCATCCATTGTCCCACATGACATTCCACCATATCTCCCACATGGCATTCCACCATATCTCCCACATGGCATTCCACCATATCTCCCACATGGCATTCCACCCTTTGACCCACATAGCATCCCTCCCTGTGTCCCACATGGCATCCCTCCCTATGCCCCCCCCCTCATGTCATCCCACCTTATGTCCTGCATCAGTGACTTCGCACCTGATGCCCCACATGGCATCCCACCTTATGTCCCACATTGGATACCACCATATGTTCCACATGTTCCCACTCTATTTTACGTCCCACATGGCATCACATCTCATGTCCCCATGGCCTTCTACACTATGTCCCACATAGCCTCCTACCCTATGTTACACATGGCATCCCAAGCTGTCACACTCTGTGTAACTCGTGGCATCCCACCCCATGTCCCACATGGCATCCCACCCCATCCCTTGTCCCACATGGCATTCCACCATATCTCCTACATGGCATTCCACCATATGTCCCACATGGCATTCCACCATATGTTCCACATGGTATTCCACTATGTCCCACATGGCATCCCATCCTATGACCCACATGGCATCCCACCCTATGTCCCACGTGGATCCCATCCCATGTTCCAAATGGCAAATGGCATCCCACACAATGGCTCACATGACTAGTGCTGTCACGACATGGCAATTATGTATTGAATAATGTGAAGAAAAATATCGCAATATATCGTAGTATTGCAATACTTTTCAAAAAAACTGACTGAAGACACAAATTGTTAATATTACTAACGTTATGATAATGGAGTTACAATTTACTCCATGATATAATGAACACAAGAAAAAATGAGTTGCAGATCTAGCAGACGATATGATCGCGTGACTATTTTTTTTTTTTTAATTTCTCAGTTGAGTATTAGCTTTTGGTATCGCGATATGTTGCAAGAGGCTCATTTCATGTCATGGGAAAGGTCACGGTATCACGATAATCGGTGTCATGACAGCACTACACATGACATCCCATCCCTTGTCCCACATGGCGTTCCACCATATCTCCCACATGGCATTCCACCATACAGTATGTCCCACATGGCATCCCACCCTATGTCCCACATGGATAATGCCATCCTATATTATACATTAATCCAACCATATGCCCCACATGGCATCGCTCCCTATGTCCCACATAGCATCCTTCCCTGTGTCCCACATGGCATCCCTCCCTATGTCTCCCATGTCATCCCACCTTATGTCCCGCACAGTGGCTTCCCACCTGATGCCATAAATGGCATCCCACCGAATGTCCAACAATGGATTCTACCATATGTTCCACATGTTCCCATCCTACTTTATGTCCCACATGGCATCACATCCCATGTCCCCATGGCTTCCTACCCTGTCCCACATAGCATTCTATCCTATATCACACATGGCATCCCAGCCTGTGTCACACTTTGTGTTACTCGTGGCATCCCACCCCATGTCCCACATGGCATCCCATCCCATGTCCCACATAATATCCCATCCCATAGCATTACACCCTCCCTCATGGCATACCACCATATATCCCAAATGGCACCCAACCCTGTTTCACATGGCATTCCACCCCATGTTTCACATGGCATAGGTTCCATAAGTCTCATCCTAACTATAAGTCGCTGACTGAGCACACTATGTGCGAAAGTCTGTGAGTCCATATAATAACTTGAAGAAAAAAAAAGGAGAGTCAAATAATCATGCCTGATATAGCCCTTAGTGCATACCACATGGTATATATTCTATCCTGTCCCGCATGGCCCCCATCCATGTCCCATATGACATCCCTCCCTATGTCTATATGCAGTTACATCCTGTCACACTCCCTGACTGAGCATACTAAATAAAAACCTCTTGTCAGTTCATATATTGTAGCAACTTTATGCAAATGAACACAATAATAAAGGTGGAGTTTAATAATCATGCCTGATACAGCCGTTGGTGCACAAATATTTTGAAGAAGTTTAAGGGTTTTCAACATCCAGTGTTATGAGTGTGATTAACACTTATGTACTCTACCACAGGGCAATATTATCGCCGTTTTGGGTGCCCCGTCTTTGACTCCGCCTCCCAAGCATATTTTCAAAAAGGTACTGGTAGAGTAAGGGTTATTCAACCCGCAACAAGTGCGCGAACTTAAAAATATATGCAGCATGGGCTCCGTGGGCGGCTCACCGGGTCAGAAAGGCGGAACGAGCCAAACTTTGCTGCTCAGAAGACAGAGGACCCTTCAATGATTAGCCTGTGATTAACACTTACTCTACCACGCGGCAATATTATAGCCGTTTTGGGTGCCCCATCTTTGACTCCGCCTCCCAAGCGCATTTTCAAAAAGTGCTGGTAGAGTAAGGGTTAAAAGTCTCTAAAAAACTTTAACATTTAGTAAGAAAATCCCAGCCTTCTATAAGGATATTTGAAGAAACTTTATCTTTTTCTGAGGAACTCTGAAGAAACTTTAATATTTCCTGAGGAATTCTCAAAAAAACATTAACATTTTTGAGGAAATCTCAGGCAAAACTGTGGACGGCTGGATGTCCGAAATCGCCATTACATAGGTTCGCATTATGCTTCGCATGCTCACCAAATATTACTCATCAAAAAACAAACAAAAGCTTCACTGTTAGATACCACTCTATTTGTAAATTATTACTTCAAGCCAGACACTTTGACCACAGGAGAATACTTTTGTCCTTGTGTTGAGTGTGAAAGTCAGTGCAGCTGCAGTGAAATCAGTTTACTATCAACATGACTTGACCATATCCTTAAAAATTTGTTCCAGCAAATCATAACCACAAACTTACTGTAGCAAATAGTGAGACCACTTTATCTTAATTAAAATAACCACACAATAAGGACTTCATCCATTGCTAATATGATACTCAACACAAACTTCCACAACAAGTAAGGTTTTCAGAATAAAAGAAATAAAGAGGAAAAATCTGACCCCACCTGGTTGTTTATCAGGTCGGGTCTGACTGTTTGAAACATTAAGGAGCAGAACAACTAATGATGTCAAATGATGACCATGGAAAGTGAGGTAAAGTGTGTGGATTGTGGAATTAAGAAATCCCTGGTGTAATTGTTAATTGCTTTTGCTGGATTGTGGTTTCTGTTGTGAGCAATACAAAATATAGACCCCAACAGATTTGAGATTTTGTCAGATTTGAGATTTTGTCGGGGCTTAAGACACAAAATGTATTGCGAGGTTTAGACTTAATGCATGCAAATACAAAATGAACTAGGATTTTATCACTCTGTAAAGTGCATACCTCTGTCTGCTTGATGATTCACCTAAGATTTTGTTACAGTAACCCGATCCCCAAAACAGCCTATCTCAAAAATTGTATTCCCAAATAATCTCTTCCTCACTTCTTATCAGTATTTGCCATTTGCATTCTAAACACTCTTGTGTTATCTACCCTCAATGTTTTTATTCAGTGCATTTTTTAAACTTCATGCTTACTAACGTTACCGTTAGGCTTAATGTTAAGCATAGATAATGGTAGTTCTGATCAGTTCGAAATTAAGCAAAAGCAGTGTAATTTAGCTGGGATCATTTACTTGTAATGATTATAAACAAGTAAATGGGTCACTAAAATCCGACATGGTTAATATGAATTGTCTTTACTATAGTAATTTTGGATGAAACTTTACAGATCAATCTTTTATTTGTAGTGCAACAGTGTTCATAAACCTATTTCGCGAATTCTCGATTCCATGTTGTGAGGTTGTGGTGCAGTGGAGTAGGATTACAATTTTAAGGGGAAAGGGTCCCATGTTGTTGGAAAGAGAGACATGTTGGGGCAAAATACCAATGGTGGGGGCCAAGCTGTCCCATGTAGGGGGAAGTTATTTTCTTTGAAAAAATTTGGATCCTGGAAGAGGGCCATAACTTCTTTTTTTTTTTTTTTTTTTGGGGGTGGCATTTCCCTGGTTCCCCCTCCCAATATGAATAGGCCAGAACCCCTACCCCAACTCCAATCCCTGTATTTCCTTGGAAACAATTGAAATTGTATTTCTGTGAAGGATCTTCCTGTATTTGGACAAATTTATTGACATTTCATAAGCGGTACAAACTCACTAAAGGATTCCAAGTTTGGCAACGTCAACATAATTACTGATGCTTTGAACCATTTTTAAGTACCTTTTCGAGGAGAATTCCTACAGGAATCAACAAAAGTAAGTTTTTACAAGACTTTCAGTATATCCTGAATAAATATAAGTATTTTCAAAGCTTTCAATGGCTAAAATTGGCTCTTAAACTTAAAATTTCAAGCCTGCGCCTAATAAATGAGGTAAATTAGCTAATTTGCATATTATTTGCCGAACATTTTAATTGAAATTTTGGTGTAAACATTTCCTTTTTATATTATATTAGTTATATATTATATTAGTTTTGTGCATCATAGAAAGGAACAATGCATGTTTATAGGAAAGTATAGTGCCAAATACTATCAGATAGATCATTGGCAAAATCAGAGGTCAATTTTTAGGCCAAAAAAAGTCAAAAAAATTAAAATTGACGTATGAATTTTGTTCTTGCTTTAAAAAAATCAAGAGCACTATCAAATGAAAAGTCCTTCCTCCATCAATTCATAAATTCTATCAATACATTTTTTCTAATTAGCCACAAGAAAGCAGAATATCACAAAGATAGCAGTTTTAGGACATCTAGTAATCTCAATTAATGACCTTATTTGCATAAATTTGCCTAATTCACCAGATAATTATGCAAATCAATATAAAGTTCAAAGTCTTAGCTTTCATATAACATAAACTTATTACAGTAGAAAATGAAAATAAATTTGTGAAAAAGCCCCCTTTCCAAAAAGTTCCCTAAAATAACACTTGTAATCTCAAATGCTCTGGTAGAGTAAGGGTGAAATAAAGAAACCACACACCAAATTTAATTAAAATCCAATCATGAGTTCTTAAGACAAATGCAGACGAAAACATAACCTCCATCCAACTTCGTTAATAAATGATGAAATTAGGAATAGAAGATGGAAATGGCTTGGGCACATACATAGGCAAGTCCATGAAAAAAACTGTCACATCGCACCGGATTGAAAAAAAGCATGGATGCCAAAAAACAATGTGGTGACGAATGGTGGAAAAAGAGGACAAAAGCAGGATGATCTTCTTGGGAAACAGTCAGAATAACAGCAGCTGACCGGGATGAAGGCATTGATTGGGGGCCTTAAGCGTGAAGCCGACAGGTGGGGTGAGGGTACTCTATCAATGAAATTACATTTTCTAAATATCCATCACATCTTCAATCTCACATAATGGGGACCGATTTATTAAGAGAACATGAAATCTAAGTGGAAAGAGTTAAGTAACGATGCTGTTTGGGTGATACCAATTTTAATTTCAGTTTTTTTTATACTACCTTGTTAATCTAGAAAATACAAAATGAAGATTATTTTCCTTTTAAGTGACATCATGGTATTGTACATGGTAAAATCAATATGCCATGTTCCTTAACGTATGTAGAATTATCTATACTAAGTAGTCACTAAGTCTACAAATGTTTAAGTCACCATTCAACAAAGCACATACAACATGATACCCTCACACTTACTGTACCAAAAATGTGGTAGTGTTTACTATTGTGAACATGTTTCTTTTTTTTGTGAAATTTTTCTTTATCCTCTCTGCTCCCTTGGGCAGCTGAACATGTCCAATACAAGGAAATGGCCAGAAATGGTACTGTTATATTACCTATCGCCACTCTTACCTCGTGGTCAGTCTTGGTGTGATTTTCCTCATGAAAGAACCTGTACTGTTTTATGTGACCATTTTATTTGTGCTGAAAAAAGTGAATTTACCTTTCGTTTTTAATTTAACGGACCTTTTATTCGTCATTTGGATTGTAGCGAAGTCTCGACAATTGTAAGCATTATTAAAATTATCAATTTTGAGACTTCCTGGCGTTTAACAAAAAGATGGTATTGTTGTGCGAAAGGACAACTTCTTTTAATCTAGATTAAGTTTTCAGGGAAAAACTGTGTAAAAAGACATTGAGAAGCCGTAAAAAGACATTGAGAAGCCATAAAAAGACATGGAGAAGCCGTAAAAAGACTTGGAGAAGCCGTAAAAAGACATGGAGAAGCCGTAAAAGACATGGAGAAGCCCTAAAAAGACAAGGAGAAGCCATAAAAAAGATGGTATTGTTGTGCAAAAGGACAACTTCTTTTAATCTAATTAAGTTTTCAGAAAAAAACTGTGTAAAAGACATCGAGAAGCCGTAAAAAGACATTAAGAAGCCGTAAAAAGACATTAAGAAGTTGTAAAAAGACATTGAGAAGCCGTAAAAAAGACATGGGGAAGCCGTAAAAAGACATGAAGAAGCTGTAAAAGGACATGGAGAATCCATAAAAAGACATGGAGAAGCTGTAAAAAGACAAGAAGCCATAAAAAAGATGGTATTGTTGTGCAAAAGGACAACTTCTTTTAATCTAAATTAAGTTTTCAGAAAAAAACTGTGTAAAAGACATGAGAAGCCGTAAAAAGACATTAAGGAGCCGTAAAAAGACATTGAGAAGTTGTAAAAAGACATTGAGAAGCCATAAAAAAGACATGGGGAAGCCGTAAAAAGACATGGAGAAGCTGTAAAAAGACATGGAGAATCCATAAAAAGACATGGGGAAGCCGTAAAAAGACATAGAGAAGCTGTAAAAAGACATGAAGAATTCATAAAAAGACATGGAGAAGCCGTAAAAAGTCACCGAGAAGCCGTAAAAGACGTCGAGAAGTCGTAAAAAGACGTCGAGAACTGTAAAAAGACATTGAGAAGCCGTAAAAAGAAGCCGTAAAAAGAAGCCGTAAAAAGAAGCCGTAAAAATACATTGAAACCGTAAAAAGACATTAAGCTGTAAAAAGACATTGAGAAGCCCCGCTAAATAAATACTGTTCATTATGATAGTATAAGCAAGAAAAAAAATCCACTCTTAAGTCGGCTGAAGTTAAAATTGAAACAGGGGTCTATAACTCAACGTTTTTGTGACAATACTTGTTTATTCTCTCCTATAGGTTCCATAATGCCATATAAGAATATGGAAAGCCATTTATAGTGTTTATCTTCTGTTCTGAATTTCTCTTAGTTTGATGTGTAGAATCCCATAAACTTAGATCAAGTGCCTACAGCTCAATCTTCTTTAAAAGACATATGGAATCCAGAGAGTCCATAGCTAGTATGGAATTTCATAAGCTGTTATGGAATTCCATGTGTTAAATTTCAAATCCACAAATATCTATGGAATAGAAATTCCATAGCTGGTATGGTCAGATTGGTATGGAAACTGATTCCATGGTTTTGCCTAAAGTTATTTTTCATAAGAGAATGGGTTGTGTTCCATAACCAAGAATGTTTTGCATATCTCCTTGCCATAATAGTGTTTGGATATATAAGTTACAATTGTCTACTGGGGTAGAACAGTGTTATATTGTTTAAAGAAGTGTATATAGATAAGAAGAGAAGAAGACAAAAAGAGAAAAGAAAAAGAGAGGAAACAGATTTTTTCAAAGATATACCTTGGTGTATATGTTTTTTTGTCCCTTCTGTGGGGAAAACTAAGCCTTGGCCCTGTAGTAGTCAGTCCTGATTCACCAGAGTTCGGTGGCGTTACGTTATAACAGGGAAGTCACACTTCCTTGCTTATAATGTACTGGTTAAGAGTGTTATGTTGTATTAGGAAGTGACACTTCAGATGTATTCAGAGATAAGAGCTTAAACTATGCATGAGCAGGGAGTTGCCATTCTGGTGTGAGAGAAGCTGCAAAACTTCAAACTAATTTCCACTATTTGATTTGCAAATCAAATTAAAATGAATTCATGTCATTATGCATGATGTGATAAAAAAAAAACATATTGATCAAACTACCATAAGGATGAATACTGTTTTGTTTTTCTTAATCTAACTAGAAAAAGAAAAAACATTTTTAAAATGTATTTTATGTTGTCTAGTTTCCTGTAATTGAAACAAGAGCAATACATGCAAATGTAAATATACTTAATGAAAATGCTTATTAAATGTACATACCTCACAGGAAAGCCTAAATTGAAAATCCAACAAAAGCTATAAATACTCACTTACTTTCCAAAAAGAATTAACATTAAAGACAAAACCCCTCTAACAGCGAGTCAGTCAAGATTCAAAGGCAGTAAAAAAACACTTCTGTTTGAATCTCTATTTTGCCCTGGTTATACACTATAAGTTGTCTGAAACTCCCACATGATGACATGAAAAAGAAATTCTGCAACAGCATTCCACCTTCATAAGTGGAAAACATTATTGCTTTAATAACATAACTATGGCTATTCCAGGCCGAGTATGACCAACAAATTAGCCTTATTTTAAAAAACCTTCAAACTGAAATGTTGATTCAGGAGTTAACTTCTCTCAAATGACTGCATCCCTTGTGAGTTGGAAGTAAGACACAACAATCAGGTTAATTAGAAAAACAAAGGAAGAATTATAGAAAACTTAAGTCTTGCTTCCAACTGTGAAAGTTTCTTGTCAACAGTTTCATTTTGTGTGGATAATAAAAGTGTAGTCCTAAGGAAAAGAGCTGTCTAATCACAGCTGACAATGTAAAAATTGTGTACTCTCACCAGGTACATGTATTTGGTATACCAAACCTGCTTTCACTATACTGTGTCTGTTTCATCCTACAAACATATCAAGTGCCATCATTTTCGAACATTCATATCTGATGAAATTTGTTGTCAACTTATTTGATCCATGAGGGGAAAAGGTGGGAAAAGATTTGTTCTTGGGGCTTTATGAGGTTAATAAACTCTCAGTTTTATCAACCTCATAAAGACAAACTGCAAATTTGGCATTAATTTGTGAGGTTTTCAGAACATAGTTGGGACTTGTTACAATTTCTCATCTACCAATTATCAACTTCAATTTACAGTATGATGAACAGTTGGTACAAAAACCAGAGCATTGCTGGTGCAGAAGCCCAAGCCTTCAAATTTTGAGTAAGGTTTGTGAGTGTCCAGTGGTGGTGATTTGTTGTCAATATAAGATAAAGATGACATGATGGTTATTGATGTCAAGTCCCCGGTCTTTGAAATAATGTACCATGTTTTTATTGACAAGATATTGATTGTTTGTACTTAAGAGCTTTTTAATGCAATTCTTAATATTTCTGTCCTAAATTTCAGTCACTGCAAATCATCAAACTGACTAGTTTCTCCTGCTATACTTTGATAGCATATATGATGGAGATCCAAGTTCAAAACTTCTTTGTAATGTTCAACTGCTCCCATTCAAAATAATGTTGGTGGAAATTTGGAAAACAATAGGTTAAGTTGAACAGAAGGAGATTGATAGGTTTTATGGATGTCATGTCACAAAAGTGATATCAAATTTTCATTGTTTATTACAGCAAGGCCTAATAATAAAAAATGATGTAAATTTGCAAATTTTCACCGATTTTGATGAAAATGTTTAATAGATTCGTGTTTTCTTCCAGTAAAAGCTCAAGTCAAATTAAGATCAATCTACCCATCCATATAGATATTTAATTTTCCATTGAATATTCTTTCTTCCAAAATTGCTCTTGCAATTGGAACAAAAATAGGTATCATTACTGGAAACATTATCTATTGATATAAGGAATTCCCAAATAGTATCTCCATGTTTCAAATAAGCAATGGATCATATATCATAGTGGTCTGCTGTTGATTATCTGATGTCTTACAAAATTAAGCTTGTAACAGTTTGCATTATTTGTATAAACGTACACCCATCACCATTACAGTCGGTTAACCGTAATTATCCAGTGACGTAATATTCTATACTGTTTATGTGCATAAGCACTCATATCATGCATGTATTGGTCATTCCCTCATGCATGTATCGGTCATTCCCTCATGCATGTATCAGTCATTCCTTCATGCATGTAATGGTCATTCCCTCATGCATGTATCAGTCATTAACTCATGCATGTATCGGTCATTTCCTCATGCATGTATCGGTCATTCCCTCATGCATGTATTGGTCGTTCCCTCATGCATGTATCGGTCAATCCCTCATGCATGTATCAGTCATTCCCTCATGCGTGTATTGGTCATTCCCTCATGCATGTATCGGTCATTCCCTCATGCGTGTATCGGTCATTCCCTCATGAGTGTATCGGTCATTCCCTCATGTGTGTATCGGTCATTCCCTCATGCGTGTATCAATCATTCCCTCATGCGTGTATCGGTCATTCCCTCATCATGTATCGGTCATTCCCTCATTCGTGTATCGGTCATTCCCTTATGCGTGTATCGGTCATACCCTCATGCGTGTATCGGTCATTCCCTCATGCGTGTATCGGTCATTCCCTCATGCATGTATCGGTCATTCCCTCATGCATGTATCGGTCATTCCCTCATGCATGTATCGGTCATTCCCTCGTTCATGTATTGGTCATTCCATCATGCATGTATCGGTCATTCCTTCATGCATGTATCGGTCATTCCCTCATGCATGTATCGGTCATTCTCTCATTCATGTATCGGTCATTCCCTCATGCATGTATCGGTCATTCTCTCATGCAAACCTGCAAAGCCTACTGCCATTTTCAAGATGGATTGTGTTTCCATGTTGGGGTTAATACTGGAAACCAGAGGTAAATTTATATCCTAACTGATAAATGCAAGACAAAAGTTCATGGAAAATAAATGGTACTAATGGAAAGAGAACGCACACCACCCGGGTTAAATTATTTTCATTACACATGATGGAATGCCTTCAACAGAATGAAAACAACCACAACTAGAACGGTAAATACTGTCATGGTTCGCATGCCCATGCAAATTGACACCCATATCATATGATCCAGCCAATTTTAAAAATGGCATCTCACACTTAGGTCCCACATGGCATCCTATGTCCCACATGGCATCCCACTCCATGTCCCACATGGCAACCCACCCCATGTCCCACATGGCATCCGACCCCATGTCCCACATGGCATCCCACCCCATGTCCCACATGGCATCCCACCCCATGTCCCACATGGCATCCCATCCCATGTCCCACATGGCATCCCACTCTATGTCCCACATGGCATCCTACCCCATGTCCCCCACGTCATCCCATCCCATGTCCCACATGGCATTTCACCATATCTCCCACATGGCATTCCACCCCATGTCCTACATGACATCCCATGTCCCACATGGCATTCCATCATATGTCTCACAGAGCATCCCATCCTCTGACCCACATGGCATCCCACCCCATTTCCCACATGGCATCCCAGCCCATGTCCCACATGGCATCCTACCCCATGTCCTACTCGACATCCCATCCCATGTCCCACATGGCATTCCACCATATCTCCCACATGGCATCCCACCATATGTTCCACATGGTATCCCTCCCAATGTCCCAATGACATCCTACTTTATGTACCACATGGCATCACATCCCATGTTCCCATGGCCTTCCACCCTATGTTCCACATAGCCTCCTACCCATTTCACACATGGCATCCTACCTTATGTCACACATGGCATCCTACCTTATGTCACACATGGCATCCTACCTTATGTCACACATGGCATCACAACCTATGTCACACTCTGTGTTATTCGTGGCATCCCACCATGTCCCACATGGCATTCTACCCTGTTCCACATGGCATCCCACCCCATGTCCCACATGGTCCCACACCATGTCCCACATGACATCCCATAGACTTCATAATAAGTCTCATCCTAGCTATCACAGTCACTAATTGAGCATACTATGTATGAAGGTGTCAGTTCATATAACAACTTATATGCAAAGACTTGTTGAAATGGGATGGGACGCCATGTCCCACATGACATCCCATGTCCCACATGACATTCCATCCCATGGCAATCCACCCTATGTCCTGCATGGCATTCCACCACATATCCTACGTGGCATTCCACCCTGTTCCACATGGCATCCCACCCCATGTCCCATATGGTATCCCACCCCATGCCCCACATGGCATCCCACATGTCATCCCACCCTATGTCTCACATGACATCCCATAAGCTCCATGAGAAGTCTCATCCTAGCTATCACAGTCCCTGATTGAGCATACTATGTATTAAAGTGTCAGTTCATATAATAACTTACATGCAAATGAGTTGTTGAATAAGAAAAAAAGGTGGAGTCAAATAATTATGCCTGATATAGCCCTTGGTGTATACATTATAGTAAATATTATATCATATGTCCCTCATGGCTCCCATCCATGTCCCACATGGCATCCCTCCCTATGTTTATATGCAATCACATCCTGTCACACTCCCTGACTAAGCATGCTAAATAAAAAAGTCTGGTCAGGTCATATACTTTGGTAACTTTATGCAAATGATCACAATAATAAAGGTGGAGTTAAAAAAATCATGCCTGATATAACTGTTTGGTGTCCAAATATTTTGAAGAATTTTAAGGATTTCAAATCTCAAATGCTACAAGAGAGACTTGAGGATCTCTGAAAAATATTGGAAAATTATATCATTTTAAAATTATCTTCTAAGAAAATATCAAATGTATTGTACACTTTTTAAGGAACTAGTCTTTAATCCTATCTTAAGTACCTCTGAAAAACTTTAAGATTTTTTTAAGGAATTTTTGAGGAATTTCAAAAACTTTAACATTTCTAAGGAAATCTCAGGACAAATCTGCGGACGGCCGGACGGAGGTAATCGCAATTACATAGGTTCGCATCAATGCTTCGCATGCAAACCAATTATCACAATACTGCACACTATCAAACCTAGTTTTCATTGAAGAAAATATGTAAGAAACATACCGTAAGCAATCCTGCAAAATAATTTGAAACAAAACTTTATTTTCAATAATCTCGATAATAATCCAAGCACTGTCAACAAAGTTAAGCAGTTAAGTGGGCCAAAACCGCCATGAAATATACTGCACATGTTCACACACACAGCAAGTCCGCAATACCTCGTGCTTGAGATATCCAGGGGTGTCTGAGACATGCGCAGTTCGGATTTAATGTGGTATTCCCCTCAAATATTGCAGGGCCCACTCAATGATTCTTCCACGTGGAATGTAAAAAAAGTTAGTACTGTATCCCAATGACCTTACTAGGAGTTACAGCATGAATGTGAGCGAAAGATTTGCACATGAGCCAGTCAGTGTTTGGGAATTATGTACTTTTGATTCAATAGTGAATGGATATGGGCAGAAATTTCTTGTGTGTTAGTTGACGGGGTTATGTTAATCAGCGCCAGCCTGGGCCTTTTATATGAACGCAAGCTAGCTGCATTCTATCCAATCCCAGGTACCCTGGAAATGTTTAGTGTTATGCATATGGACCCCGGGTGAAATATAAAGGAAGGCAATAACTTAGTGGGTAAAGATTGATATGAGAAGAAGAAAATTGACAGATGGTTTCGTGAAATTATTCAAACTTAAAAAAAATATATAAAAAAATTGAAATAATATACACAGAGCATGATTTCCTAAAGAGATAATAGAACAAACCAGTGGTTAAACAGATAACCATCACAACCTTAAACAAAATACAGGCTTTAGAATTGAAGATAACATCTTGTACTAGCCAAAATTTCATAACCAGAGGTGTCAAAACAAAAATGTTTAAAGGTCAAAAAGTGAAATTCCTACGATTTTATAATCTCAACACAACAATCTCTGTCTTAATTGAGCTAAAAAGTGATGTATTGAGAATTTCTTTATGTGTTTCAAAATAGTGGTGTATGAGGAGAAAAAATAAGTAAGTCTTGAAGTTCTTTCCTTGCAGAATGAAAATGTACTTTCTTGTCTCCACATTGCATACTCTGATGTGTAACAGGTTGTATCACTAGTGAACCACTATTTTAAAGGGATTCCAGTTAAATGGTATCAATTATTTTTTCGTGAAATTGAGGGGTGGTTGGGTTGGGATCTTTTACAAGGAAAAAAGTAATAGTATGAAAGCAATGAATCCCAAAAAATGGGTCAATAGGTCTGGAGAATATTAAGTTCATAATGTTATGGTGATAAAGTCATTGTGGACAATAATATTTTTTCTTGCAAAATCTAAAGTCTATTAAGAATGCAAACCAAAGCATACTCAGCATGTGGTGTTGTGACTTCTTAATTTACAAGCTCACATATGTTTAGTATATGTGTACTTGCAATAGCAACATCTTTCTGTTAACATAGTATCAATCAAGTCATTTAGATTAAAAAATACAAAACACACTTAAATATAAGATATGGTTTATAACCAACTAGAAAATTCAAAACCTGCTTCAACAATGAATTTGAACAGTTGCTTTTACAAGTGAGATTTAATATTTAAGTTTCTACAATTAATCTTCCATTTCCTGGGCCAATGGCACCATAGCATCAATGAGGCACCTGGTATAGAACACTTGAAACCAAAGTGCTGCTCCTCAATTAAAGTTACCACAAGATTTGAAAACAGAAGGTCTGAAAAAAAGAAGTCTCTAGTTTTGATTAATGTACTGTGTGATATCTACTGTATCTGGCAGTTCATATGTACAGTATACACAAAATAAAGTTTTCTCAGAATTCAGTCATACTGTAGAGGCAAGGCAAGTTCTTCAAAATGAAGAGGCTTAAAGCTGCAGCCAACACACAGCCAACAATTATCCCATTCCAAATATGTTGAAGCCTAGCGAAAAGGAAGTGGGCCCTATATTTAGAGTCAATTTGACAGGGGACTAAGCACAGGACCTTACAGAGTGAAATCAGGTGCTTTTATCATTTGTGTTAACCAGTTTGACCTATGATTTATATTGGTTATTTCCAGGTTTCTTATGCATATAATTTTCTTTCTTTTTACAGGATATGGATAATAATAACCAAAAGAGAGGTGAATGCAGGTTGCAATTCCCGGGGCGACAAGGGGGACATGTTTCCCCACTTTTCAGCGGAATTTTTTGTCCTCCTACTTTTTGAATAAGAGGCCATGTCCCCTCCCCCACTTTCCAAATGATGAGAATTACCGCCCTGGGTGAATGTCATTCCCTCTCAATAAAGGTCTATGTGCATGTAGCAATTTCTACATTGGTTAAAAGAGTATTAAAATCTGAGCACACAAGTTTTTGGATTATAGCTGATCAAAGTTTGATCATTTTTTAATCCATGCTAAATTTGTGATGTATTTCTGGGCAGACAGCTCAAAATTTCCTAAATCTCAATCACTGAATATGATGGGAAAGTCTATTCATGTTAGTATGTGCTTGGGGCATGATAAAGACTCAAAGACATTTGGTCAGAATTCACTGCACCACTTCAAAGAAGTATGATAAACATTTGAAACCAAAGGATTTACATAAATACTAAGGTGACCTGTATAAATACATGACAAATTTGCATATGGAAACCTCGGATGTCAATACACTGTAAAATGGTCAATTTGCATCCAATTTTCTGATATGTTTACTTATTATCAGTGGCGTATGAATATATTCCACATTATGGGGATGGGGGGTGGGGGAGGGGCAGATTTGATTTTCGTCCCAACAAACCTATTAAAATGTATATGAGCCTCTTATATAAAAAATAATGGGGGGCCAAATTGGTACTTGCCCCCCAATAAAATTATTGGGGGCCTTGGCACCCCTGTCCACCCCCTCGCTTCCTACGCCTCTGATTATCAAAAGCTATGTTTTGAGAAATCAGTAAATATACAACCACTCTTCACTCGTTTTTCTGCATTTCAAATGTCATTCTTTAGAATTACTCCAGTTTCATGAAAAAACAAATGGCTGAATTATAAGGGAGTCTATTGGGGGTTACCACATGCAGATGACGAGTCATGCACTAATATCATGTTGAGAAATCAAAAATATTCCTTAGCATAATCACATTTTGGTTACAAAAGTTTCAAAAGACCTGAATTTACAGCTTGACAGCACTTACATGATTTCTGATGTCATTTACATACCAAACAGAGAAACAAAACAGAATTTTTTTGAAGAAAGATTGATTTCCAGTCCTAACTAAAACAAATTTTGCATTAGCAATCACTGACACAAGACTGAATACATATTTGACAAGGTGCCTCATTCTCCTATTCTTAGATATATCATTCTCTCCAGATTTCATATTCTAACTCATTAAAATGATCAGATGGCTCTCTATGAAACTATACATATTGTGTTATTGATAATTGAATGGCAGTGTGACAGTAACTCTGAGTAAGCTCCTGAACAAACTTTAATTACTGTACCTGAAAAATTTTGACTATGAAATTCCAAATGACATTTTACTCAAACATTACATTGTACAGTAATACAGAACTACAGAAGAAGTTTCTTATTATTGTTCTTTTAGTTTGCTCTATTGTGTGTGAATGTATGTTGCACAAATTAGATAGTTATTTTTTCGATAATATCTCTATACAAAATTTATAAACTTGTGTAAAGTGTAAAGTTTGTCATATTCAATATGCAAGCCACATGTAAAACAATTTCCATAAAAATCTTAACATCATGTAATACATCATATGAAAAGCTACTGAATAATTCTAAACCAAAGGTAACCTAGAATATTAGCACTCTCTAGAGTGCAAACCTCCGCCCCATTGCAATTCCAACATGCCTAGAATAATTTTAGAGTTTATTTGATCCCCACACCCAATAAAATCTACCTCACAAATCCAAGGCCCACCAAAATTCATCCCAAAGTTTTGATCTGTAATGAACATTTGTAATCTAAAAACTTGAAGATTATCTTCTGACTAGATTTCTTCCAAGGCTATACAATTGATTTCAGTTTTATTTCATTGAAGCATCATTGTTTGAGCTTTATTCGGCCAGGATTCCATCGTTTTCCATTCAAGGCAGAAACCAATTATTTCATTTTCATTCATTTCAGAGAACACTGGATGTATTAAGTCTCTTTGAGTCCAGAAATTTGATTGTTTCATTTTAAGAGCACTAAGTCATTGTTAGGCACATTCCATTGGAAAGTTTCAATTTAAGTCTTGATAACTTGAAGTCTTGCAGATCTCATTCTAAAACAATTTTTGCCTTTCCCCTCTTCCAATTAGTGCCAAGCATTAACCACTTCTTCATGAAAGAGTAACAAAACCACACACCAAATTTATTCAAAATCCAATCATCAGTTTTAAAGATATCTTGATGACAAACAAACTCACCTTAAAATGTCCCCCTCCATTTGCACCCTTCCCTGTTCCAATGTCTCAAATTTGAATCATTTCTTTCATAAGCAGTAATAAAACCACACACCAAATTTAATCCCAAAACAGACAAACATAGGCGAAAACATAACCACCATCCAACGTGGTGCTGGTAACAAACAAACAATTTTACAGAGGCTCAAACATAACCTTCCGTCCAACTTCATTGGCGATGGTAATAATAGTTGCTGCTGTATCACTAAATGAGATATGAATCAAAGCATTTCAATTTGATATGTTGCAGGCAAACTGCAGGAAACTGTACGACTGCTTTCCGTAGATTTACCCCGCTCAACATAGCGGGGATATTTACGAGACTTATACTTACCTTCCGTGCTATAAATATGCAATCTAGTCCATTTACCTGATACTAACGCACTTCTAACGGAACTAAAAACATAGTTACCAACCCAGCCCTGACCTCCATAATACCTCTAACATCCCTCACTTCACATTCCACCGAGGCCTGCATAAGAGGGGAGGCATGCCGGGACGCATGGAGGGTAAGTATAACTCTCGTAAATTTCCCCGCAACGCTTAGCAGGGTAAATCTATTTCAAGTTATATCTTACCTTGCATGCTATAAATATGCAATCAGATTGCAACCGAGGATCAAAAGGGAGTTCAGATCAAAGCTCCCAACAAAAGGCTGGTCCTAATACTCGCACCAGTTCATCCTACTTAAAGGATTAGATTCCTTATCCTTTTAAGGACTAAATGCCTTTGAATAAGAATTATTAAACAATAGTAAATAACACCAACAATCTTGGACAAAACTGTTGTGACACTTACCAGCTTTACTAGAAAGTTTGCATGTTATTTCAAATATTTATTTTCAACTCCCCCTTTTGCTTCCCCTTTCTATGTTGTCAAAATATATCACTAGGAAATACAGAGACATAGAAAGCAATTAACAACATTTTCCACTCATTTCACCAACATTAAACGGGGAAAACGGGGGTGTCGTAACGAGTTTTGTCCAAGATTAGTCTGAAAAAATATGTAGCAAACAAAGGCGCTTTTTGCTGAACATTTGAGGGGCTTTTTTAAGTATGTGGATAGTGTTTGACTTTTTGTTATAAAATATTTGGGTCCGTCGATAAGGGGGAGGCAAGGTAAGATTTTGGTACCTGGAACTTAAAATAAAGCTGAATTATTTCACTAAACCAGTGCCACCCAATTACCATGAAAATTGAGTATAGATCACTGTCCTTAATGAGACTTCCTATAATCTGTGGTAAAACGTTTGACAACGTTTTTATCTTAAAAAGAAATTCCTTTTTTATTTGTGCATAGACTTTATCCGACTATTTTCACTTTATCAATTTCTAGTCACTATATCTTCAACACGAGAAATGTATAAATTCGCTTTACTTTGTTTAAATAAAAGACAAAATTACCAACTACACAAGGAATCTAACAGTTTTTGTTATTTACAAAATCGTGTCATATTCTTTTATTTCATCAATGTTATTGAACTGTTATTTTTTCATCAATGTCCTGGCTTCCCTCTATTCTTGAACGGTATTTTTCATAATAAGATTAGAAAAGCAATATGAGCATGTCGAAACTACTTTTTTGTTTACATGCTGGAATCTCTTTTTTGTTTTTTCAATACTCTTCACCTAACTGCCATCATTTCAGTTTCCATCTCAGCCACTTCTCTCCACCCTACAGCCCCATCCCCACCCCTAACTGCCATCATTTCCCTTTTAGTCCAAAATGTGCAGAACAATGCAGTAGTCAAGAATAAAGCCCTCAGACATTCTGAAAAGATGGGTTGTAAACACAAGGTTTTTTGCCTAAATAAAGCACATATTTCCTATCTACTTAAGATAGCGGTCCGGTCCAAAAAAAGTTAATGCTTTTTATTGTTTTGCCCTGAATTCTTAAAACAACTTAATGTTGTTGTTTTTTTCTTCGAAAAATATCACGACTTTATCTACATAAAATTATTTTTCCATTGACATTTACGATATTTTCACTCAACGAAATTTCTCAGACAATCTTGGACAAAACTGTTGGGACACTTACCAGCTTACTCGAAAGTTTGCATGTTATTTCAAATATTTATGTACAACTATTTTCACCCCCTCCCTCTCTCTTTTCCTCTCCCTCCTCCTTTCAATGTTGTCAAAATATTTTACTAGGAAATACAGAGACATAGAAAGCAATTAACAACATTTTTCACCAACATTGAACGGGAGAACGGGGGTGTTCCAATGAGTTTTGTCCCAGATTGTAATTACAGTCAAACCGAACAAGTAACTACCCTTTATTGGTAACCGAGGCAATCGCCGCATGAAGCAGAGTTATTAACTCAAAAAACATGCCAATCGAAAGAGCGTTTGGACACGATATAAACATTATAGCAGTGTTTAAGATAATAAACTCACAGAGTTCATCCACGAGACAGAACTGGTTAGTAATTACACAATTGAAAACAAAGTGTGTGTCAGCTAATGCGCATTGAGAAATTCCTGAACTGAGACAAAAATTTGTTAGTGTGCAACTTTGCTAAAGCAAGGGGAGTAAACACGAACTTCATAAAGTTGGTCAAGCAAATGTAAGGGAATAAATGCGACCTGTGTTTTTCGAATGGCTGCATGAAATATCCGGTGAAAGGAGCTATGTCTCTAACCTGAGTGCAGACCCTGGCTGTTCCATGAACAATGCCGACCAATTTACTTTTTACAATCCATCGTAAGAAAGTGTGTCACAACACAGTACAATGAGAACTCTGTAACAAAACAAAAGAACGCTTTTGTAATGCCGAGCATCGGCTGCATACTTTTTAAAGCAATTCTAAAGATGCCAGACGGGGCACCATACCCGTATTCTGGTGGATCTGAAGGTGCAGAAAGCAGCGGTACGAATACCAGCTCCATGCGAAAGATGAAAATGACCGCCTTTGGGAGAAAGCGCACAAATAGCACCTCTGCACTTAGAAGAGTCAGTGAAAGCAATAAACTCTTTTAAGCGTCAACTCCCTAAGTGGGTACGTGGGAATGGCTCAAGCAGAGCTTCCACCTGCTTGTATAAGACAACTTGCATGACCCACAGGGATGCAAGAATCTTGGAAGGTCTTTATAAGATATTCCTTTTGGCTAATTTCTCCAGTGGTCCCAAGTCTGTGACCATCGATCCAACTGGAAAGCATTAGTGGATGGCTGCTACAGCTATCCTAGAGCTCCTGACTAATCCAAGTCTGGGAGAAGACCTCCCCAAGACGAGGTGGTAACCGGCTCCTCAGAAAAGCCTTGCTACACCGAAGATCAGCGGACAGAGGCCACACAGTCAAATGAATGCTCTGGTACTGTGGTGCAGTAATATTAAATTAAACATGTAGAAGAGGGAATCACTCTGGAGTACCACTCCAAATTGCTTTTCACCGCTGTGATCCCCATCACACACCCATTAAACCACCAAACTCAAGTTTATGTCTTTAGACTTCAAATATTTGGAAGACAACATGAAAATCGAGAGGGGGCATATACCTTTGTTAGTATTTCACTTTAAATGTGCCAATCTCAATTAATTGGACCACGCTCAGCCAAAGTTCAGATGCAGCTGGTGTCAATTTGTAAACAAATCTGTCAAAGGTGCCTGGGAATGGAGCAGAGGCATTATGATTCTTTAGAAGTTAGCCGCGATATGTGTTTCAGACAGATTAATGTTATTAGAGTTTTATGTTCGTATGTTTAGGGTAAGATTTACAATATTTCTGTTGGAAGGAAAGACATTTTCTTTCGCACGATCTAATGTGTAAAGAAATAATTCCTCTGCACTTGGGCTTATCAAATAGTGGGAGCTACATGTATGTTTCTGTTTACTTACGTCGCTGATTTTGAACTTTCGTAAATAGATTTTGATGCGTTCTTTTCAACATTGGAAGTCTGTGTTACAAACACTGAGTAAAGAGTGCTTATTTAAGAATTGTATTTGTTTTTACTTTATTATTTTTTCTATTCTTTTCTTTCGTGTTTTACTTTTACTGAATATGGAATAATGGAACTACATATTACAAAGTTTTTGACAACGTTTCTTAATATTTTGGTGGAAATATTTCATGAGCTAAAATTTTACCTGACTATTTGGAATACTATATATTTCGGAATAAAACATGGTAATCTCAGTATGTTAAACTTGTTTATTTTTATTTTACCGATTCTTTTTCTTTCGTTTAACATTTTAGTTTTAGTTTATATCAATTTATTCAATTTTCATTTAAAGATTTATAAAAAATGGCCGTGACTGCCCCGATAATGGTGACGCAAGTTGCGTTGGGGCCATGGTTCCTTACTTTTCAGGTTGTAATTTTGTGTTAAATTTCTTGAAAACAAACAATTAATGATCGTATATCTCCGTGGCACACTCTGCATTGTCACTACCAGTTTATTGTGGGCTGAACTGTCCTTGAAAAGATAGGCCCAAAAAATGGCAATTTGCATCAGTTTAAAAGTATTTTCTGAACTAAAGACATTGAGAGAAATTTGCAGGTCCGGTATGTGTGCAGACGTTAAATATCACACAGTAGACAGAGGACTTTCCTCGCTGAAAGAAATGAGAGTTGTGATTGGAAAATAATGCTTGTTATAGTATCTTTGTATTCAAAAGTTAAATCGTAAGTTACATGCAATCCAATACCACATTTTGGCTTCGAGAATGGGTCTTTTTTCGGTGGTTTACCAGCGTTTTACCGGTATTCTACCAACGGCTTACCGGTGCTTTACCGCTGTTGAAATTACCAACGCAATTGTCAAACTGCTTGCATCGGTAAAGGCGTTAACATATTGCATACGTGCTGTTGCCCTAAACAGCTACCACGATCGTGGGACTGTCCAACAAGCGGCCACCTATGCCAGAAAGCTTACTCATGTGGAGTTAATTATATAAGGGTGTTAACGTACTACGCTGGCTGTACGAGCCGTAACTCCAATCGTTGGGGTTGAATTTCCGAAAGTTTTAATGTACTGCGTATGCTATACGAGCCGTTAACTCAGTTAAATTCAATTCACCATGGAGCTACGAAGCTAGTTGCTAGGTGAGGGGGGACTACTGCCGTACTTGGTATGCATTCCTAACAGAATAGCTATCAGTATGATGGAACTGCCTGAGTCTACGATAGCGTAAACGTACCATGTATGCTATACGAGCCGTAAGTCGGTTCACTTTTATTCACTATGAAGCCAGAAGCTATTGGCTACGTGTGCAACTACAGCCGGTATGTGTCCCGGTTAAAGTACTTAAAAGTGTAATGTGGCAGTATGGATATACGATAGTGTTAACTTACTACTGTATGTATGCTATACGAGCCATTAACTCCATTTGCTTCTATTCACCACGGAGCTACTGTACGAAGCTGGTGGCTATGTGTGGGGGACTACCGCCATACTCAGATCGCATCCCGGTAAGGATAATGGCCGTGGAGCTCTGTAGCTAATGGTTTGGTTTGTTGATGTTTAATGGCTACAGGTAGCTAATGGCTACAGGTACCAGAAGAAAATAGCTTCCGTGAAGCTATACTTCCTATAGAGTTTGATCTATTACTGCTCTACCACGCAGCTGTGCTGCCGGTGGGTACACATCTGGGTTTACCGTATGCTGTACTTTACCCCGTGTAGGTTCCGTGGGGCCGTAAGGACCCGTTCACCAGAGCCATACGGACCCATGAAGTTTAGCTAAGATACCATATGGACCCGTACATGGTCGTACAATGGAGTCGAATGGACCGTTTAGAGTTTAGCTATGGAGCCATATGGACCTGTATGGGGCCATTCAATGGACCCATAAAGCTGTGGTACGGTCCCTGGAACCCGTTTAATGGAGCCGTGCAATGGACCCATAAAGCCGTTTCACAGACCAGTATGGGACTGTAAACCCATGTCGAGGAGCTGTACGTACCCGTTCATCAGAGCCGTATGGACCCGTAAAGCATGGATAAGAAGCCGTATGGACCCATACGGGGCCGTGCAATGGACCCGTATGGAACTGTATGGACCCATCTGGATCCTTGAACCCGTGCTGTATGGACCTGTACGTCGGAGCTGTGTGGACACGTGGAAGTAATCTTATGGCTCTACAGCGAGCCGTAAAATTACTTGTAACTTACTTAAGACGACAGGCCATTGTAGCACTACCGGTCTCTACATGGAACCGTGGTCAACAGCGGTGTTATAAGAAGTCATCCACCACTACTTGCACCCCACTGACTCAGTATCGTGGGCACTAGTATTATGTGGTTTATTCTAAGTTACATTGTTAAGACGCAACTTAGTTACTCAATATATTTCAGAAATAACTTACGTCCGACAGACCTCTGCCCGCAGATCTACCCACTCTGTTTCAAGTCGTGGGCCCTAGGGGGTAAGTCAGTATAAGTTAACAAAGTAGACTACTGCCTCAGACCTCTGCGGCTCAGTATCGTCCAGCCGTGGGTCATGGCATAAGTAGAAAACTTTGAGAAATTATATTGGGAGCACAGATATTTAATTTGGAATGCCTCTTATGACCCTTATGCAGGTGAGACGGAACTGCGGAAGACATCAAACATGGTATGAGGTAAGCCACAGCAATCTAGTGCATCAGAAAAATAAATCAGATAAGACTTAATATCTGAAAATTTTTGAATCCCGAGAAAATGCACGAAATGTAAAATTTCTAAATGCACAGGGGTAGCGTAGAAAACACAAACCACTGTGAACTTGGTGTCTTTGGAGATCAAAAGAAAAGGTGAATTCTATTGAAAAGGGGGTGCAAGGGAGACCCCCCACGGTCTCTCCAGCGCCCCACTATCTCAATTAGATGCAAGATATAAGAAGTCACACTATGTATGGTAACGTAAAATAACATATAGTC
Source organism: Chiridota heheva (assembly GCA_020152595.1). Lineage (NCBI taxonomy): Eukaryota > Metazoa > Echinodermata > Holothuroidea > Apodida > Chiridotidae > Chiridota > Chiridota heheva. The sequence goes on from JAIGNY010004072.1 coordinate 2,073,028, forward strand.
TCTCTTGTACTAACTGTAGCTCCTTGGAGCCGACTCCTCATTTAACCTGTGGTGATGTCAACCTCTTGCGAATGCACCAACATCGAAACGAAAAGTTGGCCTGATGCATATCAGAACCTATACTAAAGATATCCTAACATGTAATACATATGCACAGTATAACTTTAGGCTATCCTTGTGGTAGGGTCCTAGAGTGCAAACCACATCAACCAGAGGGAATGAGGTCCTAAAGGGTAGCACACCAGGTACACTAGGGACTAAAAACACCCGCCACAAGAGTGGGAAACTCTCATTCTAGCCACCTGTTTTGTACGGGCGGATGTTAAGAACCTCTAACTTAAGTGTAAGCCTAATGGGAAAGTCCTGTGAGTCAGACCAAATATCTCCTGGTCCCATGGCCACCTTATCTTACCTCAGGTGACTGGAAAACTTGAAAAAAAGTGCAAACCAGCTTAAAAACCTTCATGGTTGGAGCTGTAAGAAAGAAAAGTTAAAAAGGGGTGAAAATTCAAAAGAGAATTTCAGCGATGTTGTGTATAACAACGCGCTGAAAGGAAGTGACGGATCTTAGAGGTATTACAGAGGTCAGGGATGGATTGGTAACTACGTTTTTAATTCAGTTAGAAGTGCGTTAGAATCAGGTCATTGGAACAGATTGCATATTTATAGCATGAAAGGTAAAATATAACTTGAACTAAATACATTCATATTTGAAATAAGTGAATGAGGGTTGGGGATTGGGGTTGAGAGGATTGGGCATTGACAGGTTTGTGGGTTGAGGGGGTTGGGGATGAGTGTTGGAGTATTTCTACTAAAATTGAGTCTATAACAAAACAATTGACTCACACAAGAGTGAGACACTCAAAAGCTTCTTCATGTAGTTAAAGATCTATGTACACATGTAGTAGAAAAACCTTTACCAAAATTACTTTAAAATCCAGTAGAAAAGATGACAATAGCAAAATTTTATAATCAATTGCAATGACCATTTAAACAAAAATTGAATTTTCAGGTGTTAAGTTTGTTGGTAATGAGTTAAATATGTCCACTTTGTACGTCAGCTTCGTATGCTAATTTCTAAGAATACCAAATGAAACTAATTGGTAATTTACACTAGATCATTCCTCAGAAATAAATTAACTTTGTCTAGCACCAAAGAAAATGAATTCCCCAAGCCGATATGCCCTTCATCAGATGAAAACATGAAATGCTGCTAATTCACATTTGTAGTCGTATTGTGAAAGAAAACTTCAAAAACAAATTTCCATAAAACACCTTTCACTCTTTTAATGAATGCAATACACAATGGTATGGATTAAATATGGATCTACTAAAAGATGCAGGCATCTTTTAGCAAGAGTTTGAGAGTGATGTGTTATGCGTACTTAAGAGACAAATAGTAATTTTAGTAATAAATCAAGGTTATCCACTTAAGTATTGTTTTTTCTTTTCTGAATTTGAATTGTTAATGATATATTATTAACATTTGTGCAGGATTTGAAACAAAATAGACAACTTCGAAAAAGATGTCATTTACTGTACAGTATTTGATATACTATATACAGCACATGCTGTAATAATAGCAGTTTTAGCTTTTTAGGAGAAACAGGCAAAACATGTCATGATTAAAGCACATACAATGAAAATCCTGGACAAGCAAAGGTATATTTTGAGGTTTTTCTACCTCCACGATTCATAATAGCCACTCTCTCTTATCTGGGATTTCTTATTCTACTACTGAAAAAATCTAAAATGTACAAAATAGTTCTTCCCAACTGGTAACTAACACATCCCCATTGTCGCCACAGTACCTGCCCCCCCCCCCCCACCCCCCACCCCCTTTCCTCTCTTGCAAAATTGTGTTATGTCGCTCCATCATACTCCAAAACAAATACATGTACTAACCGTTACTGTCTTTGCAGTATGTGAGATGTACAGTAATTTACTTTCTTGAATTATCACAATAACATCTATTGAATATTGATTAAATTGATGGTTTTGACACTTGTCTTCACATTTTCCATTTGAGTCCTGAGCAAAATGTGTTCTCTATATGATATAAAAGATAACATTTCAGCTTGACCTGTAACAAAACCCAGTAAGTGTAATATCAGGATGACAAATGTGGTACACTTCATGTCGGCTGGGTTCATTAACCCAAGAATCACTTGTTCCTGATCCACTAAGTATCATACTTTTTTCCAGTACAGCATAATGTTAACAAAAGAACTTACATGACCTTACTTGAGATTATTTAACAAGATCCCAAATTCTCCAATAAATATTGATATAATCAATACATATGATATCATTTTATCCTCTTTGAAGCATTACTATTTTTCACTTCTCACTATAGCTCTATTTTCAAGCATTTCAGATTTTATCCTATCTCTCTTTACAAGCAGTCCAGTTTATTCTTCCAATTGGGAGAACGAAATCTTCTTCCAAATGGGCGAACTGCAATGTAAATCAGTTTCCCATGATGCACCCACAAGTAAGCCCTCTAAATATGCATCATACTCGTAATGCAACTAATTTATAACACAGCCCCTAATTCTTGATAATAAGCAGGAAAGGTTGATTGTTGAATATTCATAAAGAATATAATTAGATCTAAATATGGCCGTTTAGTCTGTTAGTCATCGTTAAGCAATGTGCAATGTTTTAGCATTGTATGATGGGTACTAAATCACATGTGATATTTTAGTAGTTTTTCGTGAATATTTTCAAAGGAGCCTTGTTGTTGGCCACATCCTACATTAGTTGATGGATTTGAAAGAAGTATTTTTCAAGAAGAATTGAATTCTACCTATTTTTCTTCATTTTGTGAAAAGCCAGCAAATTTTTTTTGAAATTGATTCACTTGCTGATCTGCGCACTCTCAAAACAGCTGTAAAATAGCATCATTGTCTACACGGACGCAACTTGATGTACCACGACTACTAATATAGTAATAACACATAGGCTACGGTCAGATGGCATAATACACACAGAAAACATCCGACGGAATCTTACAACTAAACTGTTTCTGCTAGCGCTTACAGTACGTGTACCGGTACCGCGCCAAAGTGTATATGTAGACAACTAATGAAGCGGCTGACTAAGCTGTAACACAATGATGTTAATGAGCCACTCTGACGCATGAGAAAATATAATTAACATACAGATTGGCCCATTTGGGGATAATGATTTTTCTCTCAAAAAAGAGAATAGTCCAGACTGACACATGTTGTAGTTTTCACATTTCTAAAATCATTCTCCTACTTGAAGGATATTGGGGGTAGTTTAGAATACTTAGAAAATGTAACACCTGGAGATCAGGATCTATAAAATATTCCTGATGCAAAATTTGACAGAACCAACTTAACTTCTGAGAATGCCTAACTTATGAAATCAATGTACTTATCCTAAACACAAGTTCTAAAGCATTAAAATGTCTAAAAAAAAGTCTACGACTAGTCTTATTTTGAAAATATCAGTTCTCTTATGACAAAATCTTTTTAAGTTACCTCAGGTACACAGGTAATGAAACTTTTTTAACAGGCCTTTGTTCTTTTGTCTTTATATATATTTTCAAAGGAATGTAGACAGCTACAGAATTTTCTCTGTTAGTGCCTATTATAAAGAGCATCAAATGCTGAGTAATATCCATACATCTTTCATTCATATCATTAAAATATATATATATATATATATGTATGTATGTATGTATGTATGTATGTATGTATGTATGTATGTATGTATGTATGTATGTATGTATGTATGTATGTATGTATGTATGTATGTATGTATGTATGTATGTATGTATGTATGTATGTATGTATGTATGTATGTATGTATGTATGTATAGGATAAGGACAATTTGTTCTAATAAGAAAGATTGTGACATCAACTTGGAATCCCTTGGAACGAACTTAATAAAAAGGGGATATCTGCCAGTGGTAATTAAAGATAAAATCCAGAAAGGCAAAACATATTCGAGAGACTTTTTGCTTAGTAAGAACAAAAGCAAACCTCCAAATGCTCCATTTGTATTTACCAGGAATCTTAATTTACCCCCATCATGATGATTTACCGGCCGCATTGAAAAGTTGTCCAAATTGGGGTTATACCTAATGATGCATGTAACATCTCTCCTCCACTGATGGGAAAAACTCACAAAAGTAATATCGCCTTTCAAGCAATAGAATTTGATCTTGTTAATTACCACAAGCCGATACTACTTTTCAGTTTTTTCTGTCTAGGAAAAATGACACGCTCAACTTAGCAGTAATTGCTACCTCACAACCACATGTGATAGAAAGGATGCATACATAACTTGACAAGGACTAGGATTATGGTACTGCAGGATAGCTAATGAAATAACAAACTTGTTTGCTTGATCAATTTGCTAAATGATACAAGATAATTTTGAGTAAATTGTTTGAAGCAAACAAACTGCAGTCAATCAAGGATCATTTTCACAGCATATATGTAGCACAGTTTATTATTTACCAGGGACTTAGCCAGAAATTTTAAGGGCGGGAGGGGGGAGCAGGGGGCGACCTCTGTGCAAAAAAGAAACTTTACCCAAATTGTCAACCTTGTTTTACCAATTTTCTAAAGGGTTTGAAATAGGCCTATTTAAAGGGAAAATTGAACAAAGTTTTTAGAAAAATTGACTGAATCGAAAAAAATTTGCTGCAGAATTTTTTGAAAGATTGGCTAAATTTTTGGATAATTGTCAATAACATCAAGATCAGAAGCCCAAAGGCTTCATGTCATAATCAAACTGCTACAGTTATTCATTCCAAAAATTGATTTTCAGGAGGATGGTGTTACGGATATTTGATTCACCACTTGCTGACGCCAGTACGAGGGGCAACCTTAACAATGGTCGTTCTAGGGTTAGTCCATTACCAAGATGCCCATCTGTTAACAGAAAAATACATTGCCCATTTAATATATTTTTATACCTGATAAAGGCTGGTAAATGGAGATGGGGCCTTCATATAGTAAGCAGGATAATTATTCCCATTCACAATGTATGTGCCTGTGTGTGTGGGAGGGGGGGGGGATGGGGGGGAGGGGGGATTTGTATTCAAAATACAAGTGCAGAAGGCAAGAGGCCAATTTCCTTCAAAAAGGGAACATGTACCCCACATTTCTGTTGTCCCCCAGTACCCGGTCTAGAAATGTTTATAATACGGCTACAAGTAAAGCACTATGTAGTAGCTTTACAAATATGTATGGAAGGGGGACAGAATGAGGCATGGTAGAGGGGCTCGACATACAAAATTGTTGGACATGTTGGACAGGCGCTTATTGGAGCAGGGCACTAAATAGGTAAAATATGGAATCTGGATTTAACTTTGGACTTTTTAATTCTATTTTGTTAGTAAAAGGGCTGGAATGTAATTTTTAAGCCTTTCGTATCTTCAAAAGTGTCAAATGTACGATTTTTTAACTTTCTATGGCGGTATTGATTTCACAATAATTTTCCAATAATTAAGGATTTCCATGGCCAGTGGGTAAGGATGTTTTAAGGAAGAGGAAAAAACAGTGAATTTCCCAAAAAGGAAGAAAGTTTCCTGAAGAGGGAGGAAATTTCCCGAAAGTTGAAAAACAAACTCATTAAAAATTGAAGAAAATTTTAGCAAAATGAAGGGAAATTACCGAAATTTTGTGCATTCCCTAACTTTTCCAAAAACTGACAAAAGCTTCCCTTTTTTGTTTGTTTGTTTGATGAGGGCTTAACGGCACCACAACAAAGAGGGTCAAATTGTGCCTGAGAGGTCAGATCATTTAGAGGTAGGAAGAAAATAAAAAGTGCCCCTTAATTCCTGCCTTCCGCCTCTACACCCCGCCCGAGTTTCTTTTTACACCCCTGGCCATGGCCCCTATCCCTCGGATCCTATCACCACTGTATTATTCTCTCAAACATTGCCATATTATCAGTATCATGCAAATTGAGGGACAGGACATCGAGGCTCGGTTTGTTTCAATAATTTTGCTGGCTCCCACCTGCCAAATATCTTGTTTAGAGCTTGTACTTTTTAAATCTTAAATCATTAGCCATTTATTTCCTTTCCAAACTTCCTTCCGAGAGAATTTATTCCATCATCTCGTGGATGTGTTGTGAACATGTATGTTAAAATTTTGTTTTAACTTAACCATCAAGAAACTCTACTGAACAGTAACATATGCGTATGTGTAACACTGATTTACTCGATTCGTTAACCGCTTAAGAAAATGTGGGTCAAAATAAATTGTAATAATTGGGAACAAAAACATTCAATATTGGTTATTTCTTACTAATTCCACTTTCTAAACAACTTATTTATCTACCTCTGGTCATTTTCATATGTAAAGGAGAGGTAAATTGATTTGAAATGGAAAGGATGTTTGTGCAATAAGCCTGGCCTGTTGTCCAGAAGGTCAACTCATGGCGTATAAACACATGTAATAAGAGAAGTTTGTTTACCATGCGAATTGCATCGTAAGCTTGGAAACTTTATCGTGTTATTTAATGGGTGAGTATGCAAGTAATGCAACTCGAAAACAGGGGTACGAAATATGATCATCCGACCAAATTTATATTAATGGTCGGGTGTTTGGGACATATTTTTAATGCAGCCTTATGATCGTAATGTTACAACAAATTTCCAACAAACTTTTTTAGATACTTACTCTGTTAGCAAAAAAGAGTAAGATTTTCAGTCACCACCAAAAATTATTTACAGACAGCCCCCTTACTTAAAGAAATTGCTAGTAAGGGCTTAACTTTCAAAGGGCATCCCCAAGGAAATAGGGAATTCCCAAGAAAATAGGGAATTTTAGAATACATGAGAAAATTTGTGTTATTTGTGAAGTGATGAAAGTTAGTTTCCTTTAAAAGTTTCACTTCGAGAAGGGTTTTCAGAATTTTAAATTCACTTAAATGTTCTTCATTTGGTGTTATATATTTGACTAATTACACTGATTGTGGGAAGCAATATGTATGGGAAACGAGGGGCCATTTACGTCAAAGACACGGAGGTCACAGACAGTAAATTAGAAAAGCCGACACACCACTAGGGAAACACTTCAACTCAGGTTTTTTCAAATTTGTATTTATTTGCCTTACAATCGGTCAAGGGACTTAAAGAACATAGAGAGACTAAAGAACTCTTGTGATTTCATCAGCTTGAAACCTTTGCACCTAAGGAAATTAACAAACATAGAAGCAATAGATCATGACAAGTCACTTGCTTTTAATTTTGTGCTATTTTTCTACACAACTTTTATTGTGTAGCTTCACTTGATAAAGGACAGTTAAAACGTCATGGATTTCTTGTTGATCACAGTTCTGTAGGTTTAGTTCAGCCAGTGTCTTTATATGTGACTAACTATATATATTGATGTAGCTGTTTCTCCTCTGTTATGTGTTTCATTTGTTTTATTCAAGTTTTAACTTAAGTTTCATGTTGCACTGAAAATTTTGTATTTCAATTAATATATTTATGTTGATGGAATTTGACATATATATATATATATATATATATATATGTATGTATGTATGTATGTATTATATATATACATACATATATATATATATATATATATATATATATATATATATATATATATATATATATATATATATATATATATATATATATATATATATATATATATATATATATATATATATATATATATATATATATATATATATATATATATATATAATATATATATATATATATATATATTACCCAGTTAAGCGTAGCAGTGATATTTACGAAAGTTATACTTACCGCCCATGCTATAAATATGCAATCTGGTCCAATGACCTGATTCTAATGCACTTCTAACCAACCTTAAAAATGTAGTTACCAACCCAACCCTAATCGTGGCCTCTAACATCCCTCACTTTACATTCCACCGAGGCCTGAACGAGAGGGGAGGTGGGCCGGGATGCATGGAAGTAAGTATAATGCTCGTAAATATCCCTGCTACGCTTAGCGGGGTAAATTTAATTCAAGTTATATCTAACCTTCCATGCTATAAACATGCAATCAGATTGCAACCAAGGAACAGTAGGGAGTTCAGGTTGAAGCCCAAATTTCAAAAGGCTGGTCCTAATACTCGCACAAGTTTTATCCTACTTAAAGGATTAGATTTGTTATTCTCGTAAGAACGAAAAACCTCTAAATAGAAATTACTATAAAATAGTAAACCACTCCTAATTATAACAAAGGAACAGGGAACAACCTGTTAGTAAGGGAAAGCTCATAATTCCAACTGCCCAGACATGGCCAGTGATATCATGCTTCAGTGCATATATAATATGCGCTTTTGTGTATACATGCATTGAAGCATGACATCACTCGCCATGTCTGGGCAGTTGGAATTGTAAGACTTTCCTAATAACCGAGGCAAAACATTGACTGAACATGGATTAGTTGCCCAAAAACGCATGTTAACAGAAGTTGTTAGTGAACAGAGTCAAACTGTAAACAACGGCCAATACATGGCAAAAACTTACGAGGTTCGCCAGGGGACCGAGGCAGTTCAGTTAAACATGAGGGGAACAAACCGTCCGTAAAGTTAAACTAAACAGAAACTGCCAGAACAGCATCAGAATTTCATTCGTAAAAATGAATGATATAGAAAGAAACCTAATACAGCAAATTTCATTAGTAAAACAACGAACTAAAAATTGCCCGAACAATGGCAAAGCTTCATTGGTAAAATTAAACGAAATAAGAAGTGCTGAAACAGTGGCTGAAATTCGTTATAAACGAACAAGACGTCAATAAATTAACGATGAATCGTAAGTGAATTGAAAAAACCTGAATAAAATACAAGGATATACACCTCATGAAAGGGACGGATCTCTTCTGGAAAGAACGGCCCTTGCAACTTGACAGTCTGGTATATCCTTCAGATATGCAGAGATGAACATGGCTGGTGTTTTCCATACCGCAACGCAAAGAATCTCGCTGAGAGAAACCCCATCAAATAGCGCAATTGATGTAGCTATGCCTCCTACCTGATGTGCCTTAACCGATTGTTCCGTGAACAATGCAGATTTATTGTAGTGATTGCTAAATCATATCATGTGAAACGGCGCAATGCGGATTTTTTAAAGACACGAATAAAGCTTTTACATCGTTCCTTAGAATTTGTGTACGTTTATCATATTGTTTGAGACATCAAACGGGGCAACAGATCCTGTCCTCTGATGTGTCAGGAAACATAGAGAGCGATGGATGGAATATCGGTCCCATGCCAGTAGAAATTCTAAAGTTTGATTTTTGGCCAAGAAAGCTGGGTCGGGCACGAGTTGTACACCCCCAGATTCAAAGCGAATGTGGCCTTGAATGTGGCAAAAGCATGTGAATGGCACCTCTACGTCTGGCATAGGCCGCGGAGAGTAGAAAAACCGTTTTGATTTCAAATCTTTGAGCAGACACGCAGACAGCCGCTCAAATGGAACCTGTGCATGTCCCACGGGGGAGCAAGGTTTCGAACTGAAGGTCTTTGTAAGAACATTCCTTATAATAACTAATCTTTCCAGTTGGTGATGGTCGACCCATCTGAAAAGCCCCAGTGGATAGCTGATATGGCTGTCCAAAAACCCTTGAACGTATAGATGGAATTATACAGATTAAACTGAAATAACAAGAAATCAGCTACATCACCAAGAGGTGCCGTATGTGGAGAAACCAATCTATGCTGGCACCAGTCTTGGAACATTCCAAGTCTGGCAGAATACATCCCCAAAGTAGAGGGTCTCCAATTTTGGGCTCCCACTTGGGCAGCTTCGTGGAAAAGGCCTGGCAACACCAAGAATTCGTGGATAGAGGCCACACAGTCAAATGGAGTGCTTTTGAATCGTGGTGGTTTGCTGGAGCCTGGGATTAAGACTAAGTCGTCCGTGACAAGAAACCTGCAATTAGATTGAGTAGCCGAGGAAACCACAGTTAGCCGGGCCAATTGGGAGCTACGAGAAGCAAAATGTGACACTGATTGTACATTGCCTTGTCTAGTACTCTCATTAATAGCACAAACAACAGAAAGGCGAGCCCACAAAATGAGTCCACTTAATCGTGAATGCGTCAACTTTCCAGACTCTCAGGTTGGGGGTCAGAGAGCAAAAAAAAAGTAGCTTGTGGTTGTCCACGAACGCGAACAGATCTACGTCCGGGAGACCGAAAGTCAACCAGATCGCGTTGGCCACCTGCGGAAGGAGGGCCCATTCTGTACCTGCTCCTTGGAGGCGAGATAAGAGATATGCAATCATGTTCTCCTTGCCTGGCAGGTGGACCGCCTAAAGGCTGACCTTGTTTGTCATGCACCAAGACAGAAGGAACTTAGCAAGAGTCCAGAGTCTCCTGGATCTTGTGTCTCCCTGTCTGTTGATATACGCCACTACCATGGTGTGGTCGGTGTGTATCAAAACAGTCTTGTTCCGTACCTGTGGTAGAATATGAACAAGAGCCCTGCGCACTACCTTTAGTTCCAAGATATTGATTTGCTGTCTGCACCAAGTGGCCGTCCAAAATCCAGCAACTTGGGACCATGCAAAATGCACTCCCCACCCTGTCAAAGACGCGTCTGTCACCACTGACAGGGAAGGTCTGGCGGGTGGGAAAACAGCTCCACAGCTCACAGGTGAGAGTAGATGCACCACCACATTATGTGGGGGACCACTGCCTGTGTACAGGGAATGGGAACACTGAGGTCCCTCCTGGATGGGACAAAATGCTCCTGGATGGGACGAAATGATCCAGTAGGTGAAATTGTAGATCTCGCATGTGAAGCCTGCACAATGGGACTACATCTACCACACTGGCTAGGTATCCTCCTAAGAAAACCAGCCATGCTCTCGCCAGCGACGCCAGTTGCGAGAAGAGGACATCGGCTCCTGTCTTCATGGCTAGGATTCGTTCCTCTATTGGTCGTATACAACCTAGTGTGAAATCTAGGATTGCTTCCAGAAATGTGAGAGTCTGGAAAGGAACTAGACTGGACTTGGAGAGGTTGATAACTCACCCTAAGTCCTAAGCCACTCTTATGACTACGCTTGTGTGTTCTGCGACTGTGGCTGCGTCTTCTGTAAAGATAAGCTAGTCGTCTAGATACATAAAGATTCTAATGCCTTGCTTTCATAGAAAGGCTGCGAGAAGCCTCATTATCCAGGTGAAGACCCTCAAGGCGGTCAATAGCCCGAAGGGTAGCGCCCTGAACGTGAATATGACTCCTTCAAATTGAAATGCCAGGAATCGCCTGTGTTTGTCGTGAATGAGTCTGCGAGGTCGACAGAGGTGGTCCACAGGCCCCTCGTCACGGAGGATGGAGTGAAACGTCTCCATCTTGAACTTCAGCGCATGAATTAATTTGTTTAGTAGTCTTAGATTAATGATTGGGTGCCACTTGTTCCCCTTCTTGGGGGCCAGAAAGAAAATGGATATTACGAGGTCCCTGGGCGGATTCGAGATCAAGGTTATGGCATTCTTTGCCAACAGCACTCCGATCTCTGTCCTTAACAACTCAGCGTGGATGCCCAAGCGAGGCGTAGGAGTGGGGCGAAAGAACACTCCCTGAGGAGGGGGGTTGTAAACTCCAGACGGTAGCCCTGCCAAATGGTCCCCGAATACACTTGTCTGTGGTGACTTTCTCCCATGTCTCAATGAATTTCCCCAGACGAGGGTTAATCAAAGGCGCTGCCCCTTACCCTTCCCCTGGAGCCCAGCAAAGTGCGGGTGAATATGACAAAGGCTTTGCCTTCGCCAACAGCTTCTTAGTCTTCCTAAGATCATCCTGTCGGCCAGCCTAGCATGACAAGACGTCTCAGGAGGGACCTGCGAAAAAGTCCAGGCCTTCAGTCTGCAACCGCCGAAGGTCTGCCTGTGTAGCTTCAGAGAGGCCAAGGAGGAGGAGAACATTCTCGTGCCTTTCCATGACCACCTTTGTAGAAGCTCGGGCGGGTTGGTCGACTGACGTGTCAATCAAATCTGGAAGCCCGGCTAGCAAAGGTGTGGTCATCGGGATAACTGCACAGAACCAAATCTAACCCCTCAGTCACCCTTACAGCGAGAGCTTGGTACTTGAAGCCCTGCCATAAGGTCCAGTCAACAGCTTTGAGGGACTCTTCCCTTCGCTGGACCACAGGGTCAATAAACCTATTGGCCCTGGCTGCAGACCTTGACACCACTGGGGTGCCACACGCAGGCTGGTGGAGGAGTTGCCATACTATGTCTGGGATCGAGGGGGTGCCTACGAGTGATCCAGCTGGCTGGACGCGAGTGGCCTGGTCAATATCTTTATTATAGGCCGTCCAGTCCTTGGCGGGGATTCTGGCCCAATGCTGTACCCTGGTCACCAGAAAGAATCAATGGGAAATTGCTTAGCCACCTACTTAGATTACCTATAGACTGTAGTGAGTAATCAGTACTGAGACTGTGCTGAGCATCTATGAGAGGTGCTTCCACTAAATCCAGTTTATTCTCCTGTACCAGGAAATCTTAGAGCTGAGGGACCCACTCCCCCTGTGCCAGGGCTCCACCACAGGGGGCAGCAGGAAGAGGAGCTCGTCCCGTACCCAGCAGGGTACATGGGTCCTATCCAGTGTGGCCTGTGTCAATGAGGCGACACTGGGGATAACTTGGACTGGGGCTGTGGGAGGAATCATCTCTTCCAGGGGTGGTCTGGTGCCCTGGGAGTGTCCAGAGGCTCCACAGGTGGGTCCAAATCGTCCATGAGGTCGACTTCTTCCCCAAAGGGGTAGACATTGAGAGCATCCTCCTCCAAGACATCAAGGTCAGGGGATGCCTCACCTCGGCAGCAGCAGCTGCTGGGTGGTGAGCCGCGAGAGGTGGCAGCCTCTGCTCCATCACCTTGGAAACCAAAGTCTCAAGCGTCTGCTAGAGCGTGTCCATGAAGGAGGCATTCTCCAGGGGGTTTCCTCTATGTCGCTTCCTTCGTCTCCAACTGGGCTCCGGGGAGGGTGAGGAAGAGGAAGAGAGTGAGGAGGACTCGTACCGTCGACTCCTCCTTCTTCTGTATCTACTATCCCCCTCCCTGTCCCTCGTCTGAGCCTGCCTCGCTCGGAGAGGACAGTACCGGTAGGATGGAAGCTCGGGAAGTGCTTGGCTCTGCCTACTTAGATCCAGGGACTCATCATCGGGCGCCCTGCTGAGTGTAGGCGACGGCCTCGTCTCCCTGGCGGGAGGGTGCTGCTGCTTCGACTTGGGTGGCGGTGGTGGAGGGGGAGAAGACGATGACAGTCTGTCTGACCATCGCTTCTTCTATTTTTGTATATATTGAAAATGTGCTTGAGTTCCATATCTTATTTAACTTCATAAATGCTACTCTTGCTTTAGAGATTCTGTTTTGGATATCTTCCTCGCCACCACCTTGTAAGCTTACTGTTGCACCAAGGTATCTGAACTTGTTTACTTCATTTAGTTGCTGGTTATTGATATAAACTTTAGATTGCACATTTGCTATTAACTTTCAAGCGCTCTGTCTTATCCTTATTAATTAATAGCCCAGTTTTTGCAGCATACTAATTTAACCTGGTCACTTTGGTTTGCATGTGTTGATATGTAGATGAAAGTAGAGCAATATCATCAGCAAAATCGAAGTCATCAAGGGTTGACATGAACTTCTATCTAATTCCATTCCTGTTATCATCAGTCGTTTTCCTCATCACCCAGTCTACTACCATCAGAAAAAGGAAGCCTGACATTATATCACCTTGCTTTACACCACTTTTGACTTGAAACTATTCAGATTCCACACCACTATCTAAAAGTGCACATTCACTGTCTTCATATGATACTTTAATCAAACATATTATCTTTTGTGGAATACCATAGGCTGCCATTATTTCGCCTTCGCCTTCTCGAAGTCAACAAAGGCGATATATATGGTTGACTGCCATTCAGCCACCTGTTCTAGAATGTTGCGCAGGATGAAAATTTGCTCGGTGCATGGTACTCCTCCCTCTTCAGAATCCAGCCTGTTCATCTCTCATCTTACTGTCAACACCGTTTTTAATTCTGATGATAAAAACTCTTCAAAATACTTTGCTTAGAATGGATGTTAAGATTAATCCGTGCCAGTTATCACATACAGTGATATTGCCTTTTTTAGGTATTTTTGTTATCAGTCCTTGCTTCCATGATTTTGTGGTCCACAGCAGTGTAAAAAGGGGTCACCCACCACTACCTGCGCCCCACTGACTCAGTATCGTTGAGATGTGGGCGCTAGTATTGCGTGGTTTATTTTAAGTTACGCTGTTAAAATGCAACTTAGCTAATCAATATAGTTTCAGAAATAACTTACGTCTGACAGACCGTTGCCCACGGCCCTGCCGACTCAGTAGCTTGAAGTCGGGAGCCCCAGGGGGTAAGTCAGTGTAAGTTAACAAAGTAGACTACTGCCTCAGACCTCCGTGGCTCAGTGCCATCGAGCTGTGGGTCGTGGCATAAGCAAAAAC
>JAIGNY010004072.1:2100000-2270000 GCA_020152595.1 Chiridota heheva
ATACGAGACAACGAATCGCGCAGCAAAATTTCAACCAATCAAAAAATTTGAATGGAATTCTAAATATTGTGCACATATGACCATATCCCCTCTTTAAACTTGAATATTTCCTCAACGGAATAAGATTTTTGAATGTTTTCTTCACTATTTCCTTTCTTTTGAAGACCTCTTTCATATAAATAAATATGATTGATCACTGAACTAAACCTTTAATATCTCCTTAATGAAATAAGATTTTTGAATGTTTTCTTCACTATTTTGTTTCTTTTGAAGTCCACTTCATATAAGATCAACATGCTTGACCACTGAACTAATCCTATTAATGAAGATATTGCTGTACATCTAATGTTGCTTTCAATGATTACAATGGCTATGAGGAGCCTTCTGGAAAAGCCAAAAGATGTGTTGAGATATTTCAAATATTAGAAAGGAGAAGCAGAAAAATAAAGCTCTCAAATCGTGTCTGGTGAATAGAAGGAAATACTGAGGTGTAAAAAGTCAGATATGAGCTGAAATATAACTAGTATCATCTTTTTTAAGAGGAATGTAAGCCAAATATTCATAATCAGAATGATTTTGCAAAAACTATTTTGATAAGTTTTAGATGGTACTCATGCCATGTACTGTTCTATCAAGATTTCTTTTTCCTACCATACTCAGCTACTCCAAACCTTATCCTATAAATAACAGGTAGGAAAGATCTTGAAAACAAATTACTTTTTTCATCAGGTCATCTGGAGTATATTTATTTCATAATTACTTTTAAAATGTAAGAATTTTCATTGTTGTATCCATACCAAGTATTGCATAATGCAAATTTGCTAGATGGTCGCTTGGAAGAGTTTTCTTCTTCAAACGTCTCCAAAACTTTTCAGCTGTCTCTGGGGGATCTCCCTCGCCGGTTGTGGACACAACCATTACCATGCATGTCTCCTTCTCAAGATTAAACTGTGATTACAAAACGAAACAAAAATGTATAACCTGGAGATTTTCATACATTGTCAATGAGTGATTATTTAGGCTTACTGGCCTGCCCACACAAAGGTCATGTAGTGCCAAAGATGTTAAATCAAGTCAAAAATCAAGAAAAAGTGGTGCGGTTGTGGTCAATTCCACACAGCATAAAATTTATTTTTTACCTTTTTATCAGTTACACTGAGGCAATGAAGCTCTGGTGCAAGGTTGTGATGTGGAGCAGCTTCAAAAATCTCCTCGGCAATGGCCTGAGCTTGGCCAGTCTCAGAACCGTAGAGTAACAACAACCTATTTTTAGATTTCTTTGACATTCTGAAGTCTACCAACGTAGGTGGTGGGATCAAAGCTTTAACTTTCTGCCAAAAACAAAATCAGAAAATAATCAGACATCGCAAATAATACAAATCCCCTCGCCACAATTACATACTACCCAGCCTCTGTCACACCTACCATTCCACCCTCTGTTCCACATGCCATACCATACTATTCCCCCTTCCAGGAAATCACACATGAAAATCCAAATGCTATGCCACCACATGACCTATATCATCACACCTGCCATCAAGATGACATCCCACCATATGACTTTCCACCCTGTCCCATATACCATGCCACCCTGTCCCACACCCCATTCCTCCCTCTACCAAGCACCATTCCATGTGCCTTCCTACCCTATCCCACATGCCATCCCTCCTTGTACCAAGTGCCATCCCACCCTGTCCCACAGGCCATTCCATGCTATCCCACCCTGTCCCACATGCCATCCCACCTGAAATCCAGATGACTTTCATTACATGCCATCCTGTCCCACATGCCATGCCACACTGTCCAACATGTCATCACACCCTAGCTGTCTCCACGCCATCCCATCTTGTCCCACATGCCATTCCAGCCTGTAATAAATGCCATGACATCATCTTATTTCACATGCGATGCCACCTGCCCCTACATGCCATGACATCCTGTCCCACATTCTTTGGCACCATGATCTACATGCCAACCTGTCCTACATACCACTCTGTCCTACATACCACACTGTCCTACATGCCATCCTGTCCTACATACCACCGTCCCACATACCACCCTGTCCTACATACCACCCTGTCCTACATACCACCCTGTCCCACATACCACCCTGTCCTACATATCACCCTGTCCTACATACCACCCTGTCCTACTACCACCCTGTCCTACATAACACACTGTCCAACATGTCAACCTGTCCTACATACCACCCTGTCCCACACCACCCTGTCCTACATCCCCCTGCACCTGCCATCCTCCATTAAGCTACCATCCTCCATGGAGTCCATTCATCTTCCATTATTCTATCCTCCACCAGTCTATTGTTTCCACTATTCAAGCAAAGACTTTTTTCCCCTATTCATTCCCAAGACAAATTCCACTCAAGTCGTCAGCTCTATTATTCACCTTTTTTCAATCTATATGGCATGTGGTAAACAGCAATTTCATTCTTTTTTACAAGACAAAATATCTTTTCATTCTGCAATCTTACTTTCATACCTACCACACCATAATTTGTTCAACATGTTGCATTCTTGAACAAATGTACACAGGATTGCCTAATGTCATTTGAAAAGCTCAAAATTGACATTAGAATGAGGTATCGCTAATCACCATTACAACAAGTGTTCAGAGTTTCAGACAGCTTGCCAAATCTTATCACCTCCAGTGTTTGACCTCGTCAAGAACTAGATAATTGTACCCTAACTAAATTAACATTATCAAAATGTAAAATTTCTGACGCATTAAAGCAAATCAATACAATTTAAAGCAAACACACCAGCGTAACACATTTTATTACAATCAAAATAGTTTCCTGTCTTAGATTTGACTTTTCAAAGAACAACCTTTTCAAAGAGCAATTCTGTTGATTTTTTCTATCGTAATATGACATGATATTCTATATGAGCTAGAGCTCTCTTAAACATATTATGGATACACATACTACATGTACTTGTACATGACAGAGACTAAAGGATTAGTTCAGTGGTCAAACAATTCTTTATGAAAGAGGAATTAAATTGAAACAAAATGGTAAAGAAAGCATGCACAAATCTATTTTAGTTCAAAGTTCTGTATCATTTAAGTTAGAAAACTAAAAACGTCACACCCTCAGTTTTATGTATTCTATCATTCATTTACTGCAATATTGTCATGTAAAACCACTAGACATGTCAGGAGCAGTAAAACACAATCTAGTAAGGGTAATTATAATTTATACATACATTGTTAGATATTTGATGAAATGTTCCAAACTGTGAAAATGTTCAACAACAAACTGACAAATATACAAGTCGCATAAATAGTTATAAGTATGCTGCCACAACGCTTGGAGGTAGTACTAAAGTATGTTTGAATCTTGGGAATGCGAAAAGGGCAATGCTGATACTGCTTGTAGGCCCTATATCCTACTCATGTGATTTTATATTGTGTATCTTGCAGGTGTGATTATAAACCTTGTACATGTGATTTGATATCTTGTATTTTGCAGGTGTGATTTAATATCTTGCAGGTGTGATTATATCACACAGCAGACCTCTGTGGTGTAGTAGTTACTGCTTTGTCCTCTCACCTGCACGTCGCGGGTTCGTATCTCAGTGGGTCTGCAACCAGTGAGTTCACAACTGGTTATCAAAGGCCGTGGGCCGTCTTGATATATTGTCCAGCACTGGATGCTTTCGGGATGTTAAACCTTGCTATGCTATGCTATTTACCACCTGAAGAAAGTTTGATAGACACCAATTCAAATAGTTACAAAATTAAATCAAATAATTTTCAAATAAATTGATAATTATTAAGAATGTGAGGATGAGGGCGCCAACCTTCCATCTTACTACATAAACATTTCTACACAGATAAGACAAATCTTGAATTGAGTATCTTCTTAATGGAATAAGATATTGAAGTCGTTTCTTCATCAATATGTTTCTATTAAAGTCCTTTTCAAATAAGATAAACTTGCTTGTCCTTTAACAACAGGTCATGTTGGCATCATCAAGTTACACATTTTCAATCACTATAAATGTTGCTGTTTTATCAGGATGCCTGCACATAGCAATGGTGGCAAAACTCAAGATGAGGGTACTAATGCTTATGTGCATGGAAATGACGGAAGCAAAATGAATTAGGACTTTTTGCCACAAAAACATCTGATTATCTATTTGGAGTATTACAACAGCTGTTTTGTAGCTAATTATATGTTTAAAATAACCGTATACCAACCCAACAAAATTGCTCCCTACTCAAATAATTATATTTATTTGATCTAAAATGAAAACGCTTTAGTGTATAAAAGGTATGAAAAAGATTGAATTTGGCAATAATACTAGTACCTATTCACCAACCCACTTTTCAAGAACAAGAAGGTACCACTGAGGTAGTATGCATATATTGCAACTTGGAATAAATTGGACCCATGACTTATGAAATGACAAGTCCAATACAAGCTTTAGTTATATTTGTATCGATTTAGGATATGGGTTGGGAAAACAAGTATTTATAGTGAATAGAAAACTGGGGAATGGCATCATTGGTATTGAATTCATTTCTCTGCATTTTTGCAGTCCAATACAAGAGTTCATTACTATATCTTATTTTCAAAGTAAAGGGGATAACAAGTTGTGAAAAGCAAGCAGTAATGAATACAAAACTTGGACAAAAACTGGTTGCGAACATTATTTCTCTTAATTTATTTCACCATTTGTAATTAAGGTTGCAAAAGATACAAAGCAAAGATACAATGTTTAAGGCATATATTTTTCATAAAACAATAGTAATATAAAAAAACATAAAAAATGATTAACATGGATAATTATATAATTCTTTGGGTTGTTGGTGGGCACTGTTCCATGTATGTATTCTATATATAAAAATTTGTATAATTTTTCAAATAAAAAATGTTTTTACTGATCAATTTTTTAACTTATGCCAATTTCCCGAAATTCAAAAAAATTATGAACTGTTACAGCAAGAGCTGTTGAAATGCACTATTATAATGCATGAGCTGTTGAACGAACAAGTACATATATACAGAAATTTTGAATAACATTAAAGAAAACCCCACAATTGCAAAACCTTTCAACCATAAAATCATTCACTTCCAATTATACATTCAAAATCAAATGAAAGAATTTCGCAAATCCCATTAAATGTCTGAATGTTATAAACATGCTACAAGTTATTCTGATTCTTACATGTATACCGCCTTTTATCACAAAAGTTTATCTCATCAGACTGTCCTTTGATATTAAATGTTCATAGGATTAGCATACAAACGGTTTACAATGGCACTTACCACTCAATAATCCTAATCCATCTACTCATTCCTTGTTTAATGCTACAGACTTAAAGCTTATTCTATCACTTCATATAATCTACTCAGAACCATTTTAAATAAAAAATATAAAAACCACTAAAAGGAGTAAATTTGCGTTCAGACAGTCCGGGAAAACACCTGGATTGACGTATAGATCTGTCATACCCCGTTCGGGGTATATTATCTGGTGCAAGTGTGACACCTCATTTTTATACGAGTTGTTTTCTACGTGCTATACCTTATTTGGGGTGGTCTCCAGGTAGCTGGAAAATGTTGATTAACCTTGTCCACATAAGTGTAGGATGTGGGGGTGGGGACAAAGTGCCCTTGGGATGATTTTACCTTCCTCTTTGCTTTCTTCCCAATTGGGAGGTATATAGTCATGAAATTATTTAAATAGAATTATACAGTCGAGAAACACAGTAAAATTGTGTAAAATTAGTAAAATTGAGAGAAATATGAGGAAAATTGAAAGAAATTTTCCCAAATTGAAGGAAATTTCCCAAAAATTGAAAGACTTGTTCCGAAATTGTAGTAGATTTTCAATTAGCAGAAATGTTTCATGACACTTAAAGTTACCAGTGCAATTTTCCTATGGCCCTCACTTAAATTTGTGAACTTTCTGAAGTTAAAGGGTCTTACTGTACTTATCAGTTCATTTTTAGTCTTCTCTTTTGCTCGGAGGGTTTACAATAACGTACTGTATATGTTATTTGTTTGCAACCATACAAACTTTTTCAGTGTACAGCTGAACATTAAAGCTCTTGGGTTCCAAATCACTTTTTAAATATTCAACTTATTTTTGTTCCACAAGCTACAGGTAGGTCTAATGTGCAAAATTTTAGATAAAAACACCCTACAACTTCAAAAGGAAGAGGCAAGTGTACTAATGACAGAGAAAAGCTGGCATGGAGGGAGAAACTTGAATCGACAGCAGCAATACCTGAAGAAAAACAGCTTCCTAAGTAACTTTGCAATTTCCTCCTTGATCAAGATTTTAATAATGAATTCATCAAGATTGTGGTAGAAGAAATGAAGCTTTATAAAGCCACGGACAATAAGAATACTGTGAATAAGCCTGTCACTGTGATTAAACCTGTTTGTGTTTATACCTATAATTTTAAAAGAGAAATTTAAAAACAAATCAAACTGTGAGAGAAAGCCATAATCTATGTTTTTAATTGAATGATCAGATGAAACTGCATGGGAAATTGTACAGTTGAAGGTATTTGCTAAAAGGGATCATGTCACTTATTACTATAAAATGTGTACATGGCAATAATAAGTATGGATGTGATTGATTTCTAAAATCAAGCCGGGAAAGTTGAACAGGTAGTACAAATAAATCAGGAGAATTTACTCTATTGATCTCACTGGCATATTTTGGCAGCAAATTAGAGAACTGTTATTGGGAAAGTTTAGTTTTTAACTGTATGTATCAGTCAGGTACACATGAACCTATTAGAAATATGAAGTGTGAAGAAATTTAATCAATGCTTTATATGAAAACATATATACCATGCTTGCTTGGAGAGATTCTCCGATAATTTACTGAATTGTTTTTTTTTAAACGTGATCAGTATGCACTATGGAATTCTGTAGATCACCAAACGGACTTATTTCCCCCTTAGATAGTTGCTATAGATGTCCCCAGTGGGTAGGGTATATCCCCAGTTAGCCTCCCCTCCCCTGCCCCCCCCCCTTCCCCACAGCCCCACTGCAGCATATGTTATTGTCATAGCCATGTAGGCTGGGTCATTTTTTTAATTGCTGTCCCTTTTTTTTACCATTTTTGCAATGCTAGGAAGTTAAAAACATTGAATATGCATAAAACATCTTTGTGGCATGTTTAAGTGGTTACTAACCAGGTGACTGTCTACACAGTAGTGCCCACCATGGCTGCACAGCTTTGGCGCATGGGCAGGTGGCACTACCTTAATAAAATGCACCGTCATCTGGTGATATATTTAGTTATTTTGCTTTTTTCACCTGTCATGCCTTCAGCAATCTAGCTGACCTGCTGTTGCACTTTTTTATTGGCTACTACAGCCATGGTTGTAGTACTAAAGACCCTTCCAGCATTATTCCGTAGTCCAATCCATCTCGAGTGATTTGCAAGTTTTGACATCCCGGTACTGATAAAACAAAGTGTTTCTAGCCAACTCAAACAGTCAAAGGAGAGTACACTTTTTGAAGAGTACGCTAAAAGTTTTGCCAGGGACAAAGTTACTCTGACCAATCTTTTAACTTGACTGTAGATCTTTTTAAAAGAAAAAACAGTGGGTAAGGTCATCATTACAAGGGAAACCAGTCCCAGCCACTTTGACCCATGGATATTGAAAATCAATATGAACCAGAACCAAAAGGTTTTGTGGTTCTGACACTTTTTTTCACAAGCTGATTGATTTGCAAAATTTGTATTAACTGTCATGCTATTGTATATCATTAAATATTTGTTCCATATTTATTCATAATTAAGCCATACACCATGCAGATTAATAAAAATGTTGACAATTGCACAATAATTAACATTATCATAGCAAATAAGTATGATGCAAAAATGGTTGTTCATTTATTCTATTACAAGAATTTGACAGTAAGCCCCGCCCACTCATTAATATTCATATTATCACTACCACAACATTACAACATATGTACAGACCATTCCCCATCTGTGTACCTGATATAGCATAAATCTGATAAACTGTTCATGAGATACAGTATTACATCATTTGGCACTTTCACATTAAGCCACGCCCACCATGCATATTAATAACATCTGCTGATAACATAAGCATGTACACATCTTGCCCAAAAAACAGATGTACAGTTGCTCATTTATCACTTTTTCAAAATTTTCACTTTAAGCCCCGTCCACTTATAAGTATGCATAATATCACCACTAAAAACAAAAGGGCACATCTACAGACCATGGGCTTTCTGTGTACCACATATGACATGAATCAAGATTACCATTCTGGAAATACTGTGTTTACAAACTTTTTTCAGCAAAATCATATAAAGCCCTGCCCACTACGCATATTAATGAAATTTAACGTTTTTGCATCATACACATGTACACACCAGCTAACATCATAAGTGCACCAAATATGAAACAAAAACAGTCACGCGGTTCTTAAAATATGAACATTTCAAGATTTTTACACTAAGCCCAGCCTACTCATTAATATGCATAACATCATCATCAAAAACAATTGAGCACATCTACGGACCATGGGCTATCTGTGTATTGAATATGACATGATTCCAGTTTATCTTTCGTGAAATATTGTGTTTACAAGCTTTTTTAGCAAAATCATATTAAGCCCTGCACACTACGCATATTAATGAAATTCAACGTTTTTACATCATGAACATGTACACACCATCTAACATTATAATTACACCAAATATGAAACAAAACAGACATGCAGTTGTTAAAATATGTAGAATTCAAGATTTTTACATTAAGCCCCACCTACTAATTAATATGCATGGCATCACCATCAAAATAAATAGGGCACATCTACGGTCCATGGGCTATCTGTGTACCACGTATGACGTGAATCCAGTTTACCGTTCTTAAAATATCGCATTTACCAGCTGGCTATCACACACACACACATACGCGTTTCCAGCGCCTATCGGGGACAGTGGGTTGTATCAATGCAAACTGGGGAATCTGTATTAAGTGAATTTTTAATAAAAATTTCATCATTTCTTGAAGCCTGCTCATGGACGATCTGTGCTATGACATTGAAAAGTTAAAAGATTATTGTTCTCTTCATCGAACCTGCGCATGCAAAGTGGGGATAACACATCCCACCAAGCTGGATATGGGACTGAGGATGAATGGCCCTATCCCAGTGAGTCTGTGGAAAACCAAGTATGTGTGTATCCAACATCCCCACTTTGTAGTGTGTATGCTATGTTGCCAAATGGGGATACTTATCCCAATTTGCTGGACATGAAACTGGGAATGAATAGCCCTATCCCCAGTGAGTCTGTGGAAAACCCAGTATGTGTGTTCCAACATCTTAACTTTGTAGTGTGTACGCTATAGCCAAGTGGTGATACCCATTCCAATTTTCTAGACATGAAACCGGGGTAAAAAAGCAATATCCTCAATGATCCTATGGTAACCCAGTAAATGTGTGTCCACATCACAATTCCCTGTTTAGTGTGCATGCTACATATAGCAATGTGGGGATCAACAATTTCACTTTGCCCTACATGAAATTGGGTAAAGGGTTGCTATTTGCCGCAAAAAATCGTGATTGCTACATTTTCCCCAAATTTCGAACTTAAATTGTTTTCTTAAAGTGCAATGATTTTTTTTTACACTAAATGGCTCTAGCAGGTTTTTCTTTACTAAAATAAGACTGCAGAAAGAAACATTCCTTCCCCCAATAAGTCAAATTAAAGAATGTTTTCCGTTTGTAATGACCTGTTGACGCCTTACGTATTCTACCCTTGTGTTTAATAGCTTTTTCTCAGAACCATATCAACTTCATGATGTACTACAGTACAGTGTATGATTAATACGGTCATTTTGGGTAAACTGCTGAATAAAATGGTTAACCTTCATCGATTGTCCTGTTGTTATTTCACCTTATATCAAGATAGAAGGGTGTATGTTTTTGGTGTTAAACGATATTGGAACGAACTGGGGACATTACAAGAATCTACAGGCTGTCCCATCATAATGACCTTTTCAATGTAACTAAACCAGCAGTGAGAATTGCACAATATGAGCTATATCTCAGGCACATCAGAACGAAAAGATTTTCAAATGATAGCCTACAAAAATGTTTTTTTATTGCCTTACTTTTATCGTTAACTTTTTTTAATTAGTCTAGGCCTAACAGAATCTTACTCTAACATTAGCCAAACGTTATTGTAGGTGTAGCCTAATTAAACAAATTAGAATGTTTTATACTTAAAATCAAAATTACTTTTTCCCACAACTTGCAGACAAAAATTACGTATTATCGACCTGACATGTTAGAGCCTAGGCTTTTTCTCAAACTTTAATTCCAGGCCATTTTCACACAACAAATCCCAACATCAGATCAAATTCTAACGCAAGGCCTAGCGTTAATCTTAGACTATTACGAAACATATGCAAGTTACACATTCAGCATGTTCAGTGACTGTATGTAGGCCTAAGCCTAACAGTTCGGCCTACATACTTAATCCAGGACCGGTAAATTGGTGACACATTGTAACTAAAACTGTTGGTATGGGCAACGAAAAAGAAAAAAAAAGTTAGGGAAAACTGAACTTTCCCGCAAGATAAGAATTTCAGAATATATCCAAGAAGAAAAAACTTACATTTTCTTTTGCTTTGGTCAAACTTCAGTTTCCCCCAGTCACCATCCGTCAGTCACTGACGTATATCACAACTACTGTGTGCGCACTGATACGATGTGTAAAATAATTTCAGTTACCAAGATTTTTAGGCACATTTTATGCCTGAAAACACCCAAAATTTATTCCATTATAATATAATTATATTTTCTTTTTGCTTGAGTGACGTAAAATGCACACAAAAAACACTGGAATTGGGGAGCGCTGAATGGATGGTACAGGCTGGATTTACACTGGTGTATTTAAAAGATTGGTTCATGTGCATACACACTTTTTTTCAAGTCAAAATAGGTTAGGTACATGGACAATGGGGAAGGTGCTAAGATCAAACCAAACATGTTAGAGCGCATTCCTGACTCCACATTTTCTTTGATTTTGATGAATTAAAAATCGGAGATATCCCTGTTTCGCGGAGTATCCCCAGTTCACGGGTGTGTATCCAAATGGTTGTCCCCCTGTTCAGCGCCAGAAACATACTCACACATACACACACGCCATCATGACCACCATCATGATGCTATCGCATCTGAACCAAAAATGGTGTCTGGAGATCAAAGATGTATGTACATTCTTAGAGAGAGATAGAGAATTCCACACTTTTAAAAAAAAAGGTTCTAGCCTGTTATGTATTTGGAACCTTCTCGGATTCTTCAGGGATTATCTAAAAGCGTTACATGGGAGTTTCTTAGCTTGTCCAGCAACTAACTCCACTCTATCAACTCTAAAGTCGGGAGTCAATTCCACCTTATATATACAGCAGAGAAGATGTTATCTTCGCCCATATACATCTTGGCCATTCTTTTATCACATACTCCTATTTCTTACCAGGCTTCCTCAAACCTTTCTGCCAGGCTGCAATACTGAACTTTCGATCAATCAAATCCTCCCAACCTGGCCCTTGCATTCCAATTTCAAATCTGTTATCATGCACATCATTTTTAATCTCTTTAACAAAAATTCTTCGTCATTACCAAGGCAACCGTAACAGCAACTTATTTCACTTGATCTAACTTTCACACATTTCCTCATTTTCCCTACACCCTCCTCTTTCTCTCCCATCCTCCTCCCCTTACTGTTTCTTCCTCCTTCTCTCAACCCTTCCTATTCCTCTATCAAAAATGTGTTTCTTTATATACCCTCTCTTTATTCTAGCACCATGATATTGTGTACCCTCTTGACACATATGACTCTCATTGTCGCTGTGCTGTTAAACCCCAACAAACAAACAAACTCAACTTGTCCCTTATTTGGAACCTGCTCATCTACCTTTTTTTCTTAGAGTGCACCCTCCACCTTCTAGCACTGATGGCATATGCAGAATTTGGGAGAGAAAAAGGGGCGTTTTCCCCTATTTTTTTTAATGAATTTATGTTTTATATAGTGATGTTTTGTGCCCCCCCCCCCTCTCCTCACACCCACTTTTGGTAAGCAAGTCCTGCCTGCGTCTCATGGTATACTAATGGCCTACTGCGAACGTCCAATCTTTTACCATCTCCCCAAAAATATGTTGCCCTTGTTTTTTCACTGTCCCTGAAGATATTCATTGTTTTCCTTTCCTTAAATAAAAATAAATCAAATGGCCTGGGTGCTAGAATGCTTGATAAAGGATTACTTTCTATAAAGTACTTGTGAAGTTATGTTGCTACATGTAACTTGCTGAGCAAGTATACCGTGGGAAAATCTTGCTCTGTCAACATTCCGCAATGTCTGGTTTATCAGATTCACTATTCAGTGGCATAGTCACGAGCCGAGGCGAGACAGACCCTGCCGGCCTTTATGGGTAAATCTTTTGTTCAAATCGCGGGCCCAGTAAGGGCCATTTTCTATGGCTCTGGGCCCAGGGAGCCTGTCCCCCCTCCCCTCCCCGCTCTCTAGTTACGCCACTGTCACTACTTCGGAGTTTCAGACATTTTCCTTGATTTTTGAAAACAGCTAAATAGATTCTGGATAGCAAAAGTACTATTGCAAAGGCTATTCTAAATGCTCGCAATAATATTTAAATAACTTTTTTTTTACGACGGTGAAGTTTTTTCATTGACAGTTAGAATTTAGATAATTATATGCAGTTTCAATCGAAATATTTTGCAGAGTGCGCTGGCATAAATGAATTGGGCCAAGTCGGTTGAAAAGTTGTTTTAACTGTCAATTATTACAAAAAACGTTTAGAAATGACAAATCAGTATTACTGTAACAAATGACTGATTGTCAATTCTACACCATTTTCGGGTTAATGAACATTTAAAACGACCATTTTGCGGATTTCGCATACCACGCAATTTTTTTTTAAATAACAACATTCTGGAGGTGGGTAGTGATTTATTTTATCAAAAATGTTAATCGAAAAATGGGGAAGGAATTTATTTCATGAATTTAGGAAGTCATAAGTATGGGTAAGCCGGGGTAATTATGTGTGACCGGGGCGGAAGTGGATGAACACCGGGTTTTCACGCTACTCTTTTGGCCAAAGTGTTCAGAATACCAGGTAGGCCTAGGGTGTAACTATCCTACCATTGGAGCCGACGGCTAAACGTCCCCTCCAAAGGATGGCGAGTACCATTCAACCATTGCCACTTCTCTGAACAGCTGATTTTTTTTGCAAATATTAATGCATTGATTGATCATTCAAAACACAAACAAAAGTATTATCTTTTAGGGCCTACTTCCTTTTTGTAAACTTACAGTTAATGGCAAAAACTAAGTGGACGAAAACCACACTGCTTACCCTACAGGCTCCTTCTCTTCTTCCAATATTGTATAGACTGCTGCTAGTGTATAATCGAACAGTGTGCAAGCAAAGTGTAAGGATATACAGTGCAGACTAAAAGGTTAAAAGAGAAGGCAAGACTAACGTAGTTAACGCATCTGACCCTTGAAGCTTTCCAAGGAGATGGAGTCTATAACATGTTGTGGTAGTGCATTCCAGAGCTGGATACCATCTGGGAAAAAAAATTGATGATATAGTAGATGACAGAACTGGCAAATGGAACAAAGTACTTTTGAGAATGGCCCGCATCATCACAGTGGGTTTAAGGTGTGAGTGCTGGATATTAACAAGATTATGCACAATGCAGTACATCATCATGATCTTGGCTTGGGCCCGGCGTTCACATAGAGACTGCCATTGTAGTTGTTCCAACATGTCTGTTATTGGTTGTTCTGTAGTCATGCATGACACAACGGGCATAGCGCCACTGTACCATTTCCAGTTTTCTGATGTTGAGTAAAGTATGTGGGTCCCAGATTATTCCAGCATACCCCATTTGTGGTCATAAGAGGGTCTTGTAGCAGAGCACCTTTGTTTCCCTAAAAACTGATAGATGTTTCTCTGGAAAAAAGCACTGGTGGAGTTAGCACACAGGCTTGTTTGATGTGTTGATTCCAAGTTAGATTTTGGTGACTGTTGGATCCTTAGATATTTTGAAGAAGCTGCTTCCTCTAATGTTTGACCATGGATGGTGTAAGGTTCTTTTGTGATGTTGTTTTTGTTTGTGACATGTAACGTTTGGACTTGACACTTTTGAGGATAAAATTCCATCATCCAGTCCTTCTCCCAGTGTAACTTGTATAGGTCAATTTGAAGTTTGAAAGAATCTTCTTTACTCTGGATTTTACAGTAAAGAATGCGGTAAAATCCTAGTATAGCGGTAAATTTCTATATAAGGATTTTCGCTTTTTCTTTTTTAATTTTGGATTTAGTCTGTTGTATTTATGTATTTTATCTATTTTCCTTTTTAGACTTTCATCTTTTAAGTAGAAACTAAGCTAAAATTGTTTAAAAGGGAGAAATGATTCTTACGTTTTGGCTTTCCGATTGAAACTTTTATTAGTCATTGTTTATACTATTTACTAGCATACTGTTGTACTGACGAGTGGAGTCTGCAATAAAACTGAAATAAAAACATTTTTTAAAACGTGCGCATAACTACAGTAATGTAGATTCTCATTTTCAATTTAAGTTTTAGGATTAGGTCTTAGGGTTAGGGTTTAAGATTAGGTTTGTTTGTTTGTTTGATGAGAGCTTAACAGCACCACGACAACGAGGGTCAAATTGTGCCGGAGAGGTTAGATCATTCTAGAGGTAGGAAGGAAAGAAAATAAGGGGAGAATGAGAGAAATACAAGAACTAAAAGTCAGAAAGCCGGGAAGAGAGGTGGTGCATGGGTGAAAAAAACAAAGTAGAGAGATGGGGGAGGAAGGGGGGGGGACTAAATGTAGTTGTAGGCGAGAGGGAAGCATGATAAAGGAAGGAGATAATTTTATTCGGAGGATCTTTCTGGATTAGGTTTTAGGATTAGGTTTTTAGAATTAGGTTTTTGACATTGTTGACATTGTTAAAATTCCTCTGCACTGTTTTTCTGCTTTTTTTTCTTTAGTTTCTTTGAAAATGGCCGACAAGAACGCAAAATTTGTGAGCTCATGATTTATAATCCTTTTTTAACGAAATTTGCACAAAAAGGTATCAATTTGAAATTATTTTGGAATAATGGGAAGATAAAGAACTGTAAAATTGCTAAAAGAAGATAAGAAATATTTCAAAAAGAAATAGGCATGATTTTCTTGAATTCTATCGGATTGAAATAAAAACCCATTTTTTTTGCCTCAAAATTCCTAGAATGTTGACTAAATTGATATTTGAAGATTTTTCAATCATTTCTTTATAAATTCTGAGAGTTTTAAGAAAATCGGTCACCTATGACTCGAGTATGAGTATAGCCTTAGGCCTAAGTATTAAAAATGTTGAGATTAATTCCAATATAGCAATTTACCGCTATACTAGGATTTTTCCAAGAATGCAGTCATCAGCAAATAGTTTGAAAAAGGAGTGTTGAGAAATTTAGTCCGGTAAGTCCTTTATGAAAAGGAGAAAAAGTAAAAGTAAAGCTCAAGGCCTAACCTTAGGCCTAGCCTAACTAAAATTAATGTTAGGCCTACTTAAGCAAGTTAGGGTTAGGTTTCTTAAATGTTATTTATTTATTCATTGTTTGAATTATTTTTGAGAAACAAAAATATTGAAGATAGACTTTGGCTTATTTATTTGCGACAAGCGTATTCTTCCCATTTTTTCATGATTCTACGCATTGAGTGTCACGGTAACCGGCAACATACGGTTTATTCCTAATTCGCGAAAACTTTGCAAGCGAAGACTACGTGAAGCCTTTAATCATTAGTTTTTAATAAGTACAATAGGGCTACCCTATATCACCTGTTCCTTTGATTCCGAAGAAAAGAAATAATTACACAAAGTTTTGTTTTCTTACAAAACAAAAATATCGACTTGACTTAGTAAATATGCTTACAAAGAATGTCTTGAATCCTCACCTCATTCACGCTTCATTCTGTCATTCAGAAAATGGAATACATAACAGCGTAAGGTAGCATAAGACCAAAATCGCACAAGGCCTACATAACAAGATGACGGGCTAAGAAGGCTTAGTCACCCCATAAAATGCCCAAACTAACACCACCACCGCCACAAAAGAAAAATAATTATAATAATTCAAAGACGCCCAGAGTTAGTAAAGAACTTAACAATGTTGACTTTAAAATTGTGAACAGAATTGGAGCTAACTACCCACTCAGGAAAAACATTCCACTCATTAACAACTCTTTGCGGAAAAGCTAAAACGCCCAATATCTATCTGTGAGAACTCCGGTCAAATTTAAACTGTTACCACGTGTTACATGAGTAGCTGAAACATGCAACAAATTAACAGGAAGTCAAAGCATCACTACCAGATAGGAATTTAAAAAACCTGAATAATATCACCAAGTACTATTCTGAACTCAATCGTGGTCAAACCAAGATTTGCAATCTAGGTTCATAAGAGAGATTCCTTAATTCGGTAATAAGTCTAGTGGCTCTTCGCTAAAACTGCTCCAAAATGAAGTTATCCTTCTCATAATAGGGATTCCAAGCCTGAATAGCCTACTCAAGGTGAGGCCTGACTAACTGATTATACAAATTGAGAACAACCTCTCTACCAAGAAAACAAACAATTCTTCTAATCAAACCAATCATCCTATTTGCCCTTGCAGCTGCTAAAGCACACTGTTTAGAAGGCTTCAGATTGCTGGTAATGACAACACCTAGATCCCTTTTTTGATCAATACAATCAAGATTTGAGCCATTCATGTACTAGTGCTTCACAACTTCATATGCATCACCTTTTTACCTTCATTAAATTGCTTTAAGACTTTCTTCTTTCTTCTATGTTCTTGCTTTTTTTATTTTCAGTCCGCTTTCTTTTGATTGATTCAGTATTGTACATATTTATATATAACTTTCATGTATATTGTAAAAAGTACGGAAGGGCCTGTCTATTTGCAATCCGGTCTTGCTGGTCACGTAACTGCTGATGAATATGAAAGTGAATTTTAAATATGCATGCTTATAATTTGTGATAGTAGCCTATATAGTCTAAAATAGTTTACAGGTTAATAAAGATTCAAATATAAATAATTGTGGTTAGATATGGAGCAAAAGGTAAGAAGAAAATAATGTAAACATAATAACAACTAATTTAAGAAAGTATTACAAACTATTGTATGGTGTATACACTCTTTCTCACTTACAGGGAGTTAGGAATTATTTTGTTAATATAGGTAACAATCCTGCAAGTACAATCTCCACATGTAATTCAAATTTTCGTGATTTTCTTCCTAATGCAAAGCCAAGTTCTTTATTTATATCACCAACTAATTGCTCAAAAATTGACTTAAGTATGAGTATGAAAAAAGGTGCTTGTGATATTGATAATAATAATAATAATAATGATAATAATAATAATGATAATAATAATAATAATGATAATAATAATAATAATAATAATAATAATAATAATAATAATAATAATAATAATAATAATAATAATAATAATAATAATAATAATAATAATAATAATAATAATAATAATAATAATAATAATAATAATAATAATAATAATAATAATAATAATAATAATAATAATAATAATAATAATAATAATAATAATAATAATAATAATAATAATAATAATAATAATACACATATATTTATAACGCGCCCCTTTGAAGTAAATCGTCAGGAGCACGGAACAGTAAGTAAAGTAAATGATAAGATAAATGAAACAAATGAAGTATAAAACTAGAAATTTAAAAGCAAAAAATTGAAATACCTAAAATATAAATACGCAATTAATCAATACATAAATCAGTAATATTTCTGTTAATTCCCAAGATAAGAATAATTCTCCAAGAAAGATTTTTTTTTTCTTTTCGGGTGGTGGACTTATGGAACAATGTATGATGTATACACTCTTTCTCACTTACAGGGAGTTAGAAATTATTTTGTTAATATAGGTAACAATCCTGCAAGTACAATCTCCACATGTAATTCAAATTTTCGTGATTCTCTTCCTAATGCAAAGCCAAGTTCTTTATTTATATTACCAACTAACTGCTCAAATATTGACTTAAGTGTGAATATGAAAAAAGGTGCTTGTGATATTGATAATATTTCTGTCAATTTCCAAGATAAGAATAATTCTCCAAGAAAGATTTTTTTTTTCTTTTCGGGTGGTGGACTTCTGGAACAATTTACCATGTGATGTTATTGAATCACCAAGTATTCAGGTCTTCGAGAGAAGGCTGGATAAATTTTGGATCAATCAGCCAATAAAGTACAGTTATACTCAAAGCATAAAATCATTCAGACAACATCTTTTTACAGAATTAGATTATTCAGAAGAAGAGTTGGTACAAGAGGAACTGAGGAGCCTTTTACCTGAAAATGATATGTAAGAATCTGTAAGAATAATCGTTTCGCTTTAGCAGCTCCTCTTATGTTTATCTTTAATCTATCAATTTCCACTGGTGTTGTACCACTTCGCTTCAAAAAAGCTTAAGTATCTCCGATATTTAAAGGTGGTGATTGTGTATGTGTTTCTATTAGTATACCCATCTCAGTACTTTCATCTTGATCTAAAATTCTATTCCGTATTATTTACAATCGTACTACTAATTTCCTTGATAAAAATAAGACACTTAGCAACAAACAGGTTTTTTTTTTTTTTCTCGAAAGGCCGCTCTACTGCTATGGCAGCTTTAGATGTCACTCAATATATTATCAATGGTTTTAATAATATAGAGTACTCACCAGGCTTATTCTTGGACTTTTCGAAAGCCTAATTCGATACTGTCAATCATCACATTCTTTTTGCTAAATTGTATCATCACGGTATTAGAGAAGTTTCATACAATTGGTTTGTTAGTTACTTATCAAACATCAGCCTGTATCCATTGATGATAGTTATTATTCATCTTACCGCAATTTAAATTGTGGTGTGCCCCAGGGGTCAACCTTTGGCCCAAGACTTGCTATATGTAAATGATATTACCTATTCCTTACATCTTTTACACAACAATTTTCTTAACGTTATTTCAGTCATCAACTCTAAAATATATTGAACTTATCCAATTATAAGAAATATATCCCAAAATAATAGATACGAGCGCGGCTTATGTTTGCGTCTTTATTCGTTGATAGCAAAATGCCGAACTGAATCGTACACGAGGTGAAAACCACAAAGTAGTTTATAAGTAAAATAAATGCCATAAGGAATGTTCATAAATGAAACATAGCTTAAAAAAGAGGCTCGTCTCAGTAAAATACGGTAAAAATGGGGGATACTTTATTTTGACGTCACTTCCGGTTGTGGAGGCAAGATCCGATCCTCTGTCTGTTTGTACCACACAGTACAGCCAGACACTAGCATGTACGTTGTGTGTGCAGAATTACATACACAGCGCATTACGTTACTGTGACGAGAAACTCATTTGTTTTTTTCAATGTTTTTTTGTCAGAAAGCGAAAGTGAAATTTTAGTATTATAATACTACAATGATAGTCACCAAATGAAAATTACTGCGAAAAAAAAAGAAAAGAAGATGAAAGCAAAAAGTCAAAATAAACGATTCTACCGGGGCTTGAACTCTCGGCAAGATTTGAAGAAAAAAAACGTTACTAGCGATCGCCGCAAGCATCTGGGCTATCTCGTGAAATGACGTTAAAGGCGTTAAAAATAATTATATACCTTGCAATACGAGACAACGAATCGCGCAGCAAAATTTCAACCAATCAAAAAATTTGAAAGGAATTCTAAATATTGTGCACATATGACGATACTGCCTCTTTTAATAATATAATTGAATGACGGTCGTTTCTATCAATATATCATACTGCCTCCTCCCTTAATTTGGAGATATTTTGCGAATGCGATTAAGCATTTGAAATATGCATTAATTGACATTATGATTACATTTAGTAATGAATGAAAATATACGGGGTACAAACTACATTACAGAATATTTACAAGTTTAATTCCACGCAGTGAAATCGTTCTGGTGGTTTGCGGTTTGTTTGGGATATTGTTTCTAGGTGCCTTTACACCTGTGTGTGACCTGTTGTTTTCTGGAGCAGAATTTAGTTGTTCGATCGGAATTTCATCTTCACGTGGTTGGCAATTATGCAAACCATCATGATTGACAAAATTTGGGTTCACAATTCTAGGCGTGTTCTTAAATGACGTAGTGTCAGGAATTTCAGAAAGTGAATCTTGGTTAGAATTTTGTGTTGAGTTTGGAGGTAACTCATCTTTTGGTTTGTCTTGATCATATCTGATATAAATGTGATTTTGGTGACGTCGCCAAATTATCTGAGAACCCAGTTGTTCCATTTTGAATGATACTGGTTCTGCTTAAGCTATGATATTTTTTGGTAACCAATTATGTCCTCTACCAAAATTTTTAGCATAGACAGACTGTCCAATTTAGAATTCTCTTTTTACAGCATGTTTGTCATGTTCTGCATTTTGTTTTTCTTGCTTCTTCCGCACCTTTTTTTGATAGATCTGTTTGCAAAAAATATAATCGTAACCTTAACTTCCTACCCATGAATAATCCAGTTGTCGTTTAAGAAGCTATGCGATAATGAAATAGGAATCTGCACCAAAGTTTCTCGTCCAGAGACCATGCTTTCATTATCTTTAGCTCTGACCATGGGAGCTATTTCTCAGTCAGTTAATAGCTCCGTGCTCTGACTTAAAAGTTGGAACAGCTCTTTCAGCTAATCCATTTGATGATGGGTGGAATGGTGACAAAGTTACGTGTTTTACACCATTTTTACTACAAAATGTTTTAAACTCATTACTGGTAAAACATGGTCCATTGTCTGTAACTAACATTCCCGGAATACCGTATTGCGAAAATGATTTGCGCAATTTAATTTTTGAATTGTTGCAAAAGATGTTGAAGTGGTCATTTTGTGCACTTTAATTCATTTTGGGTGCTCATCAACCAAGAAAAATATGTCCAATGAATGGTCCTGCATAGTCTGCATGCACTCGTATCCATGGATTTTCCGGCCATTCCCATGGATGTAATGGCGCTTGCGGTGGCATTGACCTGGTACTTTGACAAATTAAACATTGTTTTACTTTCTTTAATTGCCGAATCTAATTTTGGCCACCATACAGTTATTCTAGCAAAACTTTTCATGCTAGCTGCATGCGGCCTGGAGTGACTCTCATGTTACTCTCATGTTATTCATCCAAAATTTGTTTTCTGCTCTTTTCTGCCATGATTACTCCTATCTCCCCACAACAGACAACCACTTCTATGAAAAACTCATTTTTTCTTTCGAAATAAGGACTAAATTCTGAGTCCAATTCACTTGGCCATCCTTGTTGGACAAATTTTACATTTTTGGACAATATTGGATTCTTTCTAATCCAATTTCGAATTTGATCTGTTGTGATTGGTCCATTATCGATAGTTTCAAGCAATAACATCATTTCCATTAGAACAGATGTGTCAGCTGGTACCTCTGGTAAAGGTTACCTACTGAGAGCATCTGCATTTAGAAGTACTGAAGTTGGTTTGAACTTCAAGGTATACTCATACGCTGCAAGCGTTAGTGCCCACTGTTAAATGCGTGATGACGCCTGTAGCGGCACAGCTTTCTGCTCATTGAATAAGGAGTGTAAGTGTAATGGTTTGTTATTAGTAACCAATACAAAATGTCTGCCATAAATATTCGAATGGAATCTTTTTTAGTCCAAAAATACAAGCTAGTCCCTCTTTTTCAATTTAGGAATAATTTTGTTCCGCTTTTGACAGTCCGGGGGAATCCTGGACTTTTGGTGTAATAATAAATACACCAAAAATTGGAGCTTCGTATTCATTACACGATCCATCGAGGCCGACATTTTAGCAAGTGACAACGTTAAGTCAATAGGGATTTTTAATGAGAACGCGGGGGATATTTTTGAAAGGAAAAACCAATATGAAATGAATATTCTTTAGATCTGACCGTGGACTTTTCAACTTGATTTCACCGTGGACTTCGCGATAAATTAACAAAAGACTTCCGTTAACGGATCGTTGACCTTTTGAACAGCCCTCTCGACACATGATTCTGTGTTGGCTAAGTCATCATTGATACCGTGTACATGCGTCATACGTTACATTACACAAATATTACCGTGCTCTAAGTAAAAATCCTATTAATATAACGTTATCACAAGTTGTTAAAATGGCGGCCTCCATGGATCCTAATGAATACGAAACTCAAGTTTTGGTGTATTGTCTTATTACACTAAAAGTCCAGGATTCTCCCGGATTGTTTGAGAGTGTGCCTGAAGCAAATCTAATTGGCTTTTCGGTACCAGGCTGGCATGCGATGTGCTAAAACAGCGCCAATACCGTATTGAGATGCGTCACACGACAACACTAATTCTCAAGTTGGGATCAAAGTGAACTAACTTTCTTTTTGATGTGAGCAACTTCTTTGATTCTTCTAAAGCCTTGTGTTCATTTTGTGACCAATTAAATGGTACTCTTTTTCTGAGTAACTTGTACAAAGGAGTCAACGTTTAGTCCTGTTTCACAGGAATTTGGAATAGTAGGTCAATAGACCTAAACTTTAACTCAGTAACATTTTTTGGTTCTGGAGCTTCATGCACAGCCTTCATTTTGTCACTTGTATGATGCAAACCATTAGCATCAATGTGTGACTTAAATATATATGACTGATGGTGCCATAAATACACATTTCTCTTTCTTCAGGCGTTAGCCTGCTGGTTCTAGCTTACTTAATATCAAGTTCAGAGTGTCCGAATGTTCTTTTTCTGATGAGCCTGTGATTAATATATCATCAAGATATACGGCATGATATTCTCCAAGATTCGCTGAGAAATCCCTGGTGCTGATAAAACTCTAAAGGGTAGTCTAAACCCTTATGAGTGTTTATCACGACATAGTCCTTAGAATCATCATCTGAAAGCACTTTTTGATACACTTGGCTTAAGTTTAATTTGCTGAATTTCTGATCTGCTAAATTTGCGAAAATATCCTGCACTTTTGATATGAGGTGTTTGTCCACTTTATCAGCTTTTTTTACTGAGAAGAAGAAGTAGAAAAAGAAAAAGAAGAAGAAGAAGAGGAAGAAAAAAAGAAGAAAAAAAGAAGAAGAAGAAGAAGAAGAGGAGGAGGAGGAGGAGGAGGAGGAGGAGGAGGAGGAGGAGGAGGAGGAGGAGGAGGAGGAGGAGGAGGAGGAGGAGGAGGAGGAGGAGGAGGAGGAGGAGGAGGAGGAGGAGTGATCAAGAGGAGGAGGAAGAAGAAGAAAAGAAGAAGAAGAAGAAGAAAAAAGAAGAAGAAGATGAAAAAGAAGAAAAAGACAAGAAGAAGAAGAAAAAAAAGAAGAAGAAAAAAAAAAAAGAAGAAGATAAAGATGAAGAAGAAGAAAAAGAAGAAGAAGAAGAAGAAGAAGAAGAAGAAGAAGAAGAAGAAGAAGAAGAAGAAGAAGAAGAAAAGAAGAAGAAAAGAAGATGAAAAGAAGATGAAAAGAAGAAAAGAAAAGAAGAAGAAGAAGAAGAATTTGAAAAAGAAGAAGAAGAAGAAGAAGAAGAAGAAGAAGAAGAAGAAGAAGAAGAAGAAGAAGAAGAAGAATTTGAAAAGAAGAAGAAGAAGAAGAAGAAGAAGAAGAAGAAGAAGAAGAAGAAGAAGAAGAAGAAGAAGAAGAAGAAGAAGAAGAAGAAGAAGAAGAAGAAGAAGAAGAAGAAGAAGAAGAAAAGAAGAAGAAGAAGAAGAAGAAGAAGAAGAAAAAAAGAAGAAAAAAAGAAGAAGAAGAAGAAGAAGAAGAAGAAGAAGAAGAAGAAGAAGAAGAAGAAGAAGAAGAAGAAGAAGAAGAAGAAGAAGAAGAAGAAGAAGAAGAAGAAGAAGAAGAAGAAGAAGAAGAAGAAGAAGAAGAAGAAGAAGAAGAAGAAGAAGAAGAAGAAGAAGAAGAAGAAGAAGAAGAAGAAGAAGAAGAAGAAGAAGAAGAAGAACAAGAACAAGAACAAGAACAAGAACAAGAACAAGAAGAAGAAGAAGAACAAGAAGAAGAACAAGAAGTAGAAGTAGAAGATGAAGAACAAGAATATGCAAGCTTTCATTATAATCATGCTTTTCCACTCTTGACTTAAACTCATACATTTGGGTATCGTCAGCATATATCATGCTGCTGACACCATCTTCGAAAGCAAAAGTGTACATTGTGAATGCCATTGGACCGATCACAGAACCTTGTAGTACTTCTTCTTTGGGGACATAAACATTAGATTGTTTTTCATTTATTGTAACAACTTGAGATCTGTTAGTGAGGTAAGTTTTGAACCAGCTTAATGTTGTGCCGGAAATACCATATCTATCGTCAAGACGTTCGAAGAATAGGTTATGATTGATAGTATCGAATGCCACAGAGTAGTCAAGCAATATCAAAACGACTTCCTCGCCCTTATACACAGCAAGAAACAGATCATTATACACACAAAGCAGGGTTGTTTCAGTGCTGTGGTGAGTTCTGTAAGGCCTTTGCATCTTTCCATTTAATTCATTTTTTGAAGATAAGTTATGTATCTGTGCTGCACATGCACCAGTGCACGTTCAACAGTTTTCACCAGGAACTTAAGATTAGCCACCGGATGATAGTTTGTTTTTCTTACAAATATTTCGATCTAAAGTTGGTTTCTTGATGAGGGGCCTAATGTGCACACATTTAAGCGAGTCAGGGAAGTGTCTATTTGCTAGTGAAAGATTAACAATTCCAGTTATGATCGACAAAATAACATCAATGCAGTTCAAGAGGTCCTACCTTAACAGTATGGCTGAACAAGCAGAAACAGCAGAGTAACCTGAAAGTATTATACACAACAACCAGACAGCCAGTGGAAGGCGGTGCAATGCGACGACGACGACGAGTGAACACACAATTACAATGACGGGGTCGTCGCCTGCGTATTCGGTTACGATAGTAACAATGCTATCACAAAACGCTTAATACGACCCTGACGAGAACACAGGTACGACGTACGGACAGGCATAACTTCGACAACCAAGTCAATGTCCACGGCCTTTGATAACCAGTTGTGGTGCACTGGCGTGTCTACCCAACCCAGGCTTGAACCCAGGGCCTCGTGGTCTGTAGACAGGTATGATAACCGCTACACCACAGTTAGTAGACGCGGTGCAATGCAAGCATTCCAATGAGGAAAAGCAGCCTACTCACCTCTGTAGAGGACCAACTGACCAGATGGAAAGAATACGTTCATGAAGTACTTAACAGAACCTCACCTGATAACCCACCAGACCTGGAACTAGGGGATATGTTTGACATAGATACTACAGATATCACAAAGCAGGAGATCTTGAAGGATTTCAAGAGTTGAAAGAATAAGGCAGCGAGGGTAGACAACATTCCACCAGAAGCCTTGTCGTTTGGGCCACTGAGGAGGTTTCAAGTGACTGAACTGAAGGAAAGGCTTATTACTAAAGCTTCCAAAGAGTGGGGATCTTTATCACAGTGTGATAGGTGGAAAGGAATAACCCTGTCTTCCATTCAAAGCATGAACCTCACCTGAGTCCTTTTAGAACGTTTGAACCGATGAAAGAGACCATTGACTCTAAACTTCGTCATGGACAAGCAGGTTTAAGGAAGGATCGTTCTTGTAAAACCAGGTTGCTTCGCTGCGAATTATTGCGAATCACTTTCGTTGACTTCAAGAAAGCATTCGACAGTATAGGCAGACAGGCGATCTGGAATATTCCTCAGCATTGCGGAGACCCAACCAAAGTTATTACCCTCATAACAGACCTGGAGACCTGTACAACGGCCTCACTTTCCAAATTATCCACCATAAGAAACTATCAAAGCACTTCAAGATTATAACTGGTGTTAGACAGGGACGTCTGCTGTCGCCACTCTTTTTCCTTGTCATCCTGGGCTGGATTACACGAACAGCCTGTGGCAACTCAGGGAAAGGCATTTAGTGGACGCTTCTGGCAGTCTGGATAGATTGGAAGAGGAAGATTTTGCAGATGATCTGGCTCTGTATTCACATAGCCGTCAACACATGCAAGAGAAAGTGGATGTCTTTAAGGACACAGCGCTACGGGTAGGGTTAAAAATAAATCAAGACAAAACCAAGGTTACCCACATTTACAACAGACTTAACGAAGCCCTGACAATTGATGGTAGAACTGTGGAGGATTTTGTTTATCTTGGTTTTTAAATCAACAAGACAAGGGGTGCAGATAAGCAGGGATGCCGGAACGATGGAAGAGCAAGGGGTGGGGAGGGGGACTCCAAAGAAAAGGCACCACGTCCCCAAAAAAGTTGAATAAATCTAGTACAATTTCAGACAACCCCCTTCCTCCCGAGCATATATCAACAAAAATGATCAACTAAGTCAGTTACAACTATACAACGAAACAACTTTTAAGGACTTAAGAATCTAATAAAGCTCATGAAAGGCAAAATATGCAGGAATGATAGGCTATCTAGGACTTATTTTTTTTTAAGGCACTTCTGTCCCCTTTCCATCCTTGGGGCAGGAGGGACGATCGCCCCACTCCTTCTCCCTTTCCGGCGTCCCTTCAAATGAGGATATCCAGGCAAGGATTAGAAAGGCACAACGAGCTTTCGCCATCGTGCGCCCTGTTTAGAAATCAACAGCCATATCCAAAAGAACCAAGCTTCGGATATTCAACTCCAATGTCAAGACAGTTTTGTTATATGATTCCGAGACTTGGAAAGTAACCAAACATAACATCACAAAGCTTCAAGTATTTATCAACAAATGCCTTCGTCAAATCCTCCGGCTCCAATGGTTTGACAAAGTTCCGAATGATACCATGTGCACATCTACAAACCAAGAACCAATACAGATCAAGAAAAAGGAAATTGCGTTGGGTTGGGCATACTATCAGAAAAGACCCCTCCTGCATAACAAGACAAGCCCTTGAGCTGCTGAATGGAATCCTCAGGGAACGAGGGAACGTGGACGTCCAAGACAAACCTGGCGACGTAGCTTACTAGAAGAATTGAAGCCACTGAAGCTTAACTTGGGACCATAGAAAGTGGAAGACAATTGTTGAAGCTCTATTTCCACAAGGAGTAAAGAGGACCAAGTCAAATAAGTCACTGCAATTGCCCCAGCACTTGATTGCTTAATAGCCTGCATAGCCTTTTTAAAGAAATCTGGAGTGGGTGCAAAACATGCAGAAAGGATATATCATCTTCACACAATTTATAGTCAGCGGAGCATAGGCGTATGGACACGTGCTTATATAAAGGCAGGGGGAAAACGACTTTTGCACGAAAAATAGAGCAATTGCCCAAATTTTGGGATGAGTTAAATTGTTCAATTGTTGGACCTTGATTTAAAATAATTAATAACAATAATAAGCATTTAATAAGCACTTTTATTTAAATATTTTTTATCAATTCACCCGATTGATTTTTTTTAGACTGGGGGGAAATTTCCAGAAAATCAAGGAAAATTTCCGAAATTTGAATGAGATTTTCTGAGTATGTTACTCAATGTTGACTGTTGTGTTAGCAATCGTAATTTATTACTAGGGATATTTTCCCAGCGTAAAAAAACTCACCACGGAAGGGAGAGGGGGGGGGGGCAATAAAAAGGAACGGAAAAGGGATCCCCCTCCCGCTTAGCATATTAAAAAAAGGGTATGGTAGCCTGTGTTTTCAGGTTTTTGAGGAGTCAAGGCCTACTTGTACGTCCATAATCTGATAATTCATATTAACTTGAAACTACAAATAAGACAGAACGTTATAAAGACTAAAGGATTAACTAGGAGATTCATGTGTATAAAACTGCACTTTCTGTAGATATTCAGGAAAACGAAATTGAAATGGAACGCATGTGCACGACAAAGCAACAAAAAGTGGCAATTCCGTTTTAAAGCAGGGAGCTGTTCAAGAATTTGGCGGATTGGCAGTTAATGGAACCGACGAACCGTAAAGGCTAACATAGAAACAATACGTGTTCAGACAGTTTAACCAGGGAGTTGCCATTTCCCTGGTTTAACGAAGCTGGAAGTGCAGGAGTGTTTTCAATGGGAGAGGGGTTTGAATATCAAGGATGATACCGTGGTTTGAATATCAAGGATGATACCGTGGTTTGAATATCAAGGATGATACCGTGCAATTACAAATTTCGGGGATTTCCTTTTTCTTTTTTTGGGCAG
This sequence comes from Chiridota heheva, assembly GCA_020152595.1. Lineage (NCBI taxonomy): Eukaryota > Metazoa > Echinodermata > Holothuroidea > Apodida > Chiridotidae > Chiridota > Chiridota heheva. The sequence goes on from JAIGNY010004072.1 coordinate 2,128,246, forward strand.
GAAGAGATAGTGCAAAGGACCGCGAAGGAGAAATATTCTCAGGTGGCAGTTTAATTCACCTAGGAATTTTTGAAATATAACTTTCGGGCAGTTTCCTTTGATTTTCGGGTTATTTCTTCAATGTTAAAGAAAACAAAGCATTTCACGACGACAACCTGTTACGTAGCAAAAGAATGTCAAAATATAAAATCAATATCAGTGGCCTTAAATCTGAACTGAATGTATTTAAATTTCAAGCTTTGTAGGCCGGGAAAATGGTGAAAAGTGGTCAATAGCTCTGTGACCTTTAACCTTCTGACCCCCGGAGTCTACGGAACACAAACTCATGTACCAAGGTATTATGGTACAACACAGGGTTGGTATAGGTCTTGTATCTTTTGAGTTTAAAATGGTGCACAATTTTGCATAAAAAGCACTTATTTGACCTTTGGCCCATGACCTTAAATTATTTGTGCTTTTTGTTAGAATGTTGAGCTCTACCCACCTATGTAAATTGTAAAGATACCAAGTAAATCCTTCCAAAGATACAGCCCTTACCAAAAACTTGTTTCATTTGACTAATCTGTGACCTTTGACATTTGTACCCCAAAATCTTGGATGCAAAAGTTCCGGGCCAGGGGTACCGTCCACCAATTTTGGTTCATGTATGTATTAGTTTTTGAGTTATAAGCGACACAAAATTAATTGTTGCATACGCACACACGAACACACATATGCACCCCCCCCCCCTCCCACACACACGGATGCAAAAATTACCCAATTTTGTCTCGTTCTAAAACTTATGACCCCTAACCCCTAATATGAGGTCATCATATGAGACCCCCTGGTGGGCCCGCCATGCATCCCCCTAATATCAAGGGGGTAACTATGTAGTGTAGGAGCTATAGGCAGTTATTTACCTATATATTACAATATCTCATCCCCACATATAAGTATATGTGGGTGATGAGATAGGCTTAATGACAGTGTTATTGCACAAAAATATACAGACTCCAATGGCTCGTGAATCGTCGCATGTAACAAACCTAAAAACTACCGACCAAGCACTAAATTTCCCGAATTTGTTGTGAGGATGGGGAAGTGGGAGGCTGCCAGCACGTCCCGCCTTTTTTACGAACCTTTCACATACCCCCCGATGGTATTGTTCACATCCCCACTTTAAGTTATTTTACTACGCTTTGCAAAAAACGCCTTGCAAAATAAAATGCATACACACTTCAAGGGAGATTCATTCATGGTTTTCCGGTCCTCGTTTCGATATGTTTGCCGTGAAATTACGTTATTTGGCTATTTGGCTATCAGCCAGAATTTGCCAGCCTGTTTTCTTTTTTAGTATTTATGCACAATGGTTCTACCCGAATCTTTGTAAGTACTTTGTATTAGTGTTATAATCATTCATCGAATTCGTTGATTGCTTTTAACCAAAATGCGTCTCCAGCACTTAAAATGTAAATATTTTCAAATTTTTGGCTACATATGTTATTTTCGAGGCTTGTTGCATTATCTTTAATATCATAACAGTGTTTATGAAAGCAGCTGCCAGTCCGCAGGTGCTGCCAGCTCAATTAAAGAATAACAAGAGATTAAGTTTTACAAATGTTCATAATACGGTTTTTTGTCACGCAATATTTACGCCATATACCACCACAAAAAGGTCTGTCTTTCGGTCAAGCTTCACATAAGATTGCAACGATTAAGTTTTGGAAAAACTTTATGATGGGTGAGGTTACGCCGAAAGCGTTAATTCTTTTCAATGCATGTTTTCCCCAAACATTGTCTGCATTTTCCAAATTATGACGTACAGACTGATATTTATGATTTTTTGAAAATCATGCTCCCAACTACCGCCAAATGTGTAACTACACTTCAAGCGCAGGAGGGAGACAGTAGCGACGCCACGGGGGGACTGGGGACTTGTTCGGAACTTGCAACCCTATTGTTGCGCCCCTAGCCGTGAATTTTTTCACGTCAGTATTCGCAAAATGTTTTAAGGCACTTCCTTGGTAGTGACTGGTCACCACGTTAAACGAGACCCTGTCGTGTAGGCAGGCTCAGGAGGAGAGGAAACACATTCTTTCGAGGGGTGTAACTCGACTTTTTTTTAATTGAGGACAGTACCGCCAATCAAGAATTCCTTCCCCACGGGGGGAAACAGGCGATCTTGCCCTTCACCTTACAGGGTCAAGAAGTGCCCTCCATTTTACGGGGAAAGGGCGCAAGAAGTGCCCTTTTGGTATCATAGTCTTTTATTCAAGGCGGTATTTTCGCCTCTGTTAATAAAAATAATGGTTGCGATAAAATAAATTAAGAATATGCTATATGAATAATGGCTGCTTTCAACATAAAAATGGGTATTTTCTCTTCATTTGTGCATCTTCACTTGCAGGTGCATGATACCCGATTTTTTGATCATCATAGGACTCAATAAGGACGTAAAAAGTACCCTCTTCTTAAGTTTCGCCCTTGCCTTAATTAGGACTACTGAGGAATTTGGTGTTCAATGCCCTCAAAAATATCCCATTGGATTTACTCGGGGCCAAATAAACAAACCAAATTGCTCTGGGCTTTCAACCATATTGCTCCGCATCTGGCCACGAATTTCTTCACGTCAGTGTACCCAAACTGCGCGTATATCCTGCAGTATACAGACAGTAAACCAGTAAACTCAGCCGCAAATGGCATCTCCTTTAAGCTGTTTAGCTTGGTGAACTTCAGAACATTGATCAGGTAGAATTACGTACTGACGTAGCTGTTTTTTTCACATCCATCGGTACAACGGACCAGAAAATAATGGCTAAAAGACGGTAGTCATGCACGTTTATGTAAGTGCTTTTTAATTTTTAGTTCAACATCCCTTTAAGGAATGTTGAGCTTAAGCAAGGCTAGCTTAAAATCCAGATTTTCGTCCGGATACGAGTGTTATTTTAGCAGCGTTTATCTAATCCTAAGCGTTTATTTTGCTGTGTTGTCATGTTTGCCTTACATAGATCGATCCATGCATGCAACAGCACTTTGTATTAGTGCGTAGTTTTAACTAATTTTGCATTCCGAATTTCACCAAAAATGCCTCCAAAAAATCGGTTTTCGCTCGGCGCGATCCGAAAGAATTTAGTAGATATAATAACATTGACTCGGAACGACCACCGAACATTTCCGAAGGATAAAGCACACTGCATGTGCCAATTGTGTTATGATATCCCGTTTGGGATTTGTCCCACAATATAACCAAATAGGGGTATAGCACTTGTAGTTGATAGCTTGTTAAAGCTATAACTTCCGTTTAAAAAATAAAGCTTTACTAGAAATAGCTTGAATGCCCAATTGGCACATGTACCGGACTTAAATATTCGTTTGAAACAACGCTAACCCTGATTTACAGTATGGGCTACCGTACCCATTTGCATACCTTTCGTCTATCATCATGAAAAGATAGCTTGAAATAAAGATTAGTTATATAATACAATTGTTTTGTGTTTGGCTTTAAATCCCTTTTTACCCTTTGAGGTATTCAAATTTCAATCCCTGATTAAACAGCATTGGTATCCAATGTAGCGGTTATCAATCTTGTCATTCTTGTCTATAGACCACTAGGCCCTGAGAATATATTTCTATATACTTTTTATTCTCATTTTTTTCCTCTGCAATTTGTATTATTTACAAAACAATTAATGTTGTATGTTTTCTCTAAAAGCTTTATCTTTACATCTAAAACATGAAAATCATCCCTGGACCTCGATTTACTGATTTAAGACATAACATAACATAACAAGATGACGTGCTAAGAAGGGTTAGTCACCCCATAAAATGCCCAAACTAACACCACCACCACCACAAAAAAACGCCAGAGTTAGTGAAGAACTTATCAATGTTGACATATACTGTAGTCAATGGGAGTAACATATACTGTAGTGATGACTGTAGTCATGGTAGTAATGGGATCCTGCACTATTTTGATCAAAAAAAGTATATTCCTTTTAGCTAACTTTAGCTAACTTATAAAGTGTGGAAATGATACGACTTTAAGCAATTTCTGATACTAAAATCATGCCAAAAATGTTAAGCTTCCGAGGGCTTGCCCCTGCAATTGGGCTCGCCTACAACATACATGGACTTCGCCCCTGGATTTGACACAATATTAGCACTCTTCTGCCTGTCTGCTAAACAAAATGCAGGGGGCTTCCAGGGTTTCGCCCCTACATTTGACATATCTTAATGCACTTTTCTGCTATCACAATGACGAGAAACGTAAGGCTTTCGGCGGCTTCGCCCCTGGGTCCCTACAAGGGGCTTCACCCCTAGATTTGACACAAAGTTGAGCAATTTGTGTTGCTACTAATCACCAAAAAACGCAATGCTTCGCCCTGGATTTGACACGAGTTTAAGCAATTTTCTGTTATCAAAACACGAGAAACGCAGGACTTCCTCCCCGACCCTGGATTTGGCACAATATTAAGCAATGTTCTGCAGTCAAATTCAATGTTCAAATTCAGTGTTCTGCAATCAAACGCAGAGCTTTCGGGGGCTTCGACCCTAGATTTGTACACTAATTTTACGCAATTTAGTGCTACCAAAATCACGAAATATCTGCAGGGCTTCGGTCCTGGAATTTTTGACACGATTTTAAGAACTTTTCTGCTGTACCAAAATAACGAGAAACACAGGGCTTTCCGAGGCTCGGGCCCCTACAACGGCTGCCTATAAAGAAAATCATGAATTTACTACTGATAAACTAAATAATTTGATGAATTTACCCGTCATCTGAACGGTGCATGCCAATCAATATCTTTGTGCTCAACGTTTTACTATTATGAGCATTTTCTTCTTCTTCTTCTTTTTTTTTTTGAGGGGGTGGGGATAGAGATGGGGGGAAACGCCCTTACCTTCACAGTGAAACCACCATGACCCATCACGCCACTGCATAATGCAAGTAATTTAATTCATTTTGAACAGCGATGCAATCCATGGATTGCGTTACTGCGTACGTTACTGCGTACGTTTCGCAAAATAAAATCACGATTTAACTGGAAAACATGGCCGATCACGGTACGCATGCATCAATAAAAGCGCTGTGCTCAGTGATTAACGTCTCTGAGTTACAAAATAAGTCACACCCACCATAGCAACGCGGTAACTAAGTGGGGGCAAACAAACCTCAAATCCGCAATCGTGTGCACCAATGCATTGACATTTAGATGTTCGAGAGCCTGCCGCAAGCTTTGATTTATGGCACTTCTCCAATCTTTAAAGTTTTTAGCAAATGGGATAACCAAAAATCAGTTTGCTAACTGTTTTGGGTAACAGCAATCCGATTTACAAAGCCCGCAGCCCAATTTTTGTTCACCATTTTTCCGTCACTCAGTATGTGTGTGCAGAAATGTGTTTTGTACAGTAAATTGCATTGACTACATGAGTGCGCGCCACTAGCTAGCTGTACTGTACAAGTACCGCGTAGAATGCCCCCATCATCCCCTACACGCACACACACACACTTAGATATGCAGATTTTGTTGCTAGGCAAATTCATGTGGTGATTGGTTGAAAAAGCTGTCAATCATTAAACCCAGAGAGCTTAATTCACTGAGCCCAATTAACTCCCGGTCTGAAGTCCTAAGTAATGTACGTGTGCAGTTGTATGGCAGTATATTAACTTTTCTTATTTGCAATGACCAAAAGTGAAAATACCAGTCCGGTTTGTACTCCCAAACGGGAGAACAGTTTTGGTCTCCCGATCCGGAGATACTTTACGGAAGTATCCCATAATGCATCTATTGAAATTTTGTATAGGAATAATATAAGAATAAGACAAATTTCGAGCGCGGGGAACTCAACCACTGCGAATGGTTCAATGTTTTCTTCACAAATTGAAATAATGGCATATGAATTATTTTTTCACCGTGCGATTTTAAAATTTACCTTGGAATTTTCGAGAAACTTGAAGAAAAGTGGTGAGTTCTTATTATGTGCAGTCACGCTTTAACAAGATTTTCTGAAGATAAAAAATATTTTAAAGTTTTGTTCGGTATTTATTTTTGACTAACATTGTAATAAATGTTATAAGAGTCAAATCAAATTTTTGCATCATCATTTCATTGTAAGAAAAAATACACACATAAAGCGACTACACCGAAGACTATGGCGAAGCTTCGTTATTGAATAGACTTGTATTGCCCATGTCCCAATTCCCGAACGGGCGAACTCTGAGATCTCCCGATCTGGAGTACGAACCGGACTGAATACAGCATCAATTTGTATTACAAGTCTGCAAATCGGGTATACACTGAAAACAAGTCATTGTGACTTACGTGTGCTTTTATTGGCATATGCCTAAAAGTGAAATAAAAATTATTGGGTGGGCTGAATCCCCCCTCCCCCTCCCCCCTCCCCCCAGCATCCCTTCTCCGCTTCCGACGGCACTGACGTGTATTCCTAACAACTCCAGCCTACTCAAATTAACAAACCACTCACAAAAACACAAAACAGGCTTTACCACCCCCAAAATATATGTTAAGCTATACTACATCATTGATTTTGCCATTGAATACATTCATGTATCAGGGCCTCGTTTAGGAATTACTACTGGGCACCCTAACATTTTACATGTAATACAAATTGCACGGAGAGCCACTCTGACGTTATTTTCAGTATATATAACGCACATCTCATTTTAGCCTGAAATTATGCTAAAAAAAGTTTTTAAATTGTGCACAATATATAGCACTATCTGACAATATAGCTTACTTTAAACGAACTTTCTGAACAAAAATTTGTCAAACAATTGTTCAAAATAAGCGAAACACGGCAAAATGACAGTAATTAACTGTTTTTGCGAATGCAACGATTAGTGTGCGATTAGTGGCGAAGCTTATAGATTTGGGGCGACATTTGACCTTTTAAGGCGCCCCCTTAGTGACTATAGTGGTTCGATTTGGAGAAAAGTGGTGACCAAAAAGTGGTCGCTAGAGCATGAATTCTGGTGACTGGTCACCACGTGAGACGTGGCCCTGTCATGACATTGCATGCAGGCCCAGGAGGAAATGAAACACATTCTTTCTAGAGGTGTAACTTAACCTTCTTTTTTATTTGGGGGCAATACCGCCGGTCAAGGACGCCTGCACCACGGGGGAAACAAGCGATTTTGCCCTTCATCTCACAGGAGCAAGAAGTGTTCTCCATTTCACGGAGCAACTGGAAGGAAAGATGTGCGCTTTTTGAAATGTGTTCTTTTATTTAAAGCCTTATTTTCGCCCATGCTAACAAAAATAACGGTTGTGATACTCAAAATCATTTATGCTATGAAAAATGGTTGTTTTCAACATAAAAAGCGTAATTTCTCTTCAAGTGTGCCTCTTCACTTGCAGGTGCATGCAGACCCGATGCTTTTTGTTTCTTTTTTGAATTGTTTTTTATTACCATGCTAGGACTCAAGTGGCGGCAAAAACGGCGAAAAGTGCCCTTTTTCGAGTTTCGCCCCTTGCCTTTTTCGCGTGCAGGCGTCCCTGCCGCCGATAACTGGGATTAAGGAGAGTGCTGTGGGATGCGCGTTCAAATGATAGCCTTTGACCAATTGACCAGCAACCTATCAACATTGGTTTATCAAAGGGCCTGTGTGTTCAAATACCCCCGATCCCCGGGTCTGTATTGACTCTCGGCGGCCCTGATTAGGGGTGCGGACTTGTTTAGCGTAGAGAACAGCTCTTTAAGCCAATGTCAAGTTTGATTCAAATTGTAACTTTCTTGACCAATTTTCTTTCTCAGTCCAATATCCTATGCACATAAGGCAGTAAGGTTATCAAAACAGTTGTTCGAGGTAGGTTCAGTGTCATTTAATGATATCTTTAAAATCCAACTTTAACAGCATAGGCGGGATTTGAATTTGAGGGGGGCAAAGGGCACTTGTCTCCTATTTTTTCCCAAATTTGTATTTTTTACATAGTGATTTTTTAAATCTTAGCATGATTTTGTGGTTTCCCCCTCCCACCTCCCCCCCTCCCTCTCCCCCTCCACTTTCGGTATGCAAATGCCGCCCATGTTCAACCGTCTTTCTGTTTTGAAAATAACGCATTAAGCAAGTTGATTTTTTTTATAGTTTATGCAAATGTCAGACCCATGAATGGGCAGACAGACGAAATTCTTTCTGCGATTTCATTCATTATCATGTAGTGTATCGCTATTGTTTATCTTATACGTATATTTGTATTCATGATATCGATAATAGGGGTTATCAAATACTTGAGAAATTAGTGAAATCAAATAATTGTTGAAAATTGAGCTAAAAATTAATAGTTTTCTCCTTTGATTATGCTTTGGAGCCTGAAGACAGCATCTACGATTATAATAATTCATGGTTTATATTTACCTAAATGTTCAAAATAATGAATGCGGAGAGGCAGGGTGGGGGAGGGGGTGGGGCTAATGAAGTCAGATTACATCTAACAAAAATATTGGGGGCTAATGAGGTTCGGGTCACGTGATGACGCATGTTCATGCCTAAAACTATTGGAGGGGCTAATTAGGTCGGGTAACGTGATAACACATGATCACCTAAAGTTATTGGGTGCTGAAGCCCCTTCCCCCTTTCTTTTGGAAAACTTGCAGGCACCACTGATGAAGGCTCACTTGAGACTTGCTTTAACGCCAAAAAACTGTTATTTGGCCTTTTCCTGAAAGTTTGGCTTTTTGAGAGTTTTTCTGACCACAAAAAGTATTATTCAGCTTCTTTTTTTTTTTTTTCTTTTTTTTTAAGACTTGTTTGGCTGTAAAATATATTATTCGGCTCAGTTCTGGCGTTTTAAAAAGGCTTTGATGGAGAATACACAGAAGTTAAAATAAAAAAAAAAGACTTTCAGACCACGAGATATTTTGTATGTTGCGTAAGTTAGGTAATAATATTCTTGTTTTTTTGCTTTTTAGTAGCCCTATATTTTGCCTCTCCCAGAAAAGCCCCTAGGCCCGCCAGTATCCGACCTCTTTGAAAACCTGGAATTTTCTTAGTTTTGTTTTCTTTTTAGCTTATTTTTTCCATGTGATGGTTGGGGAACGCAGAGAAGCCGCGGTGTTGGTCACTGGTGTCTGGGGTGTAAATACCGAAGGGGTGTGGGCGGGTGTTCCACCCCCACTTCCACCCCCCCCCCCTCTCCACCCATCAGTAAAGGTCTTGGTAAAATTGAAGACCTGTCGGTAAATCAAGGTCCGCGTCGGTAAACCTTCCAACAAAGACGATAAAAACTTTACCAAACAGATTGAAAAATGAATATTATGGCACTCGTTCTACAATTTTGGACCGATGACCACCCCCTCCCTTTTGAATCAAAAGGGTCTACTGACGCCACTGCCGGTGGTTACGACATATCTGCATTCACTCAGCCTTTTTGCGTATTCAATTGATCTGATCAAACTTGGCATACCTGGCGAAAGTATAACAAAAAAAAGAACTATCAACGGCTGATCCCAACAAAGGAGGGCTTAGTCTAAGAAATTAATGATAAGAAAAGGGCGCCACTATTTTAAAATAAGATATCATTGCTTTGAAATTTCCGTTTATGTTTATCGTTTTTCACGATTAATTATCTTTTTCTCTGCATGAAAGCATTTCTTTCTTAATATTATTTTTGGGGGACAGTTGGGAAGGTTTCATAACTCGTATTATGATTTTAACGGTAATATGGACGTGTAAAGGCAACATTAGCTAGATTGCTCTATAATTCTATTCAAATGCAAGAAAAGGCAAACAAGTTTATCAAAGTTGAATGAGGGGTATGATCTCGTCTGAAGAAATTCGTTGAGCGCATCCTGCATCAATAAATAAGATACATGATATTAATGTCACTTCTGCGGCGGTATATTGCGTTTTAATGATTGTGTAAATATTTCGAAAACTCGGAAACGTTGAATTGTAGCCTTTTGTAGTTTTTATCTCCAAGTTAACAATATTTGGCCTTTAAATATTGACAACAGTTGCAGGTACCAAAATGCAAATTTCAACCCAAATTTGTGATTTAGACCTATTACAGGGCGACGTTGGTATTTTCTTATGTAAATCCTTTGGGTGGTTGTGTTGATTAAGGGACCATAAGCGCAGGACGGCTTTCCCTACTGTCCCGTTGCGCGGGACATCGGAAAATTTAGGGCAACTAAAATTTCAGTAGGCCTATCGTAATAAACACCAAGATACATACAAATTCAAACACTTTCACTTCAATATGCTTTGTACAATCTCCCGGGGCTATCGACAGGGGTGGGACGAGTGATGTTTATTTGAGGGGGGGGGGACGGGGCAAACTTCGAAGTTCGTACTTTGTCTAACAACTTTACCCACCCTCTATCAAAATGTGCTAAAACATCTTTTGTCAAAATTTGATAGTCAATTATGATTTGGGGCAAAACACTAGAATTTTGTTAATGGGGGAGAAGGAAGTAACACTGATGAAAATTATTGGGGCACATCCCCTCCCACTGGCTTGAGATCATGTCGAAAATTGGTAAGAAAAATACAATTCCGGTAAATTTTGTTTCCGCGTACGGTTAATACGGTAACACGCAGTGATACGCAGAAATGCATCCTCACGAACGTGCACGATCGATTGGGCGGGCGCATTTAAATGGCAGTTAAAATTGACAGTCTTTATAGCGTACTGCAGTGTAAAGAGGCTATAATGAGCGTCGATTGCGCTTGCGTGGTTTTTTTCTTCTTTCTGGTACGCTTGAAGAAAAGACAAAAAACTACAAATGCACAAATATTGCGCAACACGTGCAAAGGTAGATTCTTTAAAATAGCCCGTGGATCTGTATGCTCCACTTGCTCTTCGATTACATGTGTACACTCGCGGCTTAAAGGCCGTGACACCCCAAACGCGACGCGATTTTTCCAGAGCGACGCGATGCCGAAAAACGCGTTACATTTATTATGCACATACACATTGTTGACTAATGTAAAGGCGCAAACACACCGGACGTGAATCGCGTCGCGTTGCGGTAGACTACACACACCAAACGCGTTTTTTGGAGCAATGAAATGTCATATGGTCAAAAATTAATAACATCAAATAAACTGAGGAAGAAACGGGTGGTTTGCGTACGCATAATATGCGATTTTTAAAGATAATTTGTGTGTGGGGATGGGAGGGAGGGGCTTAGGGTGGGAAGGGTTAGGGAGGGAGGGAGTTAGGAAGGGAGTGAGTTAAGGAGGGAGGTGTTAGGGAGGGAGGGGGTTAGGGAGGTAGAGGGTTAGGGAAGGAGGGGGTTAGGGAGGGAGGGGGTTAGGGAGGGAGGGGTTAGGGAGGTAGGGGTTAGGGAAGGAGGGGGTTAGGGAGGGAGGGGGTTAGGGAGGGAGGGAGCGAACCGATTAATAACATAACTTATCGAATTGACGCATGATGGGGGACGGAAAATAACTTTAAAAATTGATGCATGACGTATTCACATGGAAAAAGTATACCACTTTTAAATTTAAAAGACCAGCGACAGTTGATTCAAATTTTAATTTGAAACACAACATCCAAATGCAGTGCCAGTGGGGAAACAGTCACGCAAACTCGGTCTAATAATAGGGGTCCCAAGGTTGAATTAATCAAATTTGGATTGATAACTCATTACACGGGCCAGGGATGATATGACATGGCTTTGGTAACATATGTGGTGAGTGGAAGAAGCACAGATGAGTGATAGAAAAATTGCGGTTTATCGGGAAAATCATGCCGTTTTGTGGAGGAAACTGTTCAAGTTTTCGGGAAGTATTAAGCCTCGTCGGTGGAGATGATCCATCCAGGCTATCACCTATCGGGTAGATTCTTCTTCACCCACTTTATCTGGAAAGAATTAGTTTAGCAGTATCATTCTACAGCAAAACTTGGTTTAATCAGAAACAGAATCAGTAGAAAAAATGACAACTATATATATATCTAACTTCTCCTATTTAGCCCCGCTCCGACAAGCTCCAACGTTCGACCATATTGGTTATGTTAAATTTTGTGCTCTGTATATACAATAATACAAGCTACTCAGTAGCGTGTCCAAGGGATGGGGTGGGGTTGCTATTAGGGCCACAAAGTCATAAAATAATGAAGTGAAATATCAATTTTTCAAGAAATGTTGCAAAATTTTCCCAACATTATATTTCAATAAGTTCCCAATTTCACCTTCAAACCAGGAAGGAAGCATGAAACCAGGAAGGTGCATTCCTCTCCGGGAAAACTACCCGTCCCCACTTCCTACGCCTCTGGAATGCACTGCTCCAGAGACCTTCTGTCGGGACAGCCATAGATTTTTGTCAGGTGAAAAATTTAGCACGCCCCCCCCCCTCTCCGTAGTCTTCGAACCTTGGTGACGCACCTGTAGGAAATAATTTTAATAAGAGCTGAGATTTCAACTGAACCCCTCCAACATCCCTTATTATGGCAAAACCTTTCTCTTTTGGGGATATATTTTGGCGGCGCTTCACACACATTGAGTTGTTCACTACTGCACAATTCACATTTGGATAACATATTCGTTTTGCATGTTTTGGTGTTTGAAATATGCACATACAACCGTGCAATCACAAAAAGTGGCAATGACTCAGTGCATGTTGTAATAGCTGCCGATTTCAGAAATTGGAAACTTTTTGAACAGCCGTCAAGTGGTCTATTGACAGATTGAGATGAAAGCACAAAATCATTCTTTTGCTCTGAAATGTGGAGGCTAAACTATAAGCTACCTGCTGGAGATCATTGGGATAAAGCACACTGAATCTCTACAGCTCTATGGACTGATGGATTTTATTTTCTGGAGGAAATTTGAAGTGTTTTTAACCAGCAACAAAATCATTTTTTCTTTGAAAAAAAAATGGGAGGGGTTAAAGTATACCTCACCTTTAAAAAAAAAATGTGATTTGCAGCCTACGCTGTGTAACACATGAGTAAATTCTGAAATTTGAACAACTCTAGATCTTATGCATTTCAATGGTAGTAGTCTGCTGTATGTATTATACATTCTAAAAGTTTTACAGCAGCATGGGAAATTTTAAACCTTTTTATCTCTTTAATGGATAAAATCTTTTACAATTCCCATGCTGTCTTTTAAATATGAATTAATTGTCATCTTTTATGGGCTACTATAGATTGCTGCTGGGCTCAGAATGTTTATATATTTACAAAACATACTAAAGGAGCTGGCGGCCAAAACGTGCGAGCGTCTTAAATATCAAGATACTCAAAACACACTTTTCGTGCAGGTGACTGAAAACATTTGATACAAATGTTGAAATAAGTCATAACTAATTCTTATAAATACTTATATGATTTTTCAATGACCTATTTCAAATTTACCTTTACCGAGACTTCCTTTAAAACAATATTAGTAATATATTCTTTGAAAAAATGGGATTTTTAAAGACATACAAGAAATGAGATAAGGGAGAAAATGATATCAGATGACAGTTTCTTTGGAATTTTAATTGCTAAAAGAAATACATTTAGCAGCTGCTTCAGACTGATGTATGTATTCAAGTAAAGAATTTCATTTTTAAAATGTGTTGAGGAAAAAATTTCATTTTTAAAATGTGTTGATCAACCAGCACATTCTTGGTAACCTGTAATAGACAAAAGCTGGTTTGCATGTATTTGAATGAAACAGGACTTTAAACATTAGATTTTTTTTTTTTGGCACTTGGTGGGTAATGTTACTTGGTGGGTTGGTGGAAGGTGATATAGTGTTGTGTCTCGCACCTAATGCAATTTAAAGGTCAACGTCAGAGTTCAAGTAAATGATATATTCATGTCATGTTTCCTGAAAAAAACAGTTGATCATTTTACAAATTCGATGTAGCAGAGGCGATAAGGTCAGCGACCTCGTGGATTGCCATCTTCTTTGACATTTATCCGGAATTTACCACCAGAAAAGCGTACCATCCTATCGCAAAAAACAAACCTATCTTTTAGTGCAACTACGTACGGAAGAATCATTTGCGTGGTGAAAACTGTCATATTCTAGCTCATTTTAAACTTGTAAGGCCAAATTGTTAATGTGAGTAAATGTTAAACATTTATTCTGTTAATTTAGTTCACAATTTACGAGACAAAGTGCCCATAATTATATATTTATTTGATTTTTTCGATTAGATTTTGCGTGCGCATTCCCCTTAACTAAGTCTGTGCTGACGTGCGAAGTCCATGATGAAATCTAGAGAGCTAAATATCTCACTCAGTATGCCCTACATGCTACACACTACTTGAAATACTGAGTGAGACAACCTAACACAAACTTCCATTCGGATTTTCATTTTGACCTATCATACGACCAACACTTTCATAAATTATGATGGCAAAACCATTAAAAACAGTACAGACGAGCTACCAATTTGATGACGATAATATTTTAAACTTACTAGATTTTTATCTCCTTAAATACAACAAAAAGAATGAAATTGAATGATTTTCGGAGCTAATCGTTTACCTTGACAACTTTGTCCGTCTGAATCGCGACGGGCGTACACAAGTAACGCACACACAGCTCAGGCCAGATTACGCTGGCGAGTGTTAGTTTTCAGATATTCCACTTACGATCTTCTTCGAAAGAGAACAAGTCACCAGCGCAAGAAATAGTTTACATCACATGGAGGAGCATGTTTGATATGCCATAAATTATCATTTGAAAGAAATAAAATATACGTGGCAAAACTCTGAACAAATATTTGGGAAAAAAATTCAGGCCTATTAACAGCTAAAAAAAAAAGTCTAGCTTAGTCAATAATTGTTCTTCAGGCAGTTATTGCATATTTGTTTTAATGAATTTCATGTCCATGTCGTGATGCCCAAAACATAAGTGTAGGAATAGAGAGGGCATGGGGAACGTGCCCCACACAAAAATGAATAAAGTGCCCCTTTTGAAAATGAAAAGTTCACCTCAATTACTGTCAAAGGTGCGAGAATTTGTGGCGGAATTTGCGGATACTTTTAAACAAATATTACAAACGTGCCTTTTCAAAATGAATACTGCTTGGGCTCAGAAATTTTATCTACTGGGTGAGGGGGTGGGGCGTTTTTTTTTTTTTTTTTTAAATGAAATTAAGACGATAATTGTTTTGTCAATTAAATTGTAGACCTGTAACAAAATATTTCGTTCAAACAAAATTCATATATTTTAGCTCAGTAATTGCCATTCTCCTAACCCTGGACCAATGCAGCCTCATGACGCATACCAACATGAAAAGTGGGCGAAATTTTCCTACAAAAAGTGGGGCAAAGTCAAAAGTTTTGGGGGAAAAAATCATGCTAAGATGCAGAAAAAATCTTACAAAAGGTACAAATTTGGGAACAGTGTGTGTGTGTGTGTGTGTGGGAGGGGGAGGGGGTGGCCTTCCTTCCAATTTCCCTCTCCAATTCCGCCTCTGTACATGAACAAGTGACCGATATGGTTAATATTCTCGTTTACATTCATCATGTGGCATATGTTACGTATTGTTGTCAGACCTCGTTCATACTTTCAACATCCAAGCTTTGTTATTATTGGAAAGCACGCCAGTAGTTCGATTTAGTGGTGTACGCCCGCGGATTCTTTTGACGCTTGGGCCCGTTCGCAGTATTTTCAATTAATTAGGTACAGACACTTCAACGCTTTGTACAGTGAACCATCAGTAAAAAAGTTTCTTATTTTAATCAATTTTCAGCAGCAATTGAAGTTTAAAACGTAGATGCCCATTAAGATTAAGTCTTTTTTAGTATGTCCATGTTATTTTTACATAGTAGGACAAATGTTTTAACTTATAATTACAAAAGGCAACAGCCACAAATTCGTCGCGAAAAGGCTTATTTTAAGTCGTGCGTCGTCAATATTCGATTACGATATTATGTTGAGCAATGTAAACGTTTTCCACGTTGTAATTTGCACAACGACTTCTGACTGTGTACATCCGATGCATATGGGTACAGTACACAGTCATATGTTATCTGACTAGATGAGATCATGCCGACGTTGAGAATAGCCTGAATAAGGCCTACTCTAAATCAGAGACCTATCAGAGATTCAAAGCGCATTGGTTAAGAGTAAGAAGATTTGTAATAGGCATAGGTTCAAACGTAGTCAGATAATATTTGACTGTGTGCTGTAGCCATATGCATCGGCTGTACTCAGTATTGCAAGTAGTGTGTAGCATGTAGGGCATACTGGGTGAGATGTTTATCTCACTAGGTTAGACGAAGACATTTCCGTTGACTTTTCTGTACAAACCCCTCGTTGCTTACCTTCTTGATGTTCCTTAACCTGGTAGGCCCAAACTAGGCAGGCGAATTAAGCGAAAATATTCATAAATTTTAAAAAATGCGAGGTTTGTTGACGAAATTGGCTTGAGTCCATTCAATGGCATGATTATCGCGTAATCAGACTAACCAAATGTAAGATTGACGCGAGTGTACACTATTTTTAAAAGAGCAAGTGCAGCGTACAGGTCTGCCGTTTTCACGCGTTGCGCAACATTTGTTTTTTGCCTTTTCTCGAAGCTTGCTTACAAGAAAAAACACGCAAGCGCAACTCACGTTCATCTTTACATGTACACTGTACGTATGAAAAACTGTCAGCCATTTTAATTGCGCCCGCGCGATCGATCGTGCCCGTTCGTGAAGATGCATTTACTTTTTAACGTACGTGAAAACAAAACAACATAACATAAGAAGATGACGAGCTAAGAAGGGTTGGTCACCCACAAAAAACCCAAACTAAGACCACCGCCACAAAACAAAAACAAAAATCAAAGACGCACAGAGTTAGTATACTTATCAATTTTGATTTTGAAATTGTGAACAGAATTGGAGATAGCTATCCACTCAGACAAATCATTCCACTCATTATCAACTCTTCGCGATAAACTAAAACGCTGAATATTTATCCGTCAGAACTCTTTGGTCGACTTGAAACTGTTACCATGTGTCACATGAGGATTAGCTCAAACAAGCAAGAAATAACAGGAGGTCAAAGCATTACTTAACAAACTGACAAATAGGAATTTAAAAACCTAAATCTTGTCGCCACGTACTCTTCTCAACTCAAACGTGGTCAAACCAAGAATTCGCAACTTGAGAGAGATTCCTTAATTCGGGAATAAGTCTAGTGGCTCTTCGCTGAACATGCTCCAAAATGAACTTATCCTTCTCATAAAAGGGACTCCAAGCCTGAATAGCATACTTAAGGTGAGACCTGACTAACTACTTATACAAATTAGAAACAACCTCTCTACCAAGAAAACAAAAATTTATTCTAATCAAACCAAGCATCCTATTTTCCCTTGCAGCTGCTAAAACACAGTGTTTAACAGGCTTCAGATTGCTAGTAATGACAACATCTAGATCCATTTCTTGGTCAACACAACCAAGATTTGAAGCATTCATGCAGTAATTAAAACCCAAATTGCTCTGACCAAAATGAATAACTTTGCATTTATAAACATTGAATGACATCTGCCACGTTTGGGACCAAGAAACTTACGTATCCAGATCACTTTGCAAAAGTGAAGAATACCTAGCATCATCAACAATCCTGTACAGCTTAGTGTCATCCGAAAATTTACAAATCCTGGAGCCAAGGGAAACATCAATTTAATTAATGAAGATTAAGAAAAGAAGCGAACCCAATACAGAATCCCGAGGAACACCACTGTCAACCTTCTTACATGGAGACACTTCACTATTAACAACAATTCTTTGTGACCTGTCAACTAACCAAGAATTTATCCAACTGGCACACTTTCCCTCCACGCCAAGCGCTCTTGTTTTCATCATGAGCCTGCCGAACAGAACCTTATCAAAAATAGGTAACATCCACATTATCACCAGGGATATGTTATTTGGGGTTATAACTGACAGCTAGTTTAGTAATATCATCAAGAAACTCCAATCAATGAGAAACACAATACCTCTTAGGTAAGGTCCCATGCTGGGACAAAAGCAACAAACCATTGATCATTAAATGATCTAGAACAACATCCTTAACAATGGACTCCATGACCTTGCACACAACACTACTTAGACTCACTGGCTTATAATTACATAGTCAGATAACATTCTGACAGTGGTATACACTATAGCTAGGTATTATACACATCCCTCAGGACACTCATTACGGGTTGACATTGGGATTGATGTACGAGGGTTGTTAGAGATTAGGTACAATTCCTGGGGTTTTTCTATTCACACGTTATAGAAAATTAATGATTGAAAAATGTCTTCATTTTTGGATTTTCTTATATCAATTAGTCTAAATAATACACTTTGAAAAAAAAAAACTTTCCTAAATATTGAGCTATTTAGCACACGACGGGATAAAGCTCTCCAAGATTCATATTTTGGTTGCCATTTTCTTAGTCACCGCACGTTTGTGATTAATTATTCAATGTCCGCAAATAAGTTTTAGGATGTTCCACTAAACTCAAGTTGATTTTTCGCTGACAACATTTTTTTTGTTCATGTAATTTTATTAAATAGTTTGGGTATTTTTTTTTAAGTGTGTGCAAAGACAAATAAATAAAAACATCAAGAAATTTTAGATTATATAATTGTACTCTAAGTATTATCTTAATTTTTTCCTCAAATAATTAAAAACATATTACCCCCGCTAAAATTTCATTGCCCTGATGGCAATGTTTTGAACTTTGACCGTACTTTGGAGAGCTTGTCAGACGATTTTTACGGAAAGAAAAGTAGTCCAAAATAATTCAATAAAAGTAGCTTAAATCACCTTTTAAACAGTTTTTACATGGATGGGCCTCAAACATTGATTCTAATCATTGTGGGCGAAAAAAGGTAAAATGTTTTCGCTTCATAAAGATCCTAATACTTAGATTTTCCGATGCTTAAAACAGTACAGGAGGGTATAGGAATTTGTAGCACCCACGGACGGCCAGCCATTACCAACAGCAGCCATACTAACACGGCTGGTATCACTCCGACGGTACTACGGGGAGTACGCTATAGCCACTACATGGCTGCTGTACCCGGTCAGACAACGCTATATCAGGGAGCGTGACGTCCTTCGCCCTATACTACGTATAGGCCGAAGGCCGAGAGACGAAACTCTTATACCTACAGTGTTACGAAATCGTGATACTTTTTTAAGTCATCCTTTCATCTTGGTTCCAAGTGAGAGCATAGAAAGTTAAGCATTTGAAAAATAACAAAGAAATTTGTAAATTAATTATTTATTAATTATCTCTACGCAAATTGTTGGATTTGAAATTTTGTTATTACGGATGCAATCTTATCGTTACTTTTTGTGCACTTTTAGTTCATTAAACTAATATTTGTTACATGTATGTCATTAATTTAACAAGTTGATTTTGACGTCATCCAAGGATCAAGTGCGAACAAAACTGTCAAACCATATGTCATGCACACAATGCATGTAGGTACTTTTCGCAATATTTTATCATATGTCATAATATAATTTATCATAATATATTTATCATTGTTTGTCTGAACATGACAGATTGAAACGTTAAACTTTAAGCACTTTTTAGGAACTACTGCCTAGTCTTAATGATGCCGTCATGCATTACGCCTATGTCCTAGCCTAGTTGGTGAAGGTCAGCTAACACCAGAGGATTAATAATTATTTAAGTTTAGCGATGGGCCTAGCCACATTAAGTCCCCGATTATTGCTGTCGGCCGTTTAATAAAGGTTAGGCTAGCCAAATGTGTACGTAGTCGGACATCATCGGTCATAGACTGTTTGAGATTTGCAATGTAATATTAACTTAGGGGGATCTAGGCCTAGTTATTGAAGCCTAGTTTAGGGTTTGGATTTTCGGGTAGTATGAAAAAGGGCCGAAGAATTACCAACTTAACCTATTCACACTCAGACCTACCCGTTAGGCCTACATTCTTGCAAGACAAAATGTAAGTTAGAACTTGACTAACAAGAATTTAGGCTATGACTTGCTTCAGATTAGCTGCCCAGACCTAACCTAATATGCCTGGTGGTTTGTTGTTTATACTGCTTCAATTTTAAACAAAACTGTAAATAGTTCACGCGGAATACTGTATATCCATATTTGTGAAATTTATATTATTTACGCCAAACATAAGGTGAAGGCAAATAACTATGTAGGCTACACACTAGCTCTATGACACGTGCATGCTATTATCGTTACAGTTGGGTTCATTGTGCCAGGAAAGCCATTAACTCTTAATATCAGTATTTCATGTTCAAGCCAATGAATTGGGTAGCTTTGCCATGCCTATCTCAAACCTATGAAGCTGTCTGGTGTTGAAGGGGAGAACATTAAATAATTCAATTGTGTGTACGTGTAGGGTAAAGGAAGTAAAAATTGTAATAACTACAGGAAATATATATCAATTGACTTAAACAACTGGTACAGGTTACATGAAATGGTGTATAAACCCAGGTGTTTAAAGAGATCAAAACATATTAATCTGCGATAAACTTCTAAAAGGTATTCCTTTAAATTTTCATGTACATTTATGATAGAGGAATTGGGACTTAATTTTGGAGGTAACCAATTTACCAAAGAATAAGTCAAAAGCTTTGACATCACAATTGTGATTTAGATTTTTACTGCAATTGTCATTTGTAGAAATTTAACTTTAACAACTGACAATCAACTTTAGAAACATTCCTGGCAGTTTCCTTGTGAGACATCATCTGTGGATGACATACTGCCATGAGTCCTCCACTTATCACATCAGCTTTAGCTAAAATCAGCAAACTTTGTGAAAATGATGCTGATGTAGGTATAGACAAACTACAGTGTCTTATTATTTCACAATATGAGATTAAAAAACAAAAATCATCAAAAATGTACAACCTAATACTATAGACCTCATGGTTGTCAAGTGTGGCCTATAGTCAACTGAGCTAAGCCTTGTAAAAGACATGGTGAAGTGTGATTTTTCATGACTGTTTAATGCAAACAAAAGCCTGATTTTGATGTTGAATATTCAATAGTGGGGTTTGTGTCTCTTTTTGGTTATGCAGACCAATTTTTATGAAAAAGGTACACTAAAATTACCATTTCATTTCCTCATATGCTGATAACAGTACATTCCACTGACCAAGAAAATTATTATACATGTGCCTAGAGTTAGAAAACATTTTGGAGGGTATTGTATACTACAAAATGATATACAGGTATTCAGCTCACTAATATCTGCTACAAAATTTATTTATATTGCAAAAATATTCTTACTCTGTAGTAAAGTCAATGATTTCTAACAATTATACAACATAAAAGTTGGAATACTATACACTGTAATAATTTGTTCATTGTATACCAAAGCAAACACAAATGAGAGCAAAACTAAAGATTGCCTATCAATGGAAGAGAAATTTCATGCGGCAAAATTTTCAAGTTAAGCTTTTTTTTCTTCTTTTTTCTAACTTGAAAGCTTGAGAAACTTTTGCAAACAAATTGAAAGCAAGTTAAATAAGTAATAAACATAGAATTTAAAAAAACCGCACCAATGGAGTGGAAGTAATTAGGCTGCAATACAACATAAAGGCATGTTCCAAAGAGTTTTATGATTATTTTTGAAGTTAAACTTGATGAATTTAGGGTCTGCAATTGTTGGTAAGTGAGGTTAAACAGAAAAATGTCAATGAAACTGTAAAACTATATATCAAAATGGAAATAAAAGAAATCATAGAGCAATTTCATCTATCTCTACCAATTTAACAAGTTGGCAGTAAGTTGGCAGTTGACTTATTTTCACTTTGTTTTATGCACACCTATCTGCCTGTCTAAACAAGTTGGCAGTAGCGTCTCCTATCTGCAAGCTGGTCAGCCTTTTAGACTTTGTTTGATGGATGTTTTGTTGGTAGGCACATTCCAACTATAAAACTGATTAGACCTATATTGGTATCATGTCCACCCCACCCTAGCTAACAATTGTAATGCTGCATTTCAAGCATGGCTTTTTTTTTTATCAAGACAGACATTTACTCTTCTTCTTTTCTTTTTTTTATTAGCTGACGTTTTCTCTTCTTTTTGTTAATGACTGCTGAAGTTTATTGATATACATAGGCCCTACTGTACAATATATTATAATCCAGTAAATCTTGCTAGTGTACACATAACAAATGTCTCATAGTAAATGCGCGTGTACAGTGAGTATGTGACTAATAACTAACCCCACTCCACTCTACTATAACATGTATAAATTATCTGAAAACCATCTTTCTTGAGTCTGTGGAAAAATGGAGATATTCCCTCAATAACAAAACAGCAAAAGTAAACAACAAATTGCAACGAAATGAAAAGTAATATTATAAGCTTGAAATGAACATGTTGTTACAAATTCTAATTAACAAATCGATGGGGAACTTGAAGGCTTGAAGCTTTCTCACATCAATACCTATATCTACCAAACTGCAAATGGTTTCACACAATGTAGCCCAGGTCAGAGTACACTAACGTTACATTACTGTAGCCTGGCTAGCCATCACAATGGCCTATGACTACCCCGGCGACGCTTTTTGAAAGCAATCAATCGCTACATACATGTCTGAATAAAATAAGATTTGATAAGCAACTTATTCTTGTTCCTAAATAAAACTGAAATTATTACCCATATTTCTCAGCGTTTACGTCGGTCACTTAAGATTAAACTGCTGGCGTACGTAAGATAACAAGATGACGTGAATCACCCAATATAAAATCCCAAACTAACGCCACCACCACCGGTCACCACAAAAATAAAAGACGCCCAGATTTAGTAAAAAACTTACGACGTTATCTTCAGACTGATCAACAACAACTGGCACAATTAAGATAGCAAATTATTTAAGGTCTACTGAAATTGTTCAAGACATCTACTAGTTTTCATCATTTATCCCTAATCAGAAAAGTTGTTAGCGTATTATTTTTCTTGAAATATTGTTAGGCCTAAGTTAGTAAGTACGATACATGCAGCATGCCTGTCTACAATCTAACACTGCGATCTTGTCGTCCTGCATGTACTGTAAAAAGAAATCGTTCTTTTTTGTCTTCTTGTTAGAAATAAAATGAATGTTAATCTTGATTAAAAAGACAAGTTATGATTAAAACTAATATAAACATAATAAATCTTCATAAGTACAGAATTTCACTTTTTTTTTTTTTTTTTTTTTTGGGGATTAAATTTGCAATAGGCCTATTCTTTATTGTGTCCAATTTTTAATGTACCGACATATCTGCTGCCCTCTCTTAGAACCAACATGGGTAGAGGATGAACCAAAAAGCATCACGTACTGAGGTATAAGAGTTTCGATTTTCGGCCTATATGTAATATAGGCTGAATGACGTCACACTCTCTGACTATATACTTTGTAAGGTTCAAACTGCTGCGTTTGCTTATCATAGAAGCGTAGCTGAATTTCGACTACGCCCTAGACAGCTAGAGTAATTTA
This sequence comes from Chiridota heheva, assembly GCA_020152595.1. Lineage (NCBI taxonomy): Eukaryota > Metazoa > Echinodermata > Holothuroidea > Apodida > Chiridotidae > Chiridota > Chiridota heheva. The sequence goes on from JAIGNY010004072.1 coordinate 2,151,610, forward strand.
GGCCTTTCCGTTACGATCTCAGGTCAACTTTTGACAATGCCTTTATTCTTCATGGATCACTTTTACGTAATACAAAATAAATAGATATATGCAATGATACTGATACTATATTGAGACGTTCACTTATGTTTTGTGCGTGAGTTTAATAAAGAAAGATGTGAAAAGTTGCGTTTTGTTTAAGATCCTTCGCTACTGACTTATCTTTCGAACAGCGCTTTAGGTGGATGTATCTAATTAGTTGAAAAGTTATGGAACAATAGGGCGTCGGTGAAGTCAACGTGCGTATAGACCTTTTCAAACCGAGTTTAGTCGAACGTGATTTCTTCAGTACTTCGACCAATCAAATGCTGAGGAACTTTTCGCCTGTTTCCCAACCAATCAGGTGCAAGTTTGAGGGGAAATGTGAGCAGCAATACGCGCGCTTATCTCCTTCATTTATAACGCACGTATGATCGTGCCCCTGAAAACATTTTTTCATACGCTTGGTCTCATACCGTGCGTGAATTGTGCAGACGGCCAATATTCCTCCAGTATTGTATAGGTCAATAAGATTCTTCCAGTATACGATTGGTCCATTATGGATACGTGGATCTCGGCCATGTGGCATTAAATTAGCTATCCGGAAATTGCCGATTTAGATTTGAAAAAGTCTATAGCATTAAATTGAACACTGCGCGCATTTACTGACAAACATTTTCATAAAAGTAGTGCCAGCGCACTCGGGTGACACGGGCACTAATTGTGTACGCGTTTTTAAAAGTGAGGGATTTGCGAAGTAATCGGAATGTCATTTATTCCGTAATTTATACATTTTTTACGTACAAAATGTTCAACATTTCATTTGTAACTTAGTTTGAAAGATACTTTAAAGTTTCAAGACGTTAATGAAATCAAAACCATAGCTCGTAAGTACTTTTCTCAGTTTTAAGAAGGGTTTTCATTTTCATGATTACGTCATTTGTTGTTGTCTGAGTGGTTTTCAACGTTACGAGTGTATTGTGCAAGTATTGCCTTGCTAGTAATGCCTGCTGAGTGACGTGTTTATCTCACTAATAGTTACATGGCAAACTGGTCACCCTTTTTTTTAAATAGGATTGACATTAGCAATAATCTCCAATCACTAGGAACAACACCAACATCAAAGCACTTTGAAAAGATGATACTCTGCAGGGGAACAGAAAGAACATCAGAACACTCGCGTAAGACAGCATGATGTATACCATCCGGATCAAGTGCTTTATTTGAAATCAAACCCATCAACATTTTAAACACAACATCAACTGAAAATTCAATATCTTTAATGGATACTGGAGAGTGCACACTAAAATAATCCACAACATCATCAGCAAGGGACTCCTTAAAAACAGACACAAAGTAGACCTTCAAAACCTCAGCCATATTCTTATCTCTATTGATAGTAACACCATCAGTACCCTGAAGGGGACCAACAACATCCTTGTTTTTTTTTGCTTTGAGCGGACATAAAAATGAAACGACCTAGGATTAATCTTAACCTCTTTGGACAAACGTTTTTCAAAAAGCACTTTAGTATCTCTCATCAAACCCTTTGTGAACTTTTCATGATCCCTATACTCAGCAAGCTCCGCAGGGCACCCACTATGTTTGTAACTTTTTCTTTTTCCGAACAGCCCGTAAAACCACCGAGACATTCACACTGGTCGATTTCGCCTACAGACTTTCTTTCATGGGGCAAACCTATTTACACCCTCCAAAACTTTAGAGCAGAAAACATCCCATGCTTTAGAAGGATCTAAGTCACAGAGCAAAGTAGTCTAATCGAATGACAAATTATGCTGAAATGCAGCAAAGTCAGCATTATTAAAAGTCTAATAGCAGTTTATTAGCTGAAAAAGCCTTTGTGAAACAATACAGATTAAAACTAATGAAGTCATGATCACTACACTCTACCTTACCGCTCGTTACTTAGCACAGGGAAGTGCTTAGCACATTTTTAACCATACTTTCTTCACTACTGAAAATCTAATCAAGACAATTTCTACCACGCGTGGGAAACAATACATGCTGGGTGAGAAAGCCATCGGATACAACTTCCAGGAAATCTTCATTATATTGACCACTAGTACAAAGATTCCAAGCAATGTCTGGAAAATTAAAATCCCCCAAAATAACCCTCTTAGCACTTAGAAGCAACTTTCCTGAAGCAGTCAAGCAATTTCTGATTGTTCTCAGAGCTAAAATTTGGTGATCTATACACAATACCAACAACCACTGAACTACCAACATCGCCATCTACAATAAGCTCACACCATAGGCAATTTGAAAAACCAAAAGAAAACTTTATTTTTCCAGACATTGATTGGAATCTATACAATCAAGACTGTCTTTCACAAACAAAACACCACCGCCTATACCATTGAGCATATCTGTTCTGTCTTGGCTGAAAAATGAGTACCATGAAATATGTATCTCTGAATCACTAATGTTGCTCTAAATCCAATTCTCAGGTGAGTCGGAATTTTAGTTTGCTTTATCAATTTTCGACATGGTTTCAAATCAATTATATTTCGATAGCCACGTGAGATTGTAGAAAACATAATGAAGTAAGACTGTAGGATTTTCATGTATGCTGGTGTTTATCATATGATACTAAAATATTGAGTGCATTAAATGGATCGTCCTCAGCGTGTTTTTACGCTCCGCACACAAATCTGTCAATCATCTCACATACACCCGTTCAACGCGAGATCGGGACTGAATGTCCATTCCAATCTGTGCGCATCACCAATGTTGTTTCATTCTTAGATCAGTGATTGGCTATTTCATACACCATGCAAAAAACGCCTCTAATTTGTCTCCACGTGTTGGCATCTTTCATATCAAAACTGAACATTGCTCAAAGGAAAAACTTTCATTTCTTTTTATTTTACGTTTTAAAAAAAATAATTTTTGCATTTTCTATTTTGTTTTTGATTACTGAACGTATCTGTTTGCTTTTCACATTGTCAATAATCGTAATTCGTGTATAGTGAGCATTACATAAAAACTTACTTCCGGTGCCCAAGTAGTACCCAGCTGAGTGTGTGTGATGTCGCATGCACACACTATAAAGAGGGTGTGTTCCGACGTCATCTGCGCACGGTGTAGCGAATCATTCAATCACTGGTCAAAAAATTGTAAACAAACAAAGAGTGCTCAGCAAAATACGCTCTTGGTTTGCCTCCATGCATGTGTTGACATCTTTTATACCAAAATTAATATTGCTAAAAATTTTTTTATTTAATCACGCTTATTTTACCTTGAAAAATGGTTATTTTTGCATTTTCTATTTTGTTTTGATTTCGGAAAGTGTCAATAAGCGTTATTCGTGTACAGTGAGCATTGCATAAAACCTTACTTCCGGTGCCCGAATAGTCAGATAACATATGACTGTGTACTGTAGCCGTACGCATCGGCTGTACACAGTCAGAAGTCGTTGTGCAAATTACAACGTGGAAAACGTTTACATTGCTCAACATAATATCGTAACCGAATATTGACGACGCACGACATAAAATAAGCCATTCCGCGACGAATTTGTGGCTGTTGCCTTTTGTAATTATAAGTTAAAAGATTTGTGCTACTATGTAAAAATAGTATGAACATACTAAAAAAGACTTAGTCTTAATGGGCACCTACGTTTTAAACCTCAATTGCTTTTAAAAATTACTTGAAAAATAAACAAATATTTCACTGATCCTTCTCCACGATGGTTCACTGTACACTGAAGTGTCTGTACCTAATTAATTGAAAATACTGCGAACGGGCCAAGCGGCAATAGAATCCGCGGGCGTACACTTAACAAAGCTTGGATGTTGAAAGTATGAACGAGATCTGACAACATACGTAACATATACCACACGGTGAATGTAAACGAGATTAATAACCATATCAATCACTTGTTCATGAACACAGGCGGAATTTGAGAGGGAAATTGAAAGGAAGGCCACCCCTCCCCCTCTCCACACACACACACACACCCCCTAACACACACACACACACTGTTCCCGAATTTGTACCTTTTGTAAGATTATTTTCTGCATTTTAGCGTGATTTTGTACCCAAAACTTTTGACTTTATCCCATTTTCGGTAGGAAAATTCCGCCCACTTTTCATGTTGGTATGCGTCATGAGGCTGCATTGGTCCGGAATGAGGAGTATGGCAATTACTTGATTACTGAGCCAAAATATATGAATTATGTTTGGACGAAATATTTTGTTACAGATCTACAATTTAATTGACAAAACAGTATTTTTTAAATAATAAATGAAGACTCCCCCTCCCCCTTCACCACACTCCACCCAGTAGATAGAATTTCTGAGCCCAAGCAGTATTCATTTTGAAAAAGCACTTTTGTAATATTTGTTTAAAAGTATCCGCAAATTCCGCCACAAATTCTCGCACCTTTGACAGTAATTGAGGTGAACTTTTCATTTTCAAAAGGGGCACTTTATTCATTTTTGTATGGGGCACGTTCCCCATACCCTCCCTGTTCCTACACTTATGTTTTGAGCATCACGACATGGACATGAAATTCATTAAAACAAATATGCAATAACTGCCTGAAGAACAATTATTGACTAAGCTAGACTTTTTTTTTTTTAGCTGTTAATAGGCCTGAATTTTTTCCCCGAATATTTGTTCAGAGTTTTGCCACGTATATTTTATTTCTTTCAAATGATATTTAATTGCATATCAAACATGCTCCTCCATGCTGCCATGTGATGTAAACTATTTCTTGCGCTGGTGACTTGTTGTCTTTCGGGGAAGATCGTAAGTGCGAATATCTGAAAACTTACACTCGCCAGCGTAATCTGGCCTGAGCTGTGTGTGCGTTACTTGTGTGCGCCCGTCGCGATTCAGACGGACAAAGTTGTCAAGGTAAACGATTAGCTCCGAAAATCATTCAATTTCATTCTTTTTTGTTGTATTTAAGGAGATAAAAATGTATTTAGTAAGTTTGAAATATTATTGTCATCAAATTGGTAGCTCGTCAGTACTGTTTTTAATGGCTTTGCCATCATAATTTGTGAAGTGTTGGTCGTATGATAAGTCAAAATGAAAATCCTAATGGAAGTTTGTGTTAGGTTGTCTCACTCAGTATTTCAAGTAGTGTCTAGCATATAGGGCATACTGAGTGAGATGTTTATCTCACTAGTAACCAAGAGGCACCCAGTGTGACGTCACCTGCACATACTATATAGTTACTTTCAGTTATCGAAACAATCTGTAGAGGTATTCCACGATTATGTGACTTTTTGACAAATTAACACGCAGAAGCTGAGCACGGGGAAATACAAAAGCTACCGTGACAACAAACAACAGTAGAAACATTTTTTCATTTCATTTCACAAAAATATACAAATCAATTGTAGGTGCTGTTAACAATAATCAAAAGAATTATTACTTGACTGATTTTCTGATTGTAAAGAAAACAATGATAAGTTTTCGAAAAACACGACAACAAATATCAACGCCAACTTGACAAAACTTACCCTTCAAGATTTTAAGTTAGCGTGCGCGAAGCGCGTGTGAAAACACGTGAAAAACCTTTATTAAGTGTGTGCTCCGACGTTATCCGCGCACGGCGCAGGAAATCATCTATTCACTGGTAAAGAAATTGTAAACAAATAAAGAGCGCACAGCAAAACATGCTTTTGGTTTACCTCCACGTGTCGGCATCTTTCAAATCACTAAGAATATGAAGTTAGTGAGTCTCGCCTGCCATATATCTTAGATTTTGGTATTTTACAATTAGCAACAACGCATGATTTTACAACTAACATAGATTAGAAAAATGTGTCCCCACACCCACTTTATTTTAAGAGATATCATAGATATTAATATTTTCATTGTTCTGAAAAGAAGCTAATTAGTATGCACACACATTCCCCAATCATCTCAACTGAACAGTACTAATTCCTTATTTATAAGTTATTATCTCAGGTTAAATATTTTGTATGAAAGTATTATTATGCAAATAACCTAATTTGTATGCACACTATACCCCACCATTGAGTGTAGACCGTGCTCTTCACATATATGATCATTTGTGTAAACAAAATCCCCACACCCACTTCAATTTCAGAGATATCATAGATACACATATTTTTATTTTATACTAATAAGCTAATTAGTATGCGCACAAAAAAAAAAAATCATGATTAACTGAGCAGTACCAATACCGTCTACCATAGTACCAAGTACCAAGTTATTATCTCAGGTTAAATATTTTGTACAAAAGTCTATTCTTTCTTATGCAAATAACCTAATTAATATGCACATTACACCTCACCATTCAGTGTAGACAATGCTCTTCACATATATGATCATTTGTGTAAACAAAATCCCCACACCCACTTTAATCTCAGAGATATTATAGATACAGATATTTTCATTTTATGCTAATAAGCCAATTAGTATGCACACACAACCCCCCAATTATGCTCAATTGAATAGTACTAATGTCCTCTACCCCTGTGCAAAGTTACATGGATGTGCACTATTCATAACTTAAGTTATGATCTCAGGTTAAACACTTTGTACAGAAGTCTACTGTTATGCAAATAACCTAATCAATATGCACACTACACCTCACAATTAAGTGTAGACAATGCTCTTCACGTATATGATCATTTGTGCAAACAAAATCCCCACATCTATTTTAATTTAAGAGATATCATAGATAGAAATATTTAATTGTTATGCAAATAAGCTAATTAGTATGCACACACAACTTCCCAACCATGCTCACCTGAACAGTACCCATGTCCTCTACCCATGTGCGAAGTTACATTAATGTGCACCATTCATAATCTAAGTAAAGAGCATATGTTAAACATTTTGTACGAAAATATATTGTTATGCAAATAAACTAATTAATATGCACATTACACCTTATCATTAAGCGTAGACAATGCTTTTCACATATCATGATTATTTGTGTTAACAAAATCCCCACATCCACTTTAATTTAAGAGATATCATAGATAGAAATATTTGCAATGTTATCTAAATAAGATCATGAGTATGCGCACACATCTCAATCATGCTCAATTGAACAGTACCCATATCCTCTACCCCTGCGCCAAGTTACAGGAATGTACACCATATAACTTAACTTATGAGCGCATGTTAAATATTTGTGGACAACGACGCCAGGATGATCCCTATGTCTCTTCAGCCTGCTTCGCAGGCGAGACAAAAACCCAGGGAGCGTGACGTCATTCGGCCTATATTCCATATAGGCCGAAGGCCGGGAGACGAAACTCCTATACCTAGTGTTACGCAATCGTGATACTTTTTAAGTCACCTATCCAATGTTGGATCAAAGTGCGGGCAGTAGAGAGTCAAGCATTTGAAAATTTGAAAATAACAAAGAAATGTGTAATTAAGTATTCTACGCAAATTGTTGATTTAAAATTTTGTTAATACCCGATTTAATTTTATCGTTACCTTTTGTGCACTTTTAGTTCATTAAACATTTCTTTTATGTCATTAATATAGCAACTTTGATTTTTACGTCATCCATGGATGAAGTGCGATGAAAAACTGACAAACCATGCACATACAGTACAGGTACTTTTCGCGATACCGGTACAGTAGGATGTTAATGAGTTTATTACTCATTGTTTGTCTGAGCATGACATATTGAAACGTTGAAGCATTTTCAAGGAATTACTGCCTAGCCTCATCAAAACCGTTATGAATTACGCCTAGGCCCTAACCTAGATGGTGAAGGTCGGCCAAAACTGTAGGCCTATCAATAAGCGTAAGCGATGGGTCTAGCCACCTGTACGTCCCCGTTTTGTGCTAATTGCTGTCGGCCGTTTTAAAAAAGCTAGCCAAATGCGTACGCAGTCGGACATCTGTGGTCCTAAAATTTGAAATTTAATATTAACTTAGGTGGATCTAGGCCTAGTTATTGAAGCCTAGTTTAGGATCGGGATTATCGGGTAGTAAAATGGCTAAAGAATTCAGGTTACCAACTTAACCTATCCAAATTCAGACCTAGCTCGAATATTCATGCACAAATCACGTAATGACCTAATCCTCCGGATTAATTATTCGTCCGGATTAGAATAATTCAGACCTAACCGTTAGGTCTACATTCTTGCAAGACCACTTTCAAGTTACAACTTAACTAACAAGAATTCAGTCTTGATCATGACTTGCTTCAAAGTAGCTGCCCAGGCCTAACTTAATTCGCCAGGTGGTTTCTGTATAGCCTACTGCCTAAATTTAGACAAAAATTGGCAAAGAATTCATGAGAAATACTGGAAATGAAATAATCTATATTTGGATATTTGTGAAGGGAATGTTATTTATGCCAAACTTAAGGTGAAGGCAAATAACTATGTAGGCTACAAACTAGTTCTATGACACATACATTCGGTTGGGTTCATTTTGTCAAGAAAAGCTATTAACTCTTAGTATCAGTTTATGTGGTTCGATTTCAAACCTAGAAACTGTTTGGTGTTGAAGGGGAAAACATTAAATAATTCAATTTTGTGTAGGGTAAAGAAAGTATCATTTGTAAATAATACAGGAAATATATATCAATTGACTTAAACAACTAGTGGTACAAGTTACATAATATGGTGTGCAAATTCAGGTGTTTACAACAGACCAACACATAGATTTGCCATAAACTTCTAAAAAGTATTGCTATGAATTTTCATGTACATTGATGATAAGGGAATTAGGACTTAATTTGAGGAAACCAATTTAGAAGAATAAATAAAAAGCTTTGACATCATAATTTTGATTTAGATTTACTGCAATAGTCACCTGTAGAAATTTAACTTTAACATCTGGCAATCAACTTTACAAACATTCCTGGCAGTTTCCTCATGTGACATTTTCTGTGGATGACTGTACTTCCATAAGTCCTGCACTTATCAATACAGCTTTAGCTGAAATCAGCAAATTTTGTGAAGTGATGCTGATGTAGGAATAGATATACCAGAGCATGTTATCATTTCACAATATGAGTTTTTAAGAAAGAAACAGAAATCAAGTAATTTTGAGGTTCTTCTTATGCAACATAACACTATAGATCACCATGGTTGTCAAGAGTGACCTATAGTCAAGTGAGCTAAGCTTTGTAAAAGACATGTTAAAGTGTGATTTTCATGTCTGTTTACTGCAAATAAAAGCCTGGTTTTGATGTTGAATATTCAGTCTTAGAGTTTGTGTCTTTTTTTTGGTTAGGCAGACAAATTTATATGTATAAAAAGGTACACTAAAATTACCATTTAATTTCCAAATAACCTGATATCAGTACATTCTACTGCCCCCAACCCCAACCCCAAAAAAAAAAAAAAAAATATTATACATGTGCCTAGAGTTCAAAAACATTTGGTCAGGGTATTGTCCACTACAAAATGATATACAGGTATTCAGCTCACTAATATCTGGTACAAAATTATTTTGCATTGAAAAAAATATTCATACCCTGCAGTACAATCAACGATTTTTAACAATCATACAACAGAAATTTTGGAATACTATTGCACTAATAATTTGTTCATTGGATACCAAACCAAAGAAAAATGAGAGCAAAACTAAAGATAGCATATCAAATAGAAGAGAAATTGCATGCAGCAAACTTTTCAAGTGGAGCTATTCTTTTTATCTTCCCAACTTGAAAGCTTAAGAAACTTTTGCAAACAAATTGAAAGCAACTTTAATAAGCAATACACCTAGATTTTGTTATTAAATGCAACCATGGATTGAAAGTAATTAGGCTGCAATGCAACATAGGCTTAATCCAAAGAGTTTTTACGATTATTTTTTAAGTTAAACTTTTTGAATTTAGGGCCTGCAATTGTTGGTAAAGTGATATTGAACAGAAAAATATGAACGAAACTGAAAACATATAGTTTATTAAAATGAAAATAAAAGTACTCTGTGGACAATTTGATCTATCTTTACCTGTCTAAACAAGTTGGCAGTGGCGTCACCTATCTGCAAGCTGGTCAGCCTGATGATTAGAATTTGTTTGATGGGTGTTTTGTTGATAGGCACATGCCAACGATAAATGTAAATAGCCTGACCTATATTGGTCACATGTGCTCCCCACCCTACCTAACAATTGTAATGCTCAGTTACAAGCATGACCTTTTTTTTCATGACAAATAAGGACTATTTTCTTCTTTTTATTTAGCTGACTTTGTTGTTTTTGTTAATGACTGCTGACGTTTACTGATACACCTACTGTACAAAGTATTCTAATCAAGTAAATGTTCTTAGTGTACACAGCAAATGTCCCATAGTACTGTAGTAAATGCGCGTGTACAGTGGGTATGTAACTAATAACTAACCCCACCCTACTCTACTATAATGATCTAGAAACCATCTTAATCTAATTTGCGTCTGTGGGGAAATGGAGATGATCCCTCAATAACAAAACAGCAAAAGTAAACAACAAATTCTAACGAAATAAGAAGTAATATTATAATCTTGAAATGAGCATGTTGTTGCAAATTCTAACTAACAAATTGATGAGAAACTTGAAGGCTTGAAACTTTCTCACATTAATACCATGGTAATGTACTTATAATATATAGGCCCTAGTGTTAGGTTAATATTATTAGTCAGATACCCACTGTACACGCCGGATCAATAAACGTCATAGATCACTAACAAAAAGGCAAAAAGAAAACGTCAACTACTTAAAAACAAAAGAAAATAGTAAATGTCCGCCATGATAAAAAATAAATGACCATGCTTGAAACGGGCATTACAATTGTTAGCTAGTGTTAGGCTACCAAATTGCAAATGGTTTCACACAATGTAGGCCTACAGTACTGTAGCCTAGCTAGCGAACACAATAGCATCAACGTATGATTATCCCGGCGACGAAAGCAATTAATCGCTGCATACATGTCTGAATAAAATAAGATTTGATAAGCAACTTATTCTTGTTCCTAAATAAAACTGAAATTATTGCTCGTATTTGTAAGAGTTTACGTCGGTCAGTTTAAACTAACGTACAACGTTAGCTTCAGACTGTTCAACAACAAATGACATAATTAAGATAACACAATATTTAAGGTCTACAGAAATTTTTCAAGACGTCTACTAGTTTCGAACATTTATCCCTTATCTGAAAAGTTGTTCGCGCAGTATTTTTCTTAAAATATACTTAGACCTATCGTAGTAAGTGCGGTACATGCCAGTACAGTCCAGCGCTGCGGTAAAGTGTTGTCGTCCTGCATGTACTGTGAAAAGAAATGTGTTTTTGTGTTCTTGATAGAACTAGAATGAACCTTAATCTTGATTAAAGAGACAAGTTATGATTAAAACTAACATAAATCAAATTAATCTTACTGTATAAAGATTTTCAATTAATCAATTAATTTTTTAGATTAAATTGTCAGAGTCTGCCTATTTTTTTTTTTTTATTGTCTCCAATTTTTAATGCACCGACATATTGGCTGCCCTTACTTGGAACCAACATGGGAGCAGGACGAACCAAAAATTATCACGCTCTGAGGTATATGAAGTTTCGTCTCTCAACCTTCGGCCTATGTGAAATCTAGGCCAAATGACGTCACACTCTGTCAAAACTGAAGATTGCCAAAATGGACAACAGTTATTTGTGGTTATTTTGCATTTAAAAATGGTTATTTTGGCATTTTTGATTATTGAAAGAGAATCTGTCTGCTTTTTACATTGTCAATGAGCGTAATTCGTGTACAGTGGGCATTACATATAGATTTTGTGTACCCCAAGAGGTACCCAGCTGAGTGCGTGTGACATCACATATTCTACTCTGAGCGTCCATTCGCCCATTTACGCATGCTCTTTAATAACCCCCTTACCTAATCTTCACGCAATTTTTTTTCTTTTTTCTTTAACCGATAGACCTCTTCAAACCGAGTTTAACCCAACGTGAAACGTCAGGGTACTTTAACCAAACACATGCTGGGGGGATTTTCCTTTTACTAACCAGGGGACATTGTACAACACAACAATACACGCGCGCGCGCATTATAATTGCTTGTACACACGTACAGTGCAGTAAGTCAGTGCATACGTACGGTACGTAAGTACAGTATTTAAAATGTATTAAAGTTTTGTGTGCTCACGTACGTACGAACATAGGCTAAGTACATTACAACAAGCTGAAACCGTTCACCTACTTTGTAAATTGTAGGCCTATTACTTGTTATGGAATTTGTTTGTTGGAAGAATTCCGTCAGCTCGTCAGGAGGAAGTAGTGAAATAACCCGGCAGGTAAGATAAGATTCAAAAGGCAAATCGGGCTAAATGAGTTATGACAGCAATCGTTTAATGCAGGCCTAGATTTAGTACGAATCTTCATACTCCAACTCCATTAAGGTGGTCGGTTCGACGTAACCGTGTACGGGCTCAGTACGGTTTTGCCAAGTTAAAGGGGAAACTTTATCATTACAGTCAATGGGATATTTTTTATGAATAGTTGTGTCACCTCAGCCAGTCAACGAAAATTAATGGTACTCATATATAATGGAAACTACTGTCTAATACACAACATTTGTAAAGAAAAAGAAAATCTGTCGAATTTTTTCAGGAAAATGACAAAAAACATGTTTTTCTTCCATTGACTGCACTGAAAACTGAGTGTTTGTTTTCCCATTTGACTTAAGTTCGAGATCGTCAAAAAAGCATTGTTACGTCGCCGTGCACCACAACATTCCCGGGTGTCCGACCTCCTCAATTGCTCTGAATCTCTGATTTAGAGTATGAACGAGTGCATACATAATCCATTTACACACTTAAGCAAAGTCAATGGGCTTCAAGGTGTGTTTTCAAAACATTTGCCCAAAACTTTTGGGCACAATGATTTGTGATATTTCAACTGAAAATCAGCGCACTGAAACTTGAATTTGTTTTACACATTGTGAATGTTGTAATAACTCAATTGCTATCGTAAAAGGATACACACTTTTTGTTCAAAAATACAATTTTAACACATTTATTGCGAGCGTCTTGACAGAAATGTAACACGTACGTAAGCATTATTTTCAACCAATAAGAAGATAGTGAAAGAAAGTCCAGAAGAAGAAAGCGTAGTAGCAATTTGGCGAACATCTTGTTTCGTACGGACATCAAAATGTACATTGAAACCACCTAACAAAAGAAGCTGGCCAGTAAGATCATTTTATATAGTCGACAAAGTTATCAAGTTTTTTCAGAAAATCCGTGACACTGGCATATTCAAAAGTTTTGGCATTAAATAAGTTTGATGTGATGTGTTGTAATTTAATCAGTGTTTTGTAAACAACAATGCCTCCTCCACACCGATCTCCTCCTCTCGGTACATTAAAAAGGAATAGCCAGGAGGTAAGCGCAGCAATGGTAACACTGTCACTAGTTTCAGTGAGCCAGCTCTCAACTTAAACCCCAGGAAATTCACATTGTTGGCCAATATATAGCCGCAACTGTACAGAGACTTTTTACGTGAAGACTGACAATTCCAGGCTGAAATCAAGTCCCATTATTATTAAGATCAGTATGTTTATATAGGATTTTCAGATGGTCATTTGTAGTATAAATTCGAGAAATATACCAAAACGTAACTTGAGTTGAAATAAGTTTCTAAGGTTTATTTTTGTATGGTTACATCAGGCGAAATTTGATGGCGTTGGTGGTAATTTTCATCTTCTTTTGTGACAACTGTACTGTAGGGGAGCTTATGTGTTAGCGATCGTATCTACTAGCCTTGAATGTATATTCAAATACACCTATTTCGTTGATGTAACACTGTGTGTTCTTTGGGATTCGCACTCCCTCAGCATTCGTTTAAAATAATAAAATCATTGATGGACAGTTTATCAACACAAAATAAGGACGTAAATTGACAACAATAGTTCAAATTTAAAAACGGTGGTATTCAGCGAAGAGGGCTTTATGGTATGAAATCGTGCCATTGACCTGGCAACACAAACGTAAGAAGGCAGAATCGAGTGTTGTCTGCAGCTAATCCACGTTATTTGTGAATAAGACGACAGAATTTTCACATCAAGAAACTTTTGTAATTTTAGAGAGTACAGTTTGAATTAAGATTTTAGTCTGGTATGGAATTAAATAATCAAATAATGCTACAATTCAAGTCACTGATTAATTCCGTGCCCACTGATTAGTGAAGTGCCCATTTCTGCACGCATATACTGTTGATTAGTGTGTGAAAGCGCATCTTTATGAGTTTGGCCCCATGCCCTAGTGATTTGTGCAGACGATCAGTATCCCCCCAGCATTTGATTGGTCCTTTATGGTCTCGTGAATTTCGGCCATGTGACATTACTTAAATTATGAAAAGGTCTAGGCCTATAGAGGCTGCTTTCCTCATATATTTTACCGATTTGATATGACTATGCACGTATTTTTTTGATATGACGTAGAGCGAGGCTAGTCCAATAATCAGTGATCTTCTTCTGCTTCTTCTTCCAATTCACGTTTCAAACTTCAGCAGGCTGATGACTCTACAAAACGGAACTTTACTGTTCAGTTCGAGACAGAAAATAAATGAACCCCGCGTTTGCACGCTCCTCTTCTTTAACAGTGTTCAGAGAACCAAGCAGAAAGTGACGGACCGTCATTTAACGTCCTCATCTGAGGGACGGTGAGGTGAACCCCATCTAAGCATTGTTCACTTTTCCCAGGCCTGAATGAGGGGTAGGAGCTCAAGACTACGTACTTCCGCTTTGATGTGGCGTGTCTGTCTACATAGCTGTGGAAAATCAGTGAGCCTTGGGTGAACCTCGAACCTGGTCATGCATCTTTAATATCTATTAATATTATTGTTATTATCTATACACCACTGCTATAGCATATTCCTCCAAAAAATCACATTAAAAGGTTTTCGTTCAACACACCGGTGAATCGACTGATCAATCAACTTAATCTTACCATGAAATAATTTTGTTTATATACGCGATGTAGCCTAATAGATGTTTTTAGGTAAATGAAGCTTTTGCAAAATGTTGCTATTTAATTGAGGTATCAATTGCATTCCCATTTTGGTCAACTGCCTATTTGTATCTCATAATCAGATAACACTCATGCAAACCGTATGTTCAGCCTAAGTGTAATTCAAAATTTGTACATTCTTTTCAGAACATAAAGTGCATTGCCTGGCTATGGCTTCCATTGAATGACAAGTTTATAAATAATTCTGTCAAAGATAGCTTTGGATCAAGATATTAAACAAAGTCGCCAGCTCACAAGTTGACAAACATTCAGAATAAATCTATAGTAACAGAGGCACCTGTGTTTATTTTCCAGGTTCGAACAATTTAAACTGTCTTTGTCCAGCCCGTGTCATTATATGCCCATTGCATTAGAAACTGTACCAATTACCACCACCTGTGGGTATGTAAAAGAGACTTGACAGATATAATTTAACCATTCGTTGCTATAGAAATGCGTTTAATCTCATAAATATCCCCAGGATTCTAACAAAGCTTCAAACAGGTTAATACGGAATGGCATTTCACACACGTGTACACCATGCTGAAACTTATTCCATGTCATCGTTGTTACTCCACATAGAGAGAAATTAAACACAAAATGTAAATATTGTATTATAATAATGACATAAATGGGAATTTATAGCAAACACTCCCATTGAGTGGGTCTTTACAATGGGTGACTCAAAGATAATTGTATTGAACTTTATTGGCACAGGCTACCCTAGAAAACAAACACATAAGCGTGTGAAAAAAGAAGGCTACTTGAAAAGTAAAGAGAGTATATATCTACTAAGGAAATATTCACACGAGATATTCTATTCGCTTTGAAAGCAGTCGTCGCACGTAATCTGGTCTATGATTTTCTTGTTAAAATGAACCTTTGACCTTCTAAGTTGAGATACTTCCCTTGAGAGAGGATTGCTTGCATGATTGTATATCCATAGCGGCAATGACCTCTCGGTCACACGGTAAATCAAGCTACCACCCTTTACATGTCTAAACCTAGAGCAATTGGTTGAGAAATATTTTCCTGTTGAACTATCCTTTAGAAATTTCTACGATTTGTAATAATGCATGACTATTTTTCTGATTTGAACAATATCCTATGCCCATTAGAGTACACTTATAAGTAGTTATAGATGACATTGATCACAGTAGCTTGTATAACATAATCCTTTCTTGACGTGCTCTTTAACCGGCATACGAAAAACGGAAAAACCAGAACGGCTATGATATGGAAAGTATTTTATCGGCAAATGCATGCTAGCCAAGTAACTTGTTTCTTATCCCTAGAAAGAGCTAGTGGCAATTATATCTGATATTATCCCGATTGCTGATACAAGTTTTTTTAAATTGAAATCCTAAAAAACTTCAACAAAACCCATAAAACATTATAATTTGATACTTGTCCACATAAGGATAAAT
Source organism: Chiridota heheva (assembly GCA_020152595.1). Classification (NCBI taxonomy): domain Eukaryota; kingdom Metazoa; phylum Echinodermata; class Holothuroidea; order Apodida; family Chiridotidae; genus Chiridota; species Chiridota heheva. The sequence goes on from JAIGNY010004072.1 coordinate 2,168,014, forward strand.
ACAAAACCTTTCAGATCTTTCACCTTCATTAAGGCCGTCTCGCCTCCAAATAAGAAACCGTAATATCATTTCACAAAACAACCCAGCAAACAATTGAACGTCTTAAACTGTTAAAAACGTTTTCCGAACGTTTTACGTCTGTACGTGATAACGGTGTTACGTTCTAAAAAAAATTGTAAACGTAATTTTGTGGAGGGTTTGAAAACAAAAAACGTTTTCTGAGGACGAAAACGAACTTAAAATTGCTGAATAACATTCAAATGACAAACGTTCAAAATACGTTTTGAGAACGTTTTTTCAAGGCGAAGACGTAAAAGACCAACTAGAAAACCTAGTCAAAAAGTGTTCTTCAGCAACACAAACTCGAGTGATGGTGAATTTGGTGGTGTGCATGGAGACCCAGTATAGGCTACTAGCTGCAGCGCCAAATTGAATTGCAAACAACGGTATATGTCTCATTTTAAGCTCATTTTCTAATCTATGATATTCTTTCAACCGTAGTTTAGCAATTTCAATGATACATGAAAATATTATTACCATAATAAGTGGTTACTCTGATAAGGAAGGTATTTTGGATGAGAAATATTTCCTTCCAAAATAACTCTTGGTTACTCTTTTCACACGTAGTGAACGTAAAAGAACCAGTAAGGGTATATATGCGTGCAAGGCTTCGAAAACGTAATTCTTCGAAATCAAAACAGAAATTCCCAGTCTCTCCGTACATGCACACCACGATCAGAGGTATTCCAAATGTGAAATCCGTCACAGCTGAGCAATGACAAATAAGTTAGTCATTAATTCAAATGAATATTTCTTAAGGCAAATACCGTATGTTATACTATAAGAATTACCTTAGTAAACAAGTATTATGCAATTATTAATTGTTTGAAAATATATAGTACGGTTAGTACTACAAAGTAAATAGACTTGCTTAAATTGTTTTATTTGACGTTGCTGTCAATGCCTTTGTATAGCGTTCTTAAGGTCTTCCATGGAAGATTAGTATCATGAATGCGTGGATTATTTTACCATTACTAGTTAAAATGATTATATTGTTGAAACACATGTATTTATGCACTAAGCAGGTATGTCAAACCATTGCTCCATGCGAAAACGAATACATTTTTCGTCGTTTTACCCGCTGATTATCCAGTTATCAAGTGAAGCAAACTTTATTAACAGACCCATGTTTTCATTTTCTGTTGATACCCGTCTAAGATTCTTTACGTTTAGATTTAAAGTTATCGTCGTAAGTGCCAGTTGTAAATTCAGTTTCAATAGCTCCAATTTCAGTCCAGAGCATGCCTATTAATAGGAACATGCATAACACACGAGTATACTGAAGTCATGTAGCCATATTGTTCAGATCTTACGATAAAATGTCATAGTTTCTAGTTTATATAGTTGAAATTTAAAAATACATTATGTTGAAGAAAATTGAATTTTCAAAATGCTGCCTAGCTGTATTATCTATCATTTTTAATATTTTGAAAACGGCATGATAATCATATCAATTGGGAGGAAAATTTTAGCCATGACAGTTATGAAGGTATTTTCAAGAGTTTCAAGTTTCCTCTAGCAAAGATATTTCTCCCAGACGTATTTCAAATTTGAAATATGTAACATTGCGTAAGGCTTTAACGTTAGGATAGCAAAGGGTCATGGGAAAAAAGAAAATGAAAAAAATTGCATATGTAGCAAAATGTTCGTATTTTTAGGAACATTTGAGTTCCCATTAATTGGCATGGACTGAAATTACAGTTTCTTTTTAATCTTTTGAAGATTTTGATTTATACAACATTCATTCTATATCCTATGATAATTTAAAATATTCCAATGTCGTTTTTGCGCTCTTCGAAATCTGTTACCATGAAGAAAGTACTTCAATGCCTGTTTTTGCTGTATTACAAAGATCACATGACAGCAGCAGTACAATATAAATACAGAAAATAGTTTAAGTAGATAGATACAGAGAACATTTGCATGTCGCATGATTAATAACTGAATAACAACCGGTGTGGTGTGTTTAACTTGCCCTTCCAAGTACAAACATTGCTCAAACATACCTTGCGTTTCGTTGTTCCTCTACTTTATCAGCAGGGTGGAATTTTACTTGATTTAAAACCTGGGATGTCATTCTAGGTATAACTCTCCCTAAGTATATATATATATATCTATATATATATATACATACATATATATATATATATATATATATATATATATATATATATATATATATATGTATATATATATATATATATATATATATATATATATATATATATATATATATATATATATATATATATATATATATATATATATATATGTATATATATATATATATATATATATATATATATATATATATATATATATATATATATATATATATATATATATATATATATATATATATATATATATATATATATATATATATATATATATATATATATATATATATATATATATATATATATATATATATATATATATATATATATATATATATATATATATATATATATATATATATATATATATACACATATATATATGAGTAAATAAGGAAAAATGTTATCATCTTTGAAAACATTACAAATATATCAAATTAAACAGAATTGAGATGTGCAGCCCCTGGATATGAGGTTCTCCCGAAGCTTTTACCAGGTTTGTTAATAACTGTTGACGTTCAACCCGTGCTATCCAGGTAGATATGAAATTCCTTGGTTTATTAGATACAATTGTTTAACATGTAATGAAACTGTCACTGAATCACCTTTTTTTCACTCCGGAGGCAACTGTGGTGGTAATAAAGTCTTTGCACGAGGCAAGGACCGTGACAGGCAGCCTGATAATTAAATACATATGCGAAGTATGTTTTTATGTATTCAATGAGAAAATTATCTTAAGACGTTTTTTCTTTTAAAATGTAAAGTATATCCATTTTTATCAATTCCATTAATTAATGTTTCGAATTATTAACAGTTGTTAAGATTTAATAACAGTTGTTAGGATTTTTTAAGAGTCATGAATTGGTTTTTGACAAGTGAAATGTAATTTTTAGATATCAACGATACCCTAGTACAGTTGATTAATCTAGTAAAACATACGGAGACTGATCTGAACATATGTCTCATGAATTAACAGAAGTTAGTTTTCTAATTTTTCGGTAATTGTTTACCTGTTTTGGTGAAAGAATTTGAATCAGCGGTCAATCTGCCCAGCGCACAACACAAATCTAGCTAGGGGCTATGGCATCTCCCACATTATTGACGTTCCCGAATAACCCATATTGGATATACATGGAAACAAGTGTTGTATTCAGGTATATCTACCTACTGTAGTGCAGCGGTTATTATACCTGTCTACAGACCACGAGGCCCCGGGTTCAATCCTGGGGTGGGTAGACACGCCAGTGCACCACAACTAGTTATCAAAGGCCGTGGACATTGGCTTGGTTGTCGATGTTATGTCTGTCCGTACGTCGTACCTGTGTTCTCGTCCGGGTCGTATTAAGCGTTTCGTGATAGCATTTGTACTATCATAACCGAATACGCAGGCGACGACCCCGTCATTGTAATTGTGTGTTCAACTCTCTCTCTCTCTATTCAGGTATTTAGATAGTTTGCCTAAAACAAGTGTATAGGTATTATTAAATAATTCAACCGAAATTATCTCGTGACTGTAAGAAGGCTTTTTTTAGCTATACAGGTGTAGCCAACTTATTTTCAAATCATTTCTCCGGGTTTTCAATTCGATGTACCTTTATTGATAACACGTTTAAGGCTATGCAGTCAAACATGTTTTGGTAACAAAGTAGATCAGGAAGTTGAAAAAGTCACACAAAAATATATTTTGAATCGTTGTTTTATAGGAGTTGACAAAGCCAATTCATTCATTCAACCGCAAAACAACTTTTGTTTTTACACGTTTATGTCAATTAAATTTGCTCCTCAATGCGTTTTTTTTTTATTTCTCAAAAGAACAATTTTATGTTAAAGACTATCTGTCGTGAATAATATGTGGCGGCGTACATTTTATTCCAAAATGGGTCTGACTGGCCTGCCACTGTAAGCGCACGTTGTACCATTGTGTTTTGACCAGTCAAATTACACGAATTTAAGTATATTTACCTTCACGTTACAGACAATAACTGACCTTTAACGGTCAAAATGTGCGCTATACTGCAAATTCTGCAAAAACAAACAAATTAATTGTTGATTTACATGATCACAAAATAAAACTTGTTATGATATACTTATTTATTTTAAGGTTGATTCCCGTTTGCACCAGAGTTGTTTGCAACAATTCCCTTTAAATCTACGAATAGCCTCACCTAGAATGCTAGAATACAACATTGTTTGGATCTTAGCATCATTAGTTGAAATGCGTGTTTCTGAATGCACTAATGCAATGTCCAATTTTATTCAAGGAAATGCATAAGGTTGCTACGCTTAGGACCAAATGATTCACTTTTTAATGAGTTGCAGAATATTCATTTACGATAAGACATCTTATGCATGCAATATATTTCACCCCTTTGATAAGGGACAGGGTATCTCACTAGTCATAAATATAAACGCGATCAGCGGTGGAGAGATTCGTATTTCGCTCAAACTTAAACATCTTTTATGAATCAAAATGGCGTGATGGCAAACGCGTCATTTTCTGTAAATCAAATCCTGATCATTAGTCAGTATTGATCAGTCTTACAAAATAACGATATAAAGAAAAGAAAAAACCACATCACAAATAGACACAGTAAACGTACAAAACTATCAGTTACCTATCACACTTTCATTGAAGCGTGGTAATGCCTCTGGGAGATCATTATGTCTCCGAAAGTGATTCGATTTTAATGTCTGATCACATTTTTGTTTCTTTCATTTCAATTTTCGATCAAACAATATCGTTATACAATAACCTGGGAAGTTCGGAATATTTGAAAAATATTTTTTACTTTTGATGGCGTAAGCTTGCTTGGAATACCAGGCCAGCTCAACTTTGAAGCCTCACCTCATTTTCAACCAATGTTGCCTGTCACTCTGTACCCTTCAACCTTCATTTCAAGTCAGAAGTAAAAAATTCAAAGAAATGAAATATTGAATACGTGACTTAAAGCGTAGAAATATTGAAAAATGATGGGTATGATCAAACTTTGTACAAATTATTCAAGTATCAATTCAAGTTCTATTTACTACCAATTAGATAGTTGATGATTTCAACGAAGGTTGAAGTTAAATTGTTTTAGATTTCTATAGATGAACGTAAAACCTCATCAAGTGAAGCTTTTTATGTATGCCCTTTACGGAATTAGTTCAAGGTCAAGCAAGTTCATCTTTTATGTATAAATACATGAGTGTGTTATTGTATTTTCCTAAGATTTTGTGGTTTTAATACCATTGGATATGTCAGGACAGCGGAAAAACTGAATCAAATAAAGTGACTATACTTTACCACCTGAAGAATTTTAAGAAAAAAATCAATTGTGAAAAAGTTTGATAAATTTCTTTAAAATATTTTCGCGAATGGTAAGAAAGTGAGGAAGGGTGCGGTTATATCTACACAAATGACGTGACAATCTTCTTTGCGTAAGAAGATATCGAAGCTGCTTCTTGTTCTTCATCATTATGTTTCTGTGTCATATGAAATTAATTTATATCACCGCTGAGCTAGTTCTTTAAGTTTCAAGACTTTTTGTTGGACTATTATTGTTTACATTTAGGAAAATCTCACAACGATATGCAAGTTGGAGAAAAAACAATGTCCTTTAATATGTTAATGAAACTTACAGTCAAGTCAAATTAGCCAAATGTCTGATTAATCTTTTTATTTTAATAAGTCATTTTCTTGCGGTTATTGCAATGTCCCTTCTCATATATACTGCAGATATTTTATCAGTATGTTTCGAATATGATGTAGTTCCATTTTGCAATTCAATATACAAAATGGATCAGTATTATCTGGATAGCCAACCATGGATAGATATTCAGTTAATTCAGAGTGATCCTTCAAAATTGCAATTATGCATATACCTGCTTACCGTGCATTTTGTTACTTTTATTATATTTTGAAAGAAACGTATCTGCCCTTTATGAATTACCGTATTTGACGTATTAAGCGCACATACTCTAATAAGCGCCCATCCAATATTTTTTGACTAAGAAAAGATAATTTATTTGATTAATTTGAAGACTTAAAATTGTCAAGTTTTGTTACATTCTTTTCTTACTTTGCGCCTGACGCTCACGATGTTTTTGTAGTGGTTATGTTATGGGGCTAATATAGAACCAGTTTACATATAGACCTATGGACAATGCAATTCGAATAGCACACTATCCGCGGCCCCGAACCTGAGCGCTTATTAGGAAAAAACTTTGGGCCTAAAAAGTGGGGCAATTCTATTTTCGTAAGTGCCCTGAGCGCTTATTACGTTGCACTTATCTTATGCTTAACCGACTTTATGACGTTTAATTAGCGGATATGCAAAATTTGCATATTTTTGAGACCTTAATTATACATATCTTGGCGCTAGACCTAAAAAAAGAATCAGTTTAAAATTACATAAACAAACAATAACTCATAAACCAAATTGCTATTTGAGAGAAACCACAGTATTACTTTCTCATTTTCAAATTCAATGATCATACCAAGCACCAAAAGTACTAACAACATGTTCTACACGCATATCTTCATTTGCAGTGGCGACGGCATGTCACCTAAAGGGCACTGCATGGGGTTTCTTATGAGAAAACAAAATCCCTTTTTTCATCAAATAATAGAATAAAAGTGCCCATATCAGTTTGTAAAGAAAATGACAAAATGTCTTTATACAGTCATACTAGCTTATTTTTTCGTTCAAAAACAAAACACAACAATGTTGCGATTAAATGCGTGAAATATTGCGCATTTCTTGTTCTTTGTCGAATTATTACCGTAACCTAACCTAACAAGAAGGAACGAATGGAATACCTGTATAAATTGAAACAAGTTACCCGTACGTATAATTGCACCGCCGAAATTTTGTAAGAAGATTTTAGCTTCCAAATCTTTACAAAACTGACGCTTTTAGGCAGTGACTCTTTTTAATTAGCAGCCACTATTAAATGATATGTGAATAGAAATATGAAATGAGCTGTGTCCAATGGCCCCATTGAAAAGAAACACCCTTTTGAATATGAATCGTAGAATAAAAGGAATCGTCTTATCCTTCATTGTGAGCCCTGAAGGTGAACTTGCTTGAGTGACAGCTCGCTTGAATAAACTACTTAGCTTAGCCCAAGGTGTACAAGAGTTGAATAAACATTCACATAACAATACCGTACAACGTGATGTTCCAATATTGAAGACGCTCTAGTGTTGTTTGAGAATGAATAACTGCTATAATACATATAAACGTCTAAAATTTCTTCATTTTAATTGTGAATTTGGCGTGATAATCAATTCAAATTCAATAAACATTATAATCGAAAATTTCAGTTGACTCAATGTTTCCATACATGTCAATCTGTTATTTAAAAATCAGATAAACGTGGTAACAGTTGTCAGGTCTAGGATTAAACAACATAGGAAAATCGTGGCAAATTAATTGCTTTGCAAAATTCAATTGTTTTTACTTTTTCAAGAATTTTGGTCTAAATATATCATAAAACCATCCTGTCATTTGTTGGTAAAACAATTGGTACAACGCAAAGTGACAGTTCAATATGCATTTGATAACTGACTCTGTGAAAGAAACCACTGTCATTTTCTTAAGTCTTGTTTCCGAAAATTATTCAATTTCTCATTCAAAGGTAAAACTGAAATATCTTCGGTATACACTTTTCTTGTCTCTATAATGTTTAGTCGACAATTCTTGAAATAAGAGGGTATATGCAGATCGTCCTCCCGTGAGAGTTGTACAACGTTTCAGTATGAAGAAAGATATCTTATATATTAATTCTTACAGGAAACATATCCGTGCGTCGGGTGTACGAAAAGAAGGAAATATATTGATATAAGAACTAAACGAGTACACGAGCATAACTGTGCGAGATATATAGCTGTATAGTGAAGGTATTCCGCAGTGGGTAACTTCGTTCATATGTTTATGCTTGACTGGTCTCGAAAGAAAACAACTCGTGGGATAAACTTGATTTTGTACCATAAATTGTAACTTGTATAGAATTCTGCTCGACTGATTTCCAAAAAAAGGATTTGGATATGCTACTTAATTACATATTCTTACGCATGTATTTTTCAGAAAAGGAGAGGTAAGCTTCTTGGGCGCTGCTTGATAAGTATACAAACACAGCATGAAATCTCACTTCATTGTGATTGAGAGAGTGTTTAGTACAAAAGTTGTATTCGGTTCTTTAAACGTGAAAACCGGGTTATATATTAAACTGTAGCGAACCTGAATTTGACAAAATTCACACTTTGCTTTAGTCTACTCCGCCTTTTGTTTTCATCCTTGATGTCACGTAATTTAATGCTTTGACAGTTTTTAACAATTTTGGTATCTCTTGAATAAACCTTTCGAACAAAGTAAACATATGAGGACATCATTGTTACTACACAAACTCCTACTTGACAAACAGTTGGTACACGAGACACTCAGGAGGCGTCATCCTTCATACCACATTCTCCTCTCCTGTCACACCTGTTTCTGTCAAGGTTCGTAGTATTTTCAGGCGATACAGGTTCATACCAAGCATGTATATGTGGATGGTATGAAGTGAGAATCAACCGTAAGTAATACAACCTTGCAGAGCTTTTAAAATGTGGTGTGACATATAGCACGATTCATTTATGATGGCAACACCCATATGTTAAAGAAATTCTGAATACAAGTTTGAAGCAAAACCTAAATGCTTAGATATGAAATCCAGTAACTATAATTTATATCGCTGAATATATCAAGAAATCAGACAGCAATCTGCCAATATGCTACAGCCAGAAAACATCGAACCATTGTTATATCTATTATGGCTGTAAGGATCGTCACTCCTTCCTAATTACATACTCACAATTAAAGTCACACCATCTCAAACAAGGGGCTTTTCAGGAAAAAAAAGGCCTCAATAGTGTAGTCCTGACAAGTCGGCGAATGGGGTGGCTTATGCGTATCCTCAGAATGGAACAAAACAGTGCACCCAAAGTTGCACTAAGATACACACCATCTTTTGACAAACATGGGCATATCGACCTGATGCAGAAAAGTGCGTGATGAGGTAAGGAGAGTTGAGCCTCATATGCAGTGATTATTAGAGGTAAAACAACTAAAAATTTGTATACATGATGTTTAATCTCGTAAACCATTGTTGTTGTTGGGTCGCATACATTGTTTTCTCACAGTTTTCTGCTTACACTGGATTTCAAAACGACTTCAATAATACATCTGGATTTTTATCTTTCACTGAAGTAACTATTTGCATGAAACATTGTGCTGATTTACAAATTTTCTTTTGAATTCCCAGCAACTGTTGATTCATGCATATAGCACGTGTAAAGGCTCTCTTATAATGCCAGTTAATGATGCAAGAAATTCCTTTGGGCTACACACCTTGGCACCATATTTGCTGCGTCATATTGAAATAAAGAATGATTGTGACAAATGACAACTATTCGATAAGACTGAGATTTAAACATCGATCAGACAACGGGCAATAAACTTTTTGACAGCTTATGGAAAACAAAATATCGGATCAGGGATATGTTTTTTTTAACAGTTAAGGGACCCTTCATAATTTATGTTTTGAAAATTATTCACCATTGACCATAGGCGGGGTTATCTGGTTAATGACGAGGGGACATTTTCCCCATTTTTTAAAATTGAAATTTTCGGAAAGAATATTTCTGGTTTGTACAGTGTATCTTATTTTGAGTTTGTACCTTCTTCAACAATATCCGGCCCTTAATCTTCACTGTGACTTGCGAGTGTGATTAAACACGGTGTAATAACTTATGTCGATGTAGAGGCCTTGATAACCAGAATGGGCCCGGGACAATACCTCTGGGTCCCGCCTATATTTCAATTTTTAGGAATAGAATGCTGCAGGTGACGACAATGTGGTATAAATACATGCTTGGTTTTCTGATCGACTTGAGCTCGGGCAATGATTTTTGGCACCTTATGCCTAATTCATTAACAGCTACAAGCAAGCACTTCTATATTAAACGTAATAATAAAATACTTCTGGTATACACCTCTGATAAAATCCACAAGGAATTAACATATTGTTTTTGTTCAGCTGTATATTTTTGTCATATTAATGTTTTGCGGTTACCAGATTGCAATACATAAAATTTGAGGTTCTGAAATAAATCTATAAAATGTTACTCGTGAAACCTTATTTAAATCCTGTCAAGTTGTTCATGTATGTTTTTAATAATCAGGTCGGTCAATATATTGAAGCTCATTAAAATTCCATAGTCATTTAATGATTCCTCTCTACAAAGAGAACAATTTTATTTGATGTAGCAATGATGGTAAAGTAGGGAGGAAGGTTAGAATGGAAGAGTCTTTACTTAGTTTCTTGTTTAAACATTCCTCAATGGTCTATATGATATCCGGCATCAATTTGATGGTCATAATGGTTTTCTACATGATTTTAATAGTGCGTCAGCTTCATATGACTACTCTTGTCGTCATCATCATCATCATCATCATCATCATCATCATCATCATCATCATCATCATCATCATCATCATCATCATCATCATCATCATCATCATCATCATCATCATCATCATCATCATCATCATCATCATCACCACCACCACCACCACCACCACCACCACCGTCATCATCATCGCCACCGCCACCGCCACCGTCATCGTCATCATCATCATCATCATCATCATTACCGCCGTCGCCGTCGTCATCATCATCATCATCATCATCATTACCGCCGTCGCCGTCGCCGTCGTCATCGTCATCATCATCATACATGCACTATCAAGTATATATCTATTATGATACTTAAAATTGACATATTGATTACATGTTGAGGTTTGTTCATTTTTCGCAATAACAAACAGCCAAAGATTTTTCCCGCTTACCGTAAATGCATTGTGTATATTATTTGGCAGGAACATAACTCAATAACCGTTTGTGTATATGAGAGTAAGTTGCTTGTAAAGGGAGGATACATCTGGGGCTCATGCATGGGGGTGTAGTCCCTCCCGTATCTTCAATGTACTTTTCATCCAATTTTATGTGAAGAATGCCCTAGGAAATAAGAAATGTCCTGGAAAAGGCACTCATGCCCCAACTTTTGCGGTGTCTTTGCAATTTCAAAGGTCTGCCACAAAAAGACCTACTTCCTTAAAGAAAAACTGATTTTCTAGGGACCTGATCTAAGTGTCGGATCCTTCTTCGCAAAGTTCATCCCGAGATTGTTGTCAAAATTAGACTTCTACCTGTTTTTTTGTTTAAAACCAATTAATACATCGATTTACGTTAGATGAATCGTGTCATGGACATCCATTTTTGATGCAAACCGTTACAATCACCTACAATGTTAAATTTTCACGGGAACCTTCAAGTGGCGTCCTATTGTAAATCTATTTGATACGTGACCTAAGATACGCTTCAAGGGAGGAATCAATTGTATTACAATTTAAAGATCAACTTATGCCGATCAAATAATCTCCCACGGACATGCAAACACCACACCTGATAGAATGCCTTCTATCGATCTGAATCCATCAATCAATGACATTTCTTCCGCTGGCAGACAGTGAATATCAAACCCTTTGAGATCTTTAATTATGTATCATAATCCAAAGTGAAAACCAGCTTTCTCTCACTAAAATAAGACAGCCTGATAGAAATTAAATGAAAAAGTCAAAGGTTCATATCCATCAGACCTTGTTCTGTTGGTAGAGATTCGTTTTACAACATTTGTCACGCACATACAGACAGTAATGGTTTGATCTAGCCTCAAGTTTTGCATGAAAATAAAGTATGCGAATCTCGAATTGTTTTAAAAAATGTAGCAAATATGCAATTGAAGCAAGTAACATAAGTTTCTATCCTTTTTAGCTATCTTGTCACTAATTTTAGACTGCAGTTGGGCATAAATGTTTGAAAAGGACGAATCAAAACGACCTATTATATATCTAATTCTTTGAACAATTATTTATGAAGATTCATAATTGAACAAACAAGACTATTTATTACATGAATGTTAAAGCACCCCATGTACGTATCATTTTTGGCTGCTCTAACATTGTTCTTGATAGGGCCTACAAAGTTAGCAAAATCAAAAAGTTCAAAATTGTGCCAACTACAAAAACACCCATGCATGAGGGCCCACCCCCGATGACTCTGGTGCGATTTGCTGCTTAAGCATTCAGGGGTCCTGTGTGCAGATTGCTCATATTTTCGCATTACCATCAAATTGCCGCCCACCAGTACTGTCCTGACGGATCCCGGAAGATTTTCTGGGGAGATGGGGGGAAATTTGGGAAAAAGGGGGGGGTATTTTAAGGGGAAATTCTTGTTGGTTTCTCCTTCGATCCGTCTATGCCCACCAGATTTCCTTTTAAAATATACAGCTTCACATGTCTTTGTTTAAAAAGAAAACTTTTCACATCTTTTATCATCCGTTTTTACTTAGACAATATGAAAGCAGCAAATGCGTGGAAAAAGGTGAATGTGTGGGATAACGTATCGTTTTATACTAATCTTAATGGAATCGTTGTATATCATCTATCATTCCTGAAAAAGCATTTTTTTCCTTTGTAACAACACATAGAGAAATAACCCATTTTACGTTTAAATACAGCTCAACCAGAGCATAGACACAGATGAATTATAATCCAATGTATTTAATACTTACCGAAGTGTAAAAGGTTATTAAGCTTTATGAGATTACTGCACGCGATTCAACGATTATACGAATGATACTAATGATCGCTTGTAATTATTATTCAAACACCTTTTCCTTGTCTGTCAGTTGATCGTATCGGGGAATGACGTTGCACATTTCTTTACACAGCTTTAGACTGCAACCACGGAAGGTTGCAATAAGGACCTTTTTCTTTCTATTTTTAGTCACTGGTGCATTTTATGTGCGCTATGTAAAACGTTGTTCAATTTTGGAATCAAAATATGCACATATACGTATATGCAGGGGTTACGGAAGAGGTAGGATAAAAGGGGGAAATGATTATCAAGTTGGTTATTTTGGCGTAATCTTTTAGCTAATAAAAAGTATGGGTGCTAAGGCCTGGAAAGTAAGTGACATGATAACGGAGCGATTTCTTACTAGCAAGTTGTTCCTTTTTCATTACACGTCAATGAACTGACGAATGCCTCTCGCATTTCTGCCAGCCTAGCGTATCGTGACACACGCCCGGTAGCCTGGTAGCCTGGATTGAGCTCCAACATGAAACAATTGTAGAGCCATATTTCCCAGATTATGTCCAAACATCTTTTTCAAACTTGCAAGCATCAATTTTTTTTTTTTTTTAAGATTAGAAAACGACCATTTTACCCGCTCAGGCCTCTCTGGAGATATATCATAATATGCTTATATAATAATACGTAAAATATTAACAAATTGTACGTGTTTTACAACATCATTTCTCACACTGTTTACATGTGACATCTCATTCATGGGCTTTTTGTATGATGGAATATCAATTAAGGCGAGAATGCACAAGTATCACAATCCAAGTGAACTTTTGCCAATCTTTATCAGTAGGAAACATTATTTGTATAAAGTGAATGTACAATAGATAGAACAGCTAAACTTCCACGTCCAAAATGAAACGAAAAGAAATGTAGAACCAATTTATTAGAATGTAGAAATACAAATTTGCGCAGTGTAATTGGTCGATAGATGAACGCAGAAGTAACTGATTGCGATGATGTATTGGTACTGTGTTTCCGAACCAATTTTTTTCTTTTAAAAACTCGTGTATACATAATCATCTTTGTTTTAAAATGAATTTAATCAATTTCTGAAATTTGAATTCCGTGGTTTCTCAAACTTTCTTAGATGGTGCGTGATGATGTTGTGATGTAGGGAATTTTTCTCCGTCCTTTTCGTTTACCCTTCGGAGTCCAGTGTAAGACTCGCTTTGTGATGGAATGGTTATGTATCCTTATCTCATGTGCGATCCATCTCCAACGTCTTTGAGTAATGATGTGTATCATGCTGGGCGTGTGAAAAGTTATTTCTTGCAAAGCATTTAAGCAAAATCCTGTATTAATTACTTATTCCTATGTCACATCCGATAATTTCTTTAATTCAAATTTTGCTGATCTGCTTCGAAAACGAGTCGTCTGACTCGTCTCAAACGTTGTGTTCCTTGGCATACACGCTAGACATATCAGTTGTAAAGCCCTGATACAGGGGCGTAAATACGCGCCTGCCCTGATGTCATCTGATGACATTGTAATACAGTATTTCGTCATAAAAAGTGCTGCAGACATGGATTATGCTTTCCTGTACATGGACAGCGGATCCGAGAGGGCACAAGGAACTGAGAAACGTGGACGTCACACGTTTTTGAAGAGAAATAACAAAAATATTGAAATAGCGTATTTCTAGTGCCAGGATCAAGACAAGCAGCAGTGGCTGGACAAGACTGCAGAAAAATGTAAGTTGCAGCCCGGATAGGCCACCAGAAGATCCTCTATCAACTGCTGAAGAAAGTGATAGGCAAGAACTGTACCAGCATCCCAACAATGAAAGGAGATGACGGAGTGATCCTCAAAGACCGCAATGATGTGAAAAAGCAATGGGCAAATTACTTCAAAGGGCTACTAAATCGTCCGCCACCAGATCGCAGGCTGTATATGACTGGACGTATTGGTGAAAAGATTGACCTTTGTGGAGAACCACCTACAATAGAAGAAGTTAACAACGCAATAGCAAAGCTGAAAATAACAAGGCTTCTGATGTCAACGAAATAGTCGCGGAACTGATGAAGTATGGTCCGGAAGAACTGGTATTCAAAACTGCAACAGCTTATATGTAAAATTTGACAGAGGGAAGAGGTACCCGAGAAATGGACCAACATTGTATTATGCACTATTTTCGAGAAGGGTGACAGGTCTCTCTGCAGTAACTACCGTGGCATATCCCTCTTGTCCGACCAGGTAAAGTTTTTGGGCATATCCTTCTACACAGATTGCGTGATGCTTTAGATAATAAGCTCCGTGTGAACCAAGGAGGTTCCAGACAAGGACGAGGATGTACCGATCAGATTTCTTCGAATTCTGATCGAAAAGTGCATAGAATACCAGCTACCCACTTTTGCTAAATTTGTGGATTTCAAGGCAGCCTTTGGCAGTATCCATCATCCCTCTATTTGACACATTCTTCATGACTATACTATTCCTGAGAACTATATTTGCCTGATACGTGTTGTCTACCAAGATTGTGAAGCAGCTGTAATTGTTGACAATGAACGAACTAACTGATTCAGGATTGAGACAAGAGTACGGCAAGGTTGCGTGTGGTCTCCACTCTTCTTTGGAATACTCATCGAATTCAGTCCTCGGGAAGTCATATGATCAAAATCTTTACGGAATTTGTATACGTGAACGAAAACGTACATTATTTGGAACAGATCTTGGTCTCTACCTATCAGACCTGGACTATGCTGATGACATTACACTATTTGAAAGAAGAGATAGCAGAGAGGACCTACTCCTACGTTCAGTTCCAAGAGCTGGTGGTGAGGTTGGACTGTCTGTCTCGGTACCCAAATCTATTGAAATGGGCAAGTCAGACACTGCAGGCACAACCCACCTAGAACATGTACCACTGAAGACAGAATATCACTTTCGGGCACTGGAGTTCACTGTCAAGTCAAATGAAAGGCAAGTCAATGAGCTAAATGTAAGGATTGGCAGAACGTCTTCTTCCTTTGGCCAACTGTCCAAGGTCTGGAATAGGAAAATCAGCCTCAAGACTAAATTACAAATATACAATGCTATTGTCATCTCCACACTCCTCTATGCAGTAGAGACTTGGCTACTACCCTGACTAAGGAAAAACGATTTGACGCCTTTGACTCCCGGTGTATTATTTTATATTTTAAAAACGGGAGGGGTTGAAAACGCACTGAAAGAACATTCGATGGCCTAGTTTTCCAATTGCTTTTTCAATTGTTAATTTAAAATCTTTCACTGATGTCGACCTCTTGTATCCGATTTTAAAGTAGCAAGAGAAAATGAAGTGAAATGTTCCATTTTTAAGGCACCAATTCTGTGCCATTATTTGACATGATTTACCAAAAATTAATTCCATTATTCATGATGATCCGTTGACCTGTCAAAATGGCACGATATAGTGACATGACATGGAGTCATAACCGTTTAATAACTTCAAATCAGTTCCTTGTAAACTAGAACGCCTAAACCGTCATGGTTCGCATGAAGAAGTTACAGATGCAAATTTACAAACCTATGGTAAGTACAATAGAACCGATCATCCCACTCGCCATCGAATATGCCATTTCGCACGACGACATGCCAACCCACATTCCACCCACCATCTACACCTATACGCCATGAAGCACTGTCCTATATGCCATTCCACACTACATTCCATGTGTCATACCACCCTGTGATCCAGATAATATCCCACTCTGTTTTACTATCTCACCCAGTACACCATATATGTTATCCCACTCCCATGTTATGTCCATCTACCCCACTTCCCATGCAGTACAGAAGAGGTCCTATTTTAAGGAACCTGTAAAATACCTGAGCTAATGGACGTCCAGCAGCAGTTTTGTTCATATTTTGTGATAAACATGTACAGCATTATTAAGTGACAGACAATTTTGTCACATAGATTGTAAGATTTTGCAATGTGTATTTTTTTCCTTAGAATCTGCCATTTCAACGACAAAATTATACTGTTTCGCGCCTAAAAGCCTAGCTTTCTTCTTGATTTTTCTTCATATTTCAGAAAGGGCGTGGTAAACATTTAAAAGAAAGTTGATATTATTTAGCCATGAAAGCAATGAAGGTGTGTCACTTTCTAAGTAACTTTCGCTGGGCAAAGACATTTTCCGCAGAGGTACTTAAAATTGGGAAATTAGAGCACTACATAAGGCATTAACGTTAGTATAGCATCATGGGAAATTTCACAAAATGGCGATCTTCAAATCACGAAAAGTTCCTAATTTAAGGAGCCTTTTGGTTCCTTATTTTAGGACCTCTACCAGACTGCCATTCTAAGTCCCATATTTTATCCAACTTGTGTCAGATATTCTTTATTTAATCGACATCCCACCCCATCCATTCCACGCTGCATGCTTGGCATCCATTCCACGCTGCATGCTTGGCATCCATTCCACGCTGCATGCTTGGCATCCATTCCACGCTGCATGCTTGGCATCCATTCCACGCCACGCTGGCATCCATTCCACGCTGCATTGGCATCCATTCCACGCTGCATGCTTGGCATCCATTCCACGCTGCATGCTTGGCATCCATTCCACGCTGCATGCTTGGCATCCATTCCACGCTGCATGCTTGGCATCCATTCCACGCTGCATGCTTGGCATCCATTCCACGCTGCATGCTTGGCATCCATTCCACGCTGCATGCTTGGCATCCATTCCACGCTGCATGCTTGGCATCCATTCCACGCTGCATGCTTGGCATCCATTCCACGCTGCATGCTTGGCATCCATTCCACGCTGCATGCTTGGCATCCATTCCACGCTGCATGCTTGGCATCCATTCCACGCTGCATGCTTGGCATCCATTCCACGCTGCATGCTTGGCATCCATTCCACGCTGCATGCTTGGCATCCATCCCTCAGAGAAGAAAGGACAGACGGCATGGACGGAAATCGCTTTTACACTGGCTCGCATTATGTTTCGCATACTCACTGGGTATTTTTCGACGAGCTATTGCATTGACTGCGCTAGAAAAATATTACTGGGGAAAAAGGGGGGAAATGTAACACTTGGAAACGTTTATATGTTAATATCATTAACCCGACATATCTCTTTCACAGAGGATATATAAGCTCCGAGGATAAATTAACGCCATAATCAGGGCACCGCCATTGAGTGGCTGGAAGCTCGAAATGTATCTTGAAGTTTTACGATCAGGCATAAGATTCGTCTTTTTGACAATATCGTTGAACATATTTAAGTCATACCATAGTCCCACTCATGTCAGTAAATGACACTCATTTTTGACAATTTTTGTCAGGTCTAAATTTCATAGATTAAAATTCATTGGAATGAACACCTGAATATTTTATACACAGCATGAAACAAAAGAAAAGAAAAGCCTTTTTTATCTTCGACTTGTTGTTCTTTCTGTGAATACTTCCATCCTCATCAAAAGGCTTTTGTTGATAATTTCAAAAAAAGCAGAGTTTATATGTTTTCCTATTATCAACATGTATAAAGGCGCAAATCCCTAGGAGATATTTTGTATTCTTCTAAGATAAGGGCAATCGTTTCAAGTTACTTCAAATGGAACAGAATAATGAAAAAGCGAGGTTTGGGTCAATGATTGCCGAAGTAGTCGAGTAGTGTTTATAAGCTACGACGGTAAAACTATCGTTGCAACAATTTTGTGTAGCATAGAATTTGTGTGCACCTTTTCACTTTTTGTATATTTTCGAGGTTAAGAATACTTATTTACAGGCAAACTTGTATATCTATACCCAGCCCTTCTTGAAACTTTCAACAGCATGTAGGGCATCAAAAGCCCAGGCGTGTCTGCCTACCAAGTAAGGATTCACTCTCAAGTCACAGCATGCACAAAGGTAAAGGCACTGCCTTGGCTATAGAAATGCGTATCTCTCTTAACTCTTTTTAAACTATGATTCTATAATGATTTATCACTGTGTAAAACATATCCAAAAAACGAAATGTTAAGTCACTGCTTTCTATATTCTAGCAAAGACACCTCATTATACTAAGAAAATGTTAAGTCACATGATCATCATTTTGCATTTGCGTATTAATCATTTTCTTTTTGTGGGATGATATATGATCTATTTCATGAAATCTTGAGTACTATAACTTAGCAATCTTTTATTTTTGTATTCACAACCAGCTTTTATTCTTTTTCTGCGTCTCGGTTTGGATATTGCGCGCCCGAAATTCTGCCGTTCCCCCACCCCTGGAATATTTATGCTTATTCCGCCTTTCTGTCTCGGTTGGAAATGGCGATAATAAAATTCTAAATCGATGGACACACTTAACACGCTCGAAATCGTTGTAGGACAGAAGGAACTTGCTTGACAGTATTGTTGTACATTCTGCCCGAAATCTTCCCGATGTTCCAAATTTCTGGGCGCAAACAACTCTGGAAATCAAAGAACAAAAACAACCTCACCCCCCCCCCCCTCCCTCCCACCACCACTACCCTCCCCTCTCCCATCATCCACCCATCCTTCTTTTCAAAATGTCAACCTTTCCTGCGCGCCTGCCATTGATCCATCCACTCGTAAAACAACCAAACCTACAAGTAGATAAAACATACATCGAGTCGCATCCCAGTTTAATCTAGGGTTTACCTTTAAGCTTTTTAAGTAGACACTTTCATAGAAATGACACTCGTGAAGAAAGGTATACACATGATAAATTCAAATAGTTAAGAATTTTCTTAATCTTTCCGGTTTGTAAATGAATCAAGCAAATACAGTCGTGTATCAACCTTTCAGGATTATCCGTGGAAGAATTTATCAACGTCATTTGTTATAATTCTTTACTTAAGCAACCATGAAGTATTCAACAAGACAAGAAAACGGAAAATAATGGAGGTGAAAAGGGCCATACAAATGTACTGATTCGCTCCGATGCATGGAGACACGAAATAGGCAGGTCAAACAAGATGGTTTAAGTATTTCCTTTAACTCGCATACCTCTCATTCCTTGTTCTTTTATTCATGAATTAAATTTTGTGGACTTTGGTGCCTTTCAGCTGAGATACACATAGCAGCGAGTACAGTTTGATAATAGCTTTTAACCAGAAGGTATTATAAATCATTATAATACCTTCATGGTTTAACACATTCAGGGGATTTCGATTATAACCGAAAAGACTGCGGATGTAGCAACTCTTCAGAGATGTGCCTTTTGGGTTCATGGGGGGTTTGACACCCAAACAAACATTTGACCACAGTTTACACCTGTGGAAAAATGTTAAAAATAAAATAACAAAAGTGGATGGACATTTCATTCTTACTTCTTACAGTAAAAATTGAACTATACTAAACGTGATGTTGGTTGTTGGTGATACTCATATAAGCTCATGAAAGTCTCAGAATGTAAAAACATTTAAGTGCCTCTTCATTTCGGCGAGGTCCAACACGTCAGCAAACACTTATTCCACACAAAGTGTTACTAAATTGGAACTTCTTTCGTGAAACACTGGGTTTAGGAACCCACCTAAATGCATGGGGATGGGGTTCAATGGACGAAGTTCCCGGCACTTCTCCGATCTTACCATTTTCCAATCTTCTACCTACAGAATAGGGTTACGTTGTTTTCTAGAAAACAATCGTATCGGTGAATGGATGCACTATGGAAACTTGAGTGTAGGCGTGTATACCATTATGCAGTTATGTATATGTACATCTATCAGTATTTACCGAAAAATGACATTAAAGTGTGACATTTCTTTTCTATTCGTTTATTTCCAATTTTAGTGATAGATGATTCCGACGAACCAACGCTTAAAAATATAAATATTTTCTTCGCAGAAGTATGAGATAAAGCATGTCATATGCATTTGGAAGATAATTTAACAAATAAAGTAAGAATATGCCTACACATGACTCATGTTATTGACTTTTTGAAGTTGAAACTTTGTACACGGAACATGACGTTAGTCTTTGGGATTTAACGACTATTTTCATCCTCTGGCGTGTGTACAATGCATCTCTTCCAAAACCAAAAAAATTCCAATTAAATGGTCCTCACGCATTGCATTTATTAATGAGATCCAATTCAGGTACAAGCAGGAATGTTAATGTCTACAGATCTATATATATGTATATCTTGTCCATAAAATGCGTATTTGAATAAAGAATACATACAGGCCTGAACGGTATTTCGTAGTACACGATAGTAAACAGGTTAGGAGTTTTCAAAATAATTTACTTCTGAAAAATCACAGTATAGGTTTATATTACAAAAGTATAAATAGTATTCAAGGTAAAAATCTTAAAAACTACAAATATATGATTATGATGAAAATTTGGCAGTTATTCAACTTAATGTATGATGACCGATTTATTCAAAAATGTTTTAAATCATAGAACATGTTGCCAATTGGCCATTTTCTCATTTGGTTTGAACCTTTGCACTTAGGTGTATAATAATACTATCACTTTTAAAACAATATCGACCATCTAAGTTCCTTAATCACAAAGGTGAATGTAAATGAGGTAAAATATGAATCTTATTGACAATTTACTTTTACATGTCCAGTCCCTTCGTCAAACGAAAAAAAATCTGAGGTAAACAGGTCTAGATTATAGAGTGGTTGAAAACTGAAGAAAGCTATATGAGTTTATCTTCTTTACCTAGGACTGACATGTATCGGAAAATTATCTTAAACATTCATTGAAGTACCTTTCGTTAAAATCTGATGTTTCATTTGATTTCAATAAGAATGATGGACATAAGGCAATCTTTGTTTTTCCAGATGTCAATAAATAAATTACTCTCGGCAAAACGTCTGGACAGCGTCAAGCATACAGACATATAATCATTTTAATATTTACAATTAGATCCCTTCAAGGAAATGAAATAGATATAATAAACACCTGCATTTAGACATTCTTGTTAAAACAAAATTGTAATATTTATCCCCTTTGCGTTCGTTTCTTTTCTTTAATAGTTTTAACTTATATTAGTTGATGACAAAATTTCAAAACAAACATTCTTTAAAAAAAAACTGTTTTTTGAGACAATGAGCGCAACACTAAGATGAGAAATGTTTCTTGACAATGTCAAAAGTCACAAACCGGTTTTTAAAATCTAAAGTTATCGACTATAAGTAGGAAGATGTTTGTCGTGTATCTCAATAGTAATACTATTTGATTCCACGTTGTTGCATTTAGCCGGGGATGCTTTGCAACTTTGGTAGTCATTACTTAAATGTGCCGATCTCGAAATAAAAATAACGTCAACTTAATAATATATTCTGTTCTGGGTTTAAGCAGTTGAGAATGGCTTTTAAGCAGCCTTTAGACTTGGATTCAAAAACAATTATACATATCAGCTTTTTGGATTCAGTTAAATTATTGTCTTAGAAAATAGATCTGATAATAAAACAAATTATGCTGTTAGCATGGAGATCAATGTACAACACAATTTAATGTTTCTGATTCCGTAGAGACAAATACTGGCAAGCCAATCAGTAATCACCACGGAAGTGATGTCACTAGTAGATATCTGCTGTACTGGTGACGTGTAAAGCAATTTCCTTGTGACAAGATTACCTCATTTAAGTAAATTGTTGTGTACTGTCTGCAAAGCGAGACAGTTAAAAAATAAAAAATACTGAAGACGAATTGTTTATGAATTGCAGCTATCTGTAATGATAGGTGGTAGAAAAGGCCAGCAAATCCAGGATGAGAGCTTTTTTTATACTAGTTACACGAAATAAAAGAAAATTTTCCTTTTATGGCTGACATACTTCTCAAGACAGGACCTTACTTACCGTTGATCCTCTTGAACACTAAAACAACCAATTAGGGAGAGACAGCGAAGACCATATACCACTAGCCTCACGTTGCAAGGGTTTGCCAATATTCGAGTCTTAGATATCCAGAGCAAATATGATATATACATTGATATATATTAACTTCATTGCTACTTAGAAATATTGTGCTTCAATGCATCTGGCAAGAATGATAAAATGCGCTTAAAAAAATGGTTTTATTTTCTTTAATCAATTAATGTTATTATTCAAACATTCGAATAAGATGTCATGTGTGTCATTAGTTCTAATTCCCCTTTGCAATTTTTCCAAAATAGCAGTGTGTTGCTATCGTCACAAACTCTGTAGTAACTACCTTAAGAATACTCTGAGACCATCGTTTGTGATGTAAACATATAGGTGGCACTTAAAAAATCAAATCAAGGCCAATTGCACCCACAACGGACTTCAAGCTTTACTTTGCAAACAATTTTATTGTCACTTAAAAGAAGGCAAGACCCATATAAAAAAGCGCCAATAAATGAAGCATGATTATAACCCTTTGACTGTTTAAAAGAGCATTCATCCACTAGGCAATTCAAACGAGTAAAGTGAACGGACACGCCAATTTATTTCCAAACATTATTTCGATTTATTTTTAGAAATTTTAAAAGGGGGGATTGCAGTCTGAAGGAAGGCAATCTGGCAGTAAAATCCACATAGATTTAATTCCAATAATATTGAAATTATGTATGATGGAATATACATTTTACATTTCCAACAAAATATTTACATGAGGCAATAGAGAATAAGATCGACATACAAAGAAATTGCGAAATGGTTGATTTGAGTTAAAGCTAGAAATGTAATCATTTTTAAAAAAGGTTTTAGAAGGACGATTAAAAGACGGTAGCCTAAAGGATATTGATCAAACTGCTATGACTCCATTTCGAGGTTTACATTTCTACCCATATATGATTCATGCAATATATTCATCCGATATTTCGATACGAAAAGTTGGGTTAAGCGTAAATACAAAATCTACAAAAGGGTGAATTTAGGAGACCCATGCTGATGAATTCAATTTCAAATTTGCATAGGGCTATTTACTAGTATTACTGTCGTACCTCAGTAAAGTCAATTAAAGTATGCATCTCATTTACAAAATAAAATGTACACAATTGTGTTAATTTCAACGCGTGAATTACACTTACTATTTTAAATACTTTTCTTATAAAAAATATCAACATGATGGAAATATTCACATAAATTCATATATAAACACTTTTGCTCAGATAGAAAGATTTCAGGATTCATCAATTTACAACTGTACAACTATCTTGAATACGTGTTCTCTCAAACATGCAAGTCTTACACGTTCCACTCATATAAACTCGGTCGGTCAACGCCTGAACCGAGGTGAGTGGGCCTGCAGAAATACTGATAAATAGTGAACTGAGATGTCTTGCTCAAATCTTATGTTTCACTTCAACAATTAATTGTGATATCGTTTTTCCAACAATTTTGCAGAAAGCATTTTTACGTTGACCTTGGTTAATCACATCCGTAGCAAGAGTGGGTCTCTCACAGTGTTTTGAAATTTAAAACATTGGGAAGGTCTTAGCGACAATCTCGTGTGCTCTTGAAGTCGGATAGCAGGACAAGCAAACAAATTACACTTACAAATTCCTCACCCTCCAAGACATGGATTTCGTCAAATTTCACAAATACCATTTACTTTGAACAACAAAGAAACTGCACATACAAAGTATACATGTCGTTGTACATACATGTTGTTGCAATCCATGATAGCAAATGCAATATTCTAGATTGCATGTCAAAACCAATAAGTTAAATCTTATTAAGTTATAATTTGTAAACAACTACCGTATGAACAGCGGGCGTTCACTTCGTCAAAAATGTGTGAATCTCGTGCAACGCACGTCGTCTGCTTCATTCATGGCGCGGCGCACCTTCGTTACAAAACTTCCCATTGTTTCCACATTCAAGAAAAATCATGTTTGTGTATGGAACGATGAAAGTCAATTATGTTCTCCTCTCCGTCTGTTTCTTTTATTTCGCCTTCTATTTGCCGAGGACGTTACTGCATTCCTTTGCTCTGTCTCAATCCTTGTACTTCTGTTCAGCATTTCTGATTCATTGTGTCTTCTATCATACCTTTTGCATTTGCAACTTCTGACAGTTGGAATCTTGTAAGTTCTTCTTTCATTATTTTCGCATATTAAATGTACAGTTTTTTCCCTAATGTCGTCGTCTACACACCTCCATTCTCTGGTCTTTTCTCGGGACCATGTTTTCTGGTACATGGCATAAAAAGGTAGACTGTCGACGGGCAAACATTCTCCTGCACATACTACTTCTCCTATTGGTTTCATACTTGTGCAGAATCCGTCAGATATGTATCGTTTTGACTTCAACGGATGACAACCCATTTGTAAGTTCTCTGTGAAAAAGAAAATAAAACAATTGTGAAACTTTAAGTTTTAAGAGAATAACGAAATCATGCTTTTAGAACCGCCAAATCTACATATAGGAAATATCAATGCAGACATTTTACGTATGTTTCCCAAAGTTTTCATCAATCATACATTTGATGACTACATCTTCCTGTTAACAGACAGGAGCTTTGGAGATTTGACTCATTTTGTGTCCTAATGTCATAAAATAAAAACATTGAAATATGTATGTATAATGATAAAAAATAATGCAAATACAGGCATACAGGGCACTGAGAATATATCAAATTTAAATGGATGGTATACATTTTGCCAATATTTAGCAAAACATGCAGCTATTAAGTGATCAAACTTCGGAAGCAAAGCTACGCACGTACGTGCATACCTTGATCAGTTGATGACAGATGCACATATGTATCACTGTTTAGCTGTTAATAACAAAGCACTAACTTCTCGTTCCCGGCAAAAGAATATTTTCTCGTAATTATTGATTACACGAGCTCTGTCATTTGCAGCTGTATGCTTATGAATTTTATTTAGAACTTGGTATCGTATAGACCGCAAAGGTGACAAATAATGTGTCAGATCAGAATCGGTGCATGTTTGAAATATTTCAACCTTTGGTATCATTTATAGTAAAAAAAACAATAAGGCATAGATCTATTACAATTTGTCCCATAGTTTGACTGGTATCTGCTATGGAAATAACATCCCTCAAAAGATGCTTCTTGGTTAGAAGTGATGCGGAAAACAAGAATAAACAGATAAAAGGAAATTGATTTGTGTGCGGTCACTATTATATTTGCAGTCTAGACGCAAACTTAAACCGTGTTTGCGTGATAGGTTTTCACTTCTCACCAAGGCTTATTCCATTTACAATATTATTGATCCTTGTATTAAGTATACAGAAAGACGGAATTTCTAACATCATTAAAAGTTGAACAATTTAATCGATTTGCTTCAGTTTCTGAGTAATGGATTGATAGATATTACAGATCAAGAACCCTGTATGAAAAGTATCAACGGAATTGCCCTTATTTAAGGTTAAGCTTGTGTCCACAAATTGACAAAGAATTTCCATATACACTGTATACTAGCCTGAAAGTAGGAATTAAACTATAATTTATTACAGCGGGTTAGATTTACCTTAAGTATGAAGTACAAAAACAAATTACAGATTTAACTTTGGGTTGAAACAGATTAAAATGTGCATATATGTTTATATTTAAGCTTCGTAAATCTATGTCATGAAAGGTTGTATCATTAAAAACTGTGAAAGGAAGCTTTCATATCGTTCTATGTACATGCAGACTATCAACTGATGCCAGCTGAATGAATTTTCACTCCTTCTTCGAAAATCAAATGTTTAATATCTCTTCAAATAAACAATCTTCAGCATAAATTTGTTGTGTAGAACTGTAGAATGCAGCAGATACATGCTACAGATCCGAGAGTATATTTTAAATCAAGCAATTAATACTCGTTTTCAAAAATTTAAACAGTGTAAACGTTCACATACAAAATTTACCGGTAATGCAAGGAAATTGCTATCTTCGGATAGTTATTGTTAATAAAACATGTAAAAAGGAGACAGAAATGGACTTTGTAACTGACGTACCAATAACGTGTGCTTTTCTTAAGGATGAAAGGGCATGTGCTGTTGTGGGACGGTGGGATCCCTTCTTATATGCATGAACAAAATGGTTATCCTGCTTAGAAAATCGAAAGCAATAACTCTTGGGCTGGTGTCATAACAAAATACATCGAATTATCATACCAATTATTTGATGAATGTCTTTATTTTCCCTCTTCGTCAATGTCTCATTTCCTTTTTCTTAATGCGTTTGTTCCCTTTTCCTTGTCAGCTTGTAAGCCAAAATATGGTGGTGTTTTTTCGGTCCGAATTGTGTCAACATTTTTGATAAAGTAGCAGAACAGCAGGGGCGGAATGAATTGAAATGTCCACGTGCACCTTTGGCAATTTGGACGAGGCTTTCGGACAGTTTGGTTTCTTTACTCTGTTTTCGAATGGGATTTTTGGGCCCGCAATTTCGGGAAGTGTTTTAAAACTGTGCGAGGGATCGAAAAGGCGAAATGTCTATCTCACAGTTATCATGAACATAGAATATTTTTCGTTTTGGATCTGCAAATTAATGGTACTACGAAGTTCCTAATACCAGAAAGATCGAGTTACCTAAATTAACGCGGGCTAAATCATACTGTACTGTTAAATTCAGTCGCAGCAACGGACCATTCTGTGGATATGAACCTGTATGTTGGGGCATGACCAGCAATGGGATGAGGCCCGGCCAGAAATGGGATGAATACATAAAACGCCATTGGAGGTGTTAATATAATCGCATAAGAAAAATCGTGTTTTTTCCCCTTCTATTTTCCTTTTAAAAATTATGCTTTTGGAAGGATTTGTTGATATAAGTTACCATTATTGTTGCTCAAAATGTGTTTCATAGTTTTGAAAATGTACATGAAATTCCTCCCACACCCACGCACCACCCCACCGGATATCTTATTCCCTATACTTGCATTCTACTGTTCTGTGGTTGGAGCATTCCCAACTACAATGTTTCAAATGTGAACTGTTTTCAAGTTTTATGTGTTTATTTGCGCAGTTGCCTGTCTCCTTTTCATCATTAAATTTGATAAACTTCCTTGCCATTGTGCTTACACTTTGATGATTGCTCCCATTTAACAACAAAATGAATTTTATTGTGTTTATATCGTGATTTTATTCAAATTTAGCCAATCCTCATAATTTATTTTGCAATATTATATACATATATAGTAATTGCTAGAAGAATTAGACTTCAAACTACTGAATCAATACCAACCTTGTCAAGTTAAGTAATAACTTATTGAAGTCACTTCGCATGATATCAATATTTTTTGAAGTAGGGCAGGTTTAATCATTGACGTTGAGCCTTTAATTCTCCATGACACAAACAAAATTGTTCAGAAAATATTAAAACACCCCGAATATTTCCAAGGATGGGAAGATTTGCACGATGGAAATATAAAGAAATGTTTTCAGCTTCAGTAGTTATGATTTGTCGAGTCAGAACAGGGAAGTGACATTTTAAAGTAGCCCTTCCCTGGTCAGGAATAACGGTTTTGTGGCCTTGGGAATTAAGAAATGCCCATATCTTGTCTATTAAAAGGAAATGTTTCTGTTTGGTTAATATGTTAAGTCTCCTATAGAAATCAAGAAAATTATTGATTGGTTGGAACAGATGTTTTCTGCCATATTAATGATCATTTCGTGTCTTGATTTAGACTGTGAAGAGTAGGTGACTGCATATACCTGATACATAGGTAAACCACGTGACAACACTTACTTTTGGAGTTTAAATTAAATGTCTTGAGCATACCTTTAACTTTAGAGATACTTGTATAACACACTTGGTGTAATAAGCGTGGATAAGACACCATCGTTGTGTGTGTATACAACAGTACAAAGCCTTTTCAGACTTCAATAGTGATGGATTTGTATTGTATCCAGGGTCTTTCGAGTTCTTTTGAATTGAAGAAACCTTTGTTTTCATGCCCACGGGGTAGAGTATGCATTTAGCTACACAGTGTATTGTATGGGATTAAAGACAAAACTCGAATCTCTACCAGTGAATTATCGTTGACAATGGGAACTTGTGGTGGGAACCCTCATATTTATGTAAATATCGGCTATTCAAAATCACAGGATTAAATACAATTAACGCTTATCATGTATCACATTTTCGAAGAATTAAAATGAACTGTTTACTAAAGTGTATAAATCAACTCATTTCACCTATTATCACGCTAGTATTAAGACGAAGAGGGTAGAAATGAAGGTAGGCTTTTCCCTATTAATAAGTAATACATTTTTATATGTTGATTTTATAAGTTGATCTACATTTTAAGTTATGTATTGAATAGATACCGAAAAGGTTATGCAACTTACGTATGATATATCTCAACTTTGTAAACAAAAATATAAAAAACTAGCCATGGTTTAGATCTTGTTTAATGATATTTTATGGAGCTTGTGAAGGCATTGAAGGTATTTTGAGCAATGACATTTAATGAAGGATTAGAAAATTTATTGTGACTACCAATATTGTAAACAGTTATGAAAATAAAACTATTTCTCAGGTTCTGATATTTCTCACCTGGTTGATAAGGCGGGTCATATGGTTCTCCAACGTTTTCATATTCAGGCTCATCGTACACGGATTCTCGTGAATATCCTGTTTCTGTGTTGAAGTTTGAATTAGCTTGCGTGAAATATGGTAAAGGTGCATCGGTGTCCCTATCTCTGCCGTTCTGATTGTTATTGTGTGTTCTGTCTTCGATATACACCCCCAAACAGTCATCCATCATGTCCAAAATCCAAATAAATAGAAACATCCATAAATCCCACGATAATCTCATGTTGATGCCGCAATTATTGAAACTACTTTGTTAAATATACTTGCATATCAATTTTCAAGAAATGAGCGTAGATATATGTATATCAAATAAGATTTATAGTGCAACCAGTAAGGTTGTCGTCAAAAATATTGTCTGCTGGGCTACAATAAACGTGACAGAAATAAGTACTCATTCCTCTTTATTCCGCTGAATGTACAGTTCTTTGCCTTTTCTGTTTGCACAAACCTAAGGCGGGAATTAAATTTGTCAATCATATTCATGTCATTCACTGCATTTGTTGATTCTAAATGCTTTGTAGCCGACGTGACCTTTCCTTGTCAATGATTGGATACCATTTTCATGAGGGCGGGTTCATGGTGCTGAATATTCACAATGTTGTTGTTGTGATTTCTTCCAAAACGTAGTACTGATCTGTGAGTAAAACAGTCACTATAGAGAAAAGGAAAGAGAGAGAGAGAGAGAGAGGGAGAGAGAGAGAGAGAGTCGAGCGGGTTGGTGTGTGCATTCATGCTCAGAGATCTTTTTGTTGGACACACTTTGAATTCTTTAAGAGTGGTTCGATTTTTGAAGGGTTGTCTATTCAATGGCATCGATCGGTAGTGGTCATCCACTTGGTACATTTATTCCCACTAATTGTTAATTGAATTGGGATAAACCCGTGATACATGTTTTAAAATCAGCCACCTGTTGTAGACATCGATCCCGGCCGGATACTGTTGAATGTGTCTGAAGGTGCTTTATTTCTTAGCAGCATTTCAGCTTACTGACAATCCGGCCAATTAATACTGTATGCGTTTCCATTTTATGAATGCTTACCTGGATTGTAGGCATAGTAATGCTTCAAAGGCGTTCAATGCTAATGTATTATTCAAGAACAAATTGATGTTTATGGTTTTTTAGATGTCTCCGCAAATAAATTTGTAGATCAGATAGTTTCACACTTTCCCTTTTGTTTGTGCGGTCCCTTTTATCTCCCATATCTAAGAATATCACAATGATATGTGATCATAATTTTCTTTCGGTAATTTTGTATGAAATCGCAATAGGTTAGGTTGACAACAAATTGTTTAAAATAAATGCGGATATTTCAAACTACTAAGCTTGACAAATATATTTTGGGTTATTGAACTTTGTAATGGTTTTAAATGCACTGTGTTTTTATTTCTATACGATCTGTAAAATGGAAATGCGGTAACTCATCAAAATATTTCCATTGTTTATTGTCTGTTTGCATATAGGTATAATAACAGTATAATATATAACGTAAACCGTATTTTATTCTCAAATGATTTTTTTTTCAATTCTTGCACAAATGGTTCTTTTTGAAAGCCAACTCAAATCCCAGTTAGCAAGACCACCAAGCAGTGGTGTAGGAGCGGGCGGCTCATGGGCTGAGTCCCCTAGCTAATTTCGAGGAGGCTCAGCCCCCTAGCTATATCCAATAATCGCACGTTTCGAGCAGATGACACACATTGCTGCATGTTGATAACTTTAAACGTTGCATGGGGAGAAAAGCCCCATACAATTTAGTTCCACACCACTGCCACCAAAGTATATTATATTATGTTTGTGAGCTGTAATTTTGAAGATAAATTACGTCCCAAGTTAATGAACATAAATTATATCTCCATGCTTTATGAACTTGTTAAAGAAGGACAACTCATAGACTTCAATTAAATAGTACGTATAATTTTACAATTTGATCTGCCTAAAATTATTCCACGTTGTTAACGTGTAATAGACAGTGTCGACCAACGGTAAAATGAGAAACATTGGTTGTTTCTTACTCCATTTTGAACTCAAAGCTAAACCCAAATAAAGTTGATTAATATTTCCCTAACAACATTAGTTAAAATCGACCCACTTTATTTATTGCAGTTTCCGAGTTAAAAATTGATTTACATTTTCTAATTGTTTCTCAACCGCAGACTTTGGCACGCAATACACCAAGACATGGCTATCAGCAATTATGCAAGTAATGCAAGATCGTATGCTATATCGATTGAAGTTATTTATGAACCGAGCTGTGGTGTTATAGATAGTCTTTTATATATATTTTGTTATATATATACTGTAGTGCGGAGATATTACCAGGATGACAATGTCTGA
The DNA here is from genome assembly GCA_020152595.1 of Chiridota heheva. Taxonomy (NCBI): domain Eukaryota; kingdom Metazoa; phylum Echinodermata; class Holothuroidea; order Apodida; family Chiridotidae; genus Chiridota; species Chiridota heheva. The sequence goes on from JAIGNY010004072.1 coordinate 2,199,669, forward strand.
AGAGAAAAGGAACGTGGAAAAACATCTAGATTTTGTTCCAAATTACATTCTGTGCAGTATGTCCTTGAATTTAGTCGGTAGAGTTCAAAGGAGATGTAGATCAGGTATGATGTTTAGTGTGGAAGTAAACAAAACAAACATTATAGTTTTGTCTTCAAATGGTTTTAGGTAATGGATCACCATTGTTTTGTTTCATAATGTATGTTCTATTACAATTAAGAAATGAGAATAACGAAAGGAAGATATTGAGACATTGTGAATATCACACATAAATATACTCGTACGTCTGATTAAGTAGTTTGATTCTAAATAGTTTTATTTCAAAGATATGTTAATGATGCCTGAAATTTTTCTTATGATATCAACTTGATAGATCTTAAATAAATGAAACAAAGTTTTGTGAGATGGATGGAAATCATTGTTAGTTGCCGTCATGGTCGTAGGAAGCTAATACAAAGTGAGGCAACCAATTGACTGATTAAGGGTCACCATCTAAGTATGGCCATGTCTTTATTTTAAAATAGGGTCACTTCTCTCTCAAAATGGGGCACATGCCTGCATTTTTCTTAAAAACTGTGATGAGCATGAGGTAAAATTCTAAGACATAATACCAAAAATATATGATAATATTAATAATAATAAAAATAATGATAATAATAATAATAATAATAATAATAATAATAATAATAATAATAATAATAATAATAATAATAATAATAATAATAATAATAATAATAATAATAATAATAATAATAATAATAATAATAATAATAATAATAATAATAATAATAATAATAATAACAATAATAATAATAATAATAAAAATAATAATAGTAATAATAATAAAAATAATAATAATGATAGTAATAATGATAATAATAATAATAACAATAATAATAATATTGATAATAATAATAATAATAATAATAAAAATAATGATTATGACAATAATAATAATAATGATAATAATAATAATAATACTACTACTACTACTAATGATAATAATAATAATATTAATAATATTTATAATAATAAACCAATAATAGTAATAAAAATAATGATTATAATAATGATATTAATAATAACAACAATAATGATAAGAGGAAGAAGAAAACTTCTTCCTCTTCTTCTTCTTCTTCCTATTAATATTATTATTATTATTATTATTATTATTATTATTATTATTGTTGTTGTTGTTGTTGTTGTTGTTGTTGTTGTTGTTGTCGTTGTCGTTGTCGTTGTCGTTGTCGTTGTCGTCGTCATCGTCGTCATCATCATCATCATCATCATCATCATCATCATCATCATCATCATCATCATCATCATCATCATCATCATCATCATCATCATTATTATTATTATTATTATTATATCAGCCTGATGGCAACTTTGAAGACTTTCAAGTCGACATTATCAGTTTTTACCAATTTTACGTTTTACTAAGAGATATACATCTAAAGATATACATCTAAAGATATACATCTAAACATTCCAGGGTATTGTATACCCTGGAATGTTTTCGAGGAAATTATATGATGAAATATTTCTGTCAGAGAGGGACGGAAAGAAACATTTTAAAACTTATGGGCCAGTATCGTGTTAACGGATTCTGAAATATGCAATACAATTCAACCCTTTTGATTGGTCCAAATATTTGCACATAGACTGGTAAGCCAATCAACAACCGTCGCGGAAGTGACCTTACTAACTTAATAGTATATATTACAATTAGCCTACTAGCGGGATTTCAAGCAGTTTTCTCGAGACGACATTCACTCTTTAAGTATATGAACAATTTTAACAGCGAGTATTCATTGAAATCCCAGTCCCCTTTAAAATGTGCCTGAAATATTTTTCGTCCTTCACCAGTCACAAACACATACACGCACCACACATAAATGTTTAGTCCTGCAAAAAATAATCTGATCTGATCACATACAATTGTTTTTGCACGCCGATATCATATGAATCATGTATGAAGTAGTGATGTGTATGCCCATTGCTTGTGAAACTATTTGTTATTCGAATTTTGATTATTAACACAATAATTTCAAAACAACGTCATAAATATTGTAAGTTAAATTTCATTGTATTTCATTCTCGCCCATGCAGGCAATTTTTCATGTCGAATGTCAAATTTCAGTGAAATTGTAACAGAAAGATATTTCTGAGGATGAAAATTGAGTTCCGAGGTTAGTGGCATATATCATTTGCGACCTTACCTTTTCCACCTTTTGTATAAAAAATGTGTTTTTGGTCATAAATATATCGTTTTTAAACAGGAAGAGACGGAACGTGTAATTGTATTATGACAGGTTAGATAGTTAGGGTATTTCAAATATTTGTACTAAAATTTTGTAAATCATTCATGCTTGTCTCGGTTGTACTTTTAACTTTTGACGTCGACATGTGTTGTTAGCGAAATGATCGTAAACGTATCTAGATAATCGATCCGTCTTTAATGTTACGTCTTTCTTGCAGATTTTGATTTTGATCTGCAGGGGTATGGAATCTGCAGGGGTATGGAATCTGCATACGGAGGTGAAAGTGTCGTCAATAGGGAGTAATCAATAGGGAGTAATCAATAGGGAGTTATCAATAGGGAGTAATCAATAGGGAGTAATCAATAGGGAGTAATCAATAGGGAGTAATCAATAGGGAGTTATCAATAGGGAGTAATCAATAGGGAGTAATCAATAGGGAGTAATCAATAGGGAGTAATCAAAAGGGAGTAATCAATAGGGAGTAATCAATAGGGAGTAATCAATAGGGAGTAATCAATAGGGAGTAATAAGGAAGAAAAGATATACAAGTTACCGCCTAATTTCTTGAATATAAAAAGCCAGATTTTGAACATGACGTAGGGATTGAAGCACCCGCTCAGTTGTTGGAATGTACGCACCCATAGTTGGCCATGCGGGTCATAACGTCTCCTAATACATGTAATATTACGCCTAAGAAAATAAATTCTTACGTCGTAACAATCAATTCTTACGTCGTAGCAATTCCATTTCATACGTCTAAAACGGGTCGCTAACTGGCTGTTTCCTTTGGGCGTACAAATAGATATAATTCTACGCGTGAAAACTAATTATCTAATCTCATGTCTATAGGAAACAGCCAATCAGCGACCCGTTTTAGATGTATGGAATTGTTACGAAGCAAGAAATTATTGTTACGACGTAAGAATTGATTTTTCCTCGGCGTAACATAAGGAGACGTTATGACCCGTATGGCCAACCATAGACGAGCAAGCCCTGACAAGAGTGATCGAGTCTGTGTGCACACGAGGGTGGAAGTGCATAAGGGAACCGTGTTTGCCTTAGAGTAAATATGCCTAATTCATTTATGAATCGACAAAGGTGTTCGGTTTTGGTCGAGATTCCTCAGTTATTTGGTTATAAATACCCTCTCTGATCCCCGAATTTGAGCGAAGGAACTCAGACGTTTATACTTAGATGTTGGCTTTACTCGCTGACCGAGCTCAGCCTTCTCCTTTTTTTCTTCTATGGTGCAGACACAAAGTGTAAGTTAAGTGTTTCCAATGCAAATCTCATTCATAAGGTGTCGTTCCTAGATGATGTTGTCCAACAACTACAGACTCATCGACAAGCTGTATGCCTTTGCCCACTTTTGTTTTGAAGTCTCCCATAAAAAAATCTCTTTTCGGGAGCCCATCTACGACATCTTGAAGTTGGATATAGAAACATATCTATTTCTTTATTAGATGCAGTCTGAGACGAGGAAGCAGCAGGTGCCATTTTAAAGTCTCTTGTATAACCCGAACGCGGTCTAGAGGGTGGACGCCCTACTACAGAGCCAAACCATCGATTCATTCACAGGATTATAGCCTAGAACGTATAGAATGTTTACTGATGCGGGTATTAATAATGAAAGCAACATCATCTTGTTCATTGCCAGATAAATCAACTGTACTGTATTACCGTCATACTTTAAAGTGACATATTCCAAATCAGCACACCTCAGACAACCCAAGAAGCTGTATTTTACAACAACCAATTTTGGTTGAAGCTCTTAACTTAAAGTCCCTTCCTTTAGCCTTCCCACTTTCCAATCCGATTTCAGCATCATCCAAAGGTTAAGGTTGCCCATTACTTTCCTCTCCGGGTCCATCAGCTACCACCTTAGTTTGCCAAGTCAATTTAGTTAACAATTCGAGCAGACATTGGAAGCGATAATCAACTTCTTGTGGCTAATGTGCGTATCAAGCTGAAGAGGAATGTAGTTATGCTCAAGGTGCAAAGGGTTGACCGTCTAAATATTGGTGATATATACAGTCCGGGAGCAACCCGAAAAACTGGGTACTTTGAAATACCCAAAATATTGTGTACTTTCATGTATTACGTCACCGCATGAACCTACACATTTGACAAGCCCAAACTAAACATATGTACTCATTTTCCGCTCTGGATTGTCCAAAATTTCAATGGATAACCTGAAATTTTGGAGACGAATAGTAAATAGATATTAAACACTTTTTGCCGCTGCTTTTTGAAATTCATCGTCGCCTTTTTGAGAAAATGAACAAAACAGACTTATGGGCAGTCTGTTTTGTTCATTTTCTTAAAAAGGCGACGATGAATTTCAAAAAGCAGCGGCAAAAAGTGTTTGATATCTATTTACTATTCGTCTCCAAAATTTCAGGTTATCCATTGAAATTTTGGACAATCCGGAGCGGAAAATGAGAAACCCCATATGTTTAGTTCGGGCTAATCAAATGTGTAGGCTCATGCGGTGACGTAATACATAAAAGTACCCAATATTTGGGGTATTTCAAAATACCCAGTTTTTTGGGTTGCTCCCGAACTGATATAAGATAGATATTTACAACAGTTTTGAAGCGATGATGGCCATTGAGCAAGAGATGACCTTCTGAAGAATTTTGGTTGAACATCAAAAATACTATTACAAAGTCAGTAAAACACATACCTTTGAAATGTGAAAGGATATCTTCACCATGGCTTTCTCGGGAGAAGTTAGATATTGCTGATGAATGGCGCTAGGTCATAGAGGTGGGTCTACAGCACAACAAACTTTGTCGCAAAATCTCCAATGAAATCCAATAATTTGCCAGGAGAGATACAAAAGAACCATCTTAATCAACAATGCAAGGAACTTGAACACAACACTGTACATGATAACAGTCTGACAGTAGAGCTCTCTAGAAGGACTTAAATTTCTTACACACCGAAGAACAACCAGGTTTCATATAGGCAGTCATTAAAGATGAGAATAAAAAAGTCTTCACAGAGATTAAGGATGTTCAAGAAAGGTGGAAGAACCACTGTGAGGTGCTTTATGCTTGCTAGTAAGTTAACTATTGTGTGAATATTGATACATCCACTGAATAGAAACCAGATATTCTGCTCTCAGAGGTCAGGAGTACCATTCAGAAATTGAATTAGAACACAGGCACCTGGTTTTGATGATAATGGTGTAAAGATTTTATGGCACTGTGCAATATGGTTAGGCACACAAAAATAATCCTTATCCTGCCAAAAAGGGGGTATCAGTGAGCGTAGTAAACAACAGAAAAATAGCATGCAATTAAGATTTTTTTTGCACATTGTGAATGAAAGACTGAGTGTCATTTAAAATGACAAATCTGGTTCTGGTTTATTTCCGAGAATGTAAAACCAAACAGTAGCTGACCTGACACACAGGATTTATAATGCGTTAGTTCGATTAACTGCAGCTACAGAAAGAGCTGGGTGACATTGGCTGGCAACCAACCTATACAATTCTCTATCAAAAGACCCTATGAACAGTTCCATTCGTACCGCTGATCGGGTAACTCAATAAGTCCCCCGATCGGGAGACTCAAGCATGCGCACTGAGCTTACAGTAATATATGGAAGCCGCGATTTTTATTGTGAACTTTCAGTCATAGACCCTTATCAGTCGTTTCATTGAAGGTTTGTAACAAAGTTTGCTTTGTTTATGTTCAATTTCGCAAAAGAAAACAACTTCGTTATTATCATGCAGTTATTGCTAAATAATTTTCTCAAAGCCTCAAGTTATTTCTCATGATTTCAGAAAACCTTGTTAAATCGCGACTACCTAAAGGTAACACATAACAAGAATTCATCACTTTTCTTGAAATTTCTCGAAAACCGCACGATGAATTTTAAAAGCGCACGGTGAAAAGATCATTTATATACCATTATTTCAAATCGTGAAGAAAAATTTGAACCCTTCGCAGTGGTTGAGTTCCTCGCGCTCGAAATTTGTCTGATTTATATGTTATTACTATACAAACTTTGAATTAGGATAGATACATTGTGGGATACTTCTGTAAGGATCCCCCTATCGGGAGAACAACACTGTTTTCCCGATCGGGGGTACAAACCGGACTAATGAAACTGAAGTTGAGTATCAATTGTTATTGGAGACCAATCATCGGATTTGACCATAACTGGTCTCCAGAATTTCCTGAGTGGTTTCCAAGTTTGGGGACCAGTCAGCAAGTTAAACGAGTCCTTGCGGATCCACAGAGTGCAGAGGTGTGGATGACTGGAGGAGTTTGTGGCATAGACATACCTCTTCCTCAGCTAAGTACAACGTTTTGATAAAGGTGCGCATCTTAAGATAATGCAGGCTTCTTATAAGCACCGGTTATGTGATCTACAGTGTAACGTTGTCTAAATTAGCTACACGATAAGAATGAGCAACGCAAAAACACATTCGACATTGCATAATCTACAATATGATACATATCTCAAATGTAGACATTACATGATATATATGACAAGATACGACTAACACTTTATATAGTTGCTTGTAAAAATAATGTGCTGTGTGAACATATTTGTGGAAAAATAAAACACATTAATACATCAGGAGCGGTACATGTATGAAGTTCATTTTCGTCAATAGATCTTCATTCTTTGCAATTACAATGATTATTCGGTAAAGCTACAAATTAATAAAGCTTTCAAGTTATATCAAATATAATAGAATAGCAATTCAATTTTCAACAAGAACCGACGCCCATGATAAGGTCATGTCACTTTACAATTTTAAATTCAATTGCGCACCGTTAAGCATACAACTATAATATAATTGAAGTTAAGTTAGTATAAGGCCATTATTGTGTAACAACTATTTTCAGTTTCAAAGCAAACTAACAAAGTGTGTGATTGCAGGCAAGTAATCTTTGTTAGGTTGTGTCCTAAAGAAGCGTATCTCGTAATTACAACAATTTCAAAAAGGCTATTAAAAGATCCGAACGATAATAATAGCAGTATGGTTTACTCCAAAATGTATAATTTGATTGAACTTGCCACCTGGTATAATTTCAATGCAATCATTCCATCAATCACATCCCTTGTTTACTTACTGGGCATTGGTTCAATGACGACTGTTTGACTTTTCACACCATGTCATACTTGTGTAATTTACAAGATACCATAGTGCTTTGGGAGTTAACCTGTGAAAGTCCTGGACGAATAATGCAGTCAACGCACTATCAGACATGTCAGACTATAGTACTTATGAATATGTTACACTGTAGAGGACACCGTGACGACATGCTTGTGACGATATGGGTGCCACCTTTTGATCAATTACACTTTGTTGATCGTTGCAGTATCTGACATAAATATGATGTTGACAATTTTTACTAATTCTGTAATAAACATATTTGCTCATCTAAACATGATGGGTTTATACGTTCTTGGTGGTAATTAATAAAGCAGGGAGTGAGCGTAAGCTGCTCCCTAGTCAGCTGGTTTGATTGAACATGATCTTACGTGCAAAATGTCATTTCAAATCACTTTAAGTCTTAGATATGAAATAGTAATACTACCCAGATAAAGTATGAATCGGGACCCACTTTCGTCAAAACTACACTACAGAAGTCGCAACGTTCCCATTTAACTAGAATTATAGTATACATTTTTGTAGGTACATCCCCCATTATTTTTTTCCGGAATAAGGGGATTTGTCCATTAACAGTGAAAAATTGACATCGTATAATTTCTTCCAACAAATTATATTAGGCAGACAAAGATTGAAGTTTCTTGTTAAAGTGAACCTTTACCTTTCCTACATCAGTGAATCTGCAGAATGATCTGACAGACGTTGAAAAGGCTTCCACGAATACTTGAGCATAAAGTGCGCATTAAACTGAAACATACTTTTGAATTCGAGTTTTCTGCGAATATGGGCGACAAAAGTACTTAAAGTAAGCCACCAATCATTGTATTGAGAAATAAGGAACTTGACTATTTGTGGACTTGAATTGCAGATATAAGTAACTGTTTTCATAAAGATCTCTCTAAGTTCAGAATTACACCAATTGATCATAAACTAGGTTAGCAGCTCCCTGATTTGAACACTAGGTACGGTACCGAATTCTTACTTCAAACAGGGAGCTTCAAGCACAGACCTTACTAACTGCATGAACCTGCCAAACGAGGCCGAGTCCGTGAGCAACCCGAAAAACTGTGTACTTTAAAATACCCCCCAAAATGGGTACTTTTATGTATTACATTATCGCATGAGCTTACACATTTGACTAACCCACACTATACGTATGGGGATATCCAGTGAAATTTTGGACAGTCCGGAGAGGAAAATGAGAAACCCCAAACGTTTATTGTGGGCTAGTCAAATGTGTAAGCTCATGTGATGACGTAATACGTAAAAGTACCCAATTTTGGGGTATTTCAAAGTACCCAGTTTTTTGGGTTGCTCCCGGACTGGGTGTGGCTATCGAGATCAATTGATCATCAGCCAGTGATGCCTTATCATAAAGCTGACTTGGTGAAAGTGATGGGTGTTTTTGGTTAATGTAATATTGGTCTGTAACCCGAGGATTCTAAATTTTCCAACGTTTTGGGTTTATAGTTATTATTGTTATATTATTAAGGGTATTAATATACAGATATATGTAAGTTGTTTTTAGTATACGAAGTATAGTAACTGAACTATGACGCGTCCCAACAAACAATGACTGTCAGCGTTTGGATTCTATCTGGTACTTTAATTACGTTGATTTTAGATTTCCTTCCATACGGTCCCGACTGATACTACAAACAAATAGAAAAATATTTTTTTGTAGATATTTACTTATTGATCTGTCCAATAAACTTCATTTTCACATAACTTTATATGAAGATTGCATATATACCTGAATGATATTAGCGTACAGCAATAATACTTCTACAAAATTCCCGATGTTCTATACCTTCATATCAGATAGGGTTCAAAGACCTAAAAGATATTAACTGCTTTTTATAGGACGGGAATAACTTCTGCCTCGGGGCAAATATTTCACCTAGTTTGATATCACTGATTCTGCCAAGTTCTTCTTTCATTAGATAGAAATGACAGAATGGTTAGTCAGAAAGAAATCGTATCTAAATCAATTTGATTCCGTTTGCCTCTAAGCAGAAGAGCATTATCCCCATAATTGGTAAGGACTATTCCGTTCAATTATGAGTAATTATCCTTTTGCACGTGGCACTGTATGACTATTGCTTTGCCGGTATAGACTTTCATATTTCCATCTTTAGTGTGTTTGCTCTATTACAGCATTTCAATGATTTCATAGGTTTATACCGTAGTGTTAATTGTTTGAATTGAGTCAATTGTTTGGGGTCGATTTCCATTTTCTTGGAGTTGTTACCATTTAATTTTGTAGACCCGGATCCGCATTTGCTGTCCCTTTCTTGAAAATCTAGGCGAAGGACGAATAGTTTCTGGTACTTATCATAGATTGTTAATATACCCAATAGAAGCAGTTAGATAGCTTCACTATTTCTGATTGAGAAATATAATCTTGATAAAAAGAACACAATATATATTCCTGAAAACGAAATCTGAAAAATAAGGAACAAAATTCTAATAAAAGATTGCGTTTCATTCATCTGTTCATGCATAAGATATGCTAAGAACATGAATATTCAGCAATACTAAAGTAGTCTGATTGTTACATTCCACAGATTTTTGTCTTTGTATCAATTAGACAACTAGTTGTCTTCTTACACTTTTCTTGATGGATTTTATTCTTCATTTATATTTCAAGTATGAGGGAGTTGACATTTTAGATTTGTATTTTTTTAAATGGGTGCAATTTTAAATTATGTATAGGTTAGATACAGTATGCCTATACCAGTATACGCTCAAGTTGTAATCTTTCAACTTTGTGATTGATTTCTGAATTTTGATATGGTTTTATCCAGAAACAAAACTTATAATGAAATATTTCTGAAATTGTTTAAAAACTAATAACATTTTGTCTAAATTACCACGAAGATGTTTATAAATGAAATATTATGATAATTTTGAATTCACGCCCTACAGTTCTGTTTAAAGTTTTTTTTTATCGTGACCAAATGATTCAATCATGTAAGAATACAATGTATATCACCTCATTTGAATCATGATAAACAGATAAATGTTATGTAATGGTATAACATCCACTATTAAGCAGTGGAACTTCCGTTAACTTTTTTTCGTGATTGTTTTGATGAGTTTATTTGTTTTTGAAAATAATACTGTTGAAGTGACAAAATTCACACTCAAGCAATTCTATTGAAAGATTTCGCTTCAGATCGAAGTACGCAAAGTGATTCGGATGAAGGTATGTCGGGTTTGCTTTGTGCACAACAAGCTGACAAGCAAGAACTACAATTAGAACTAAATGTACTTCATTGCATTTAATTCGATAAGTTTTATTTGATATCTACATGAACCTAGAAATGTTTGTGTAGCATATAGGACAACGTCGTCCATTAATTACACTTTCAGTTTTTCAATATTGATGTGCAAAATACTTTTATATGTTGTCAGCAGTGGATAGTTGAAAGACACACTGTATGAAGAACATTTTGTAGAAAAGTAGATGACCAATTTATTTTCTTTGCCCAACACGGCTCCATGACAGGAATAAAAATAAAGTCACTCTCCACTTTCAATCACACAACAAAATTAAACAAAATAGGAAATGTCTCGTAGAATTTACATTTGTAAACATCAAGAAAGACTTCATTTCGAATGGAATGGAAATAATAACAAACCGGGAAAGGAGTAGTTAGATATTTTAAGCAAGAAAGTTATAGAAACTGGTGTCAATCAATTTGATTGGCCGTACAACATAAGAGCTGAGCCATGGGTGATAAAATGGATCTAAATGAGTGTATCTACTCAGGTGAAAGGAAGCAAGACGCATGGTCACATCACTAAAGAGGTATGCCAAATTGACAGCCTAATTGAGCTACGTTTTTAGAAAGAATAAACGGGCGGTTAATTTATGGGGCTTCTTTTGACATGTGTGAAAGATGATCTAAAAATAGCAACACCTTTGTCTATTATTATTCAAAAATTCGTAGAAGTAACTTAGAATGTCAACATTCTTGACTTCGCTTCCGGCGAATGAAAAATGCTTACAAATATAAGCAACTGTAACATTAGTACCATTATGAGTACTATATATTACGTTCTGATGTATTAGCTGATTAGAGCATAACGATCTATCGAAAATATAAGTGGACTCAAACTAATTTTGGACGAAGTTTGTCATCAGTTTTTCGAAATGAGTTGCCACCACAATCTGTTCGTTCGATTGTCTGTGACATACATCACATGAAAAGGAATTGCAAACACTGAAATTACCGTAACATAGGCCAACAAAATGCTATGTAAAGTGTGATGTCATACTTACAGATCCAAGACAGTGCTTATTTATTTCTTTTTTAAGTATTGAAAGTATTTTTTGTTTAATTATTGAGATGGGGTCTAACATGCTCTACAAGAGCATGTCTTTCCCATATCTTGGATCTGCAATTATGACATCACATTTTACACTACAAGGTCAATTTTCAACACACACTGTTGAATCTTTGAAACGGTCTGACAGTCTAGCAGTAACTCCTAAACGGAATAAGATATCAACTTGGTTTTTCACCAGTTATTTTTTCAATAGTCCTCTATGTTATGAAAATAACACTGGGAATTTACGGGGGAAAACCTCGTACACGATTTTACTGGATCAGATAAAACAGTAAGACACTCTGTACAATATGATTTCTCATATTTAACGTCTCAAGAAAATTGCTGGACCTTCACCAATAATCTGATAATCCAATCATACTAGTAATGTAACTTCGCTTGTCTGCTTGTCGGTGCATAATCGGTGATTGTGCACACATTTCGAATAGTCTTAAAACTGGAAACGTTGGATTCTATCGTGTTTTTGATCTTCCCGGTATACATATTAACACGATACTTGGCCTTTAAACATGTATCTATTTATCAGAATACGATTTTCGACTTTCTTCTTTGTTTCTTTTCAAGTCATATTGTATTAAGTGGGAAAGATTGACTTACTTGACGAATGAAATTATTACTGATTAAAGTCAATCATTTTGAATCACTTCTCAAATTTGTTCTTTTATTTTAACATCGTTGAATTCTAAAGATGCAAATACATGTACAAATATAGACATTTAGCAGTAGTAAAAGTGAAATATTATGAATTAAGGATCGAAATAATGTTGGTAATTGTTAGGTGTATTTTGTAACATATTTTACAATAAATGAATTGTTTTGTGTATTTGCTCCACGTGTGTAAAAAAGATCACGCTCTCAATCTTATCTCATTTACTGCATTTTCCCACGTTACCTCGAAAATTTATAAAAATAAACCTTCGTTTCCTGCGAGAAAACCATCACTTTGTCAATCCTTATCTTAGAATATAGAACACATTTCGTTCAGTTGATGAATACAATTTGTTTGCCACAAACAAAAACGATTTGTAAAAAGTACTCGTAACCTTTCCAAGGTTAAGAGTAAAAATGAAAGTACTTTTTTAATTATTTTTTAGACAATAATACGTAGCATATGTTCAATATGACTCCGAATGTTTACGAACTTCTGAGCTTTTTTGGTAGTTAAACAATAAAATCATAAAGTGACGTACAATGGCATAAAATGGCAATAAGCAGATATAGGCTCGGCATATAAATTCGTTCACTATAGATGCTTAACAGCTTAGATTTTATTGTGCTCCGTTTTGCAGAAACCCTTGTATACGAATGTCAGAGACGAGAAAACAATGCAAGCTTGAATTTTATTTCACTTAGCAAGTCACTTTACAGACGTATGAATTCAAATAAAACTTAAAGAAAATACACATTTAACAATACTTTTATTGCACAGAAGATATTTAATTATCATTCAATTAGTGCTATTTACGTGCGGTGAAAGTTGACAGAATAGGCTTGATGATGAGCGGACACCTCTACAATACCCAACCAGCAAAACAAAAGAGGAATGGGGACAGAGAGCTTTTATAGGAAATACTTAAATCTAACAAGGATGCATGGTACTCCATAACTTTAAGTAAACGTTATTCACAAGTGAAGGATTTTTTGCATTCAAAGGAGGCCGTAATATAGCACTACACAATGAAGTATATATAGGCTTTACTTATATACGTATAAACCTATATACCTGATGCTTAGTGTTGGTGTGGGGAAATTTTAAATGTTATTAAATATTTCAAATTCTAAAAATAAGACTATAAAAACCTCAGCTCTCATGTAATTTTATACCTCAATCTGGGAAAACTATCATCAATTAATCCGATTCGTTTCATAAGAACAAAATCGTCACTGCATTTCATTGTTTCAGTATGTTCGTTGCTTCTATTTTCATTTTGCGTTGTTGACATTTTAGAAAGGCTCACAATTGGATTGAAATAATTGTATATATAAGTAAACACTTCTTTATGCTCCTTAAACTTAAAAACGGTTCAAAATATAACTGACTGACATATGTACATAGTGTTTGAATAATGGACTTATTCAAACTGTAATACCAAGTCCAGTGTGCCATGGCGGGAGTGTGATCCATTCTGCAGTCATAGCATTTAAAGTGAGTTCATTACAAAACGAGTAATTGTATTTTTTTTTCTTCTCATTTTACGTTTAGCATCTACTTTCTTCGCATTATGTGCATAATGCGTATGAGGAGGGAAAAATGCAAACACATATAATATGATTCAGCAATTATTTCACGTAAATTTTTATCAAATTGCGCATTCATTTGGTTGAAAACAAAGGTTTGACTTGAAAGCTGCAGCGTACGCCTAAACTGCCACCTGTGTAAGCACAATCCTGGATGCCACTTGCACCTGATTATACATTAAAGCTGTATAACTGTCACTAGTGTGTGTTTAAGGTCTTACATTTAAGGATCATTCAGATTACAGCAATAAGCTTCTTGACGGACGGTCCTCGACTTTTTGGCACGCTCTCTTGAATCTTGAGGATTATTCTTTCTTATACAAACTCTAAAAGAAACAAATGTATGTGAAACGTGTTGGTATTGTAGACTGAGATTTGCCGCCAAACAAAGTAACAAGAGATTACAAAAGTGCGTCTGTCAATAGAAGCAACGGCTGAAATACAGTCAGTTCCTCATATCAGGATAAGCCTTTTCAGAGCCTTCGAATCCCGAATTTCATCTGAAGCAAAAGCAGTCTTCATATTCATAAGGACAAGAATTTGTATCAATAGTCTATATATTATCATGTTAAAAACATTTACATTATCTTAGAAGAAGAATTTTGTCAAAATGTTATTTCGTTTCTCATATCAAGTTCAAAGCGAAATTCATGAGTACTTTGAACTTGGTTTTGATCTTGATATAATTCCATATATTGTATGCTTCAATTTATCCGTTGATGGTTTTTGTAAGATCTTTCCCACTTAACTTTTAATAAATGGTGTCATCTACAGTTAGAAATGTTAGTGTATTACTTCTATGTAACGAATGTAGACAGGTAGAACACCGTCACTTGCTTGTAATTGTCTCACGAACGTAAATGTATGATTGATAGAGTAAAAGTGTAAATCAACACAAATTCTTCAAGATCATACAAAACAATTTACAAAAAGAAAAAAAGATTCAGCGTAAAATTATTAACAAATCACACATTATATTGTAAATCACCAATCGCCTTAAATCATCACGCAGTAAATAAAGCGAAAGTTTGACAAATAAGGGCTTCCGCATCTTCACACACTAATTTCCCAAAGTTAGTGTTTAAAACTTGATATATTCATATATTTTCTCGCCTATTGATGAAGCCATTTCTTACAGCAGTCCGGGAGATAGCATCGATCGATAGTTTTGTTTCTCAAAATTTGAGAAAGAGTTTAATTTGGAAAGAAAAAATACACATTAGCTGTAAGAAACAATTAGTATATATTAGAAATGTATTATAATTATTTTTGAGTACATTTTACTAGTTTTCACTTATATAAAAAAGAATAGAAGAGTCTGAACCTTGAATGCTCATGTAATGCTATTTATATTTCAAGATTCCCATTTCCGCAAAAATTAGCCTACAGAATTTCAAATTTTCTTTAATATCTGAAAATTAGACCGATAGATTTCAAATAGGGTCTGGATAAATATGACGAATGAATTAATAATTATGACGACTGAAATAGGACAAATTTCATGATACACATAATTTCCCAAATTTAGGATTTAAAACCACACACCACAATCTGTGTTAGGCTTGCATTGCATAATGGGAAATAATGCTTAATGGCGCCCTCCGTAACTTCGAAAGAAAAAAAAAAACGACCGAGGATATATAACTGACTGATTAGGCGTTATTATTGAACTTCTGGTCAGCAACAGTGGTCAATATCAGATCTGTATGATACATAAGCATTGATATGACCACAGTGGTGGACTGGCCGTATGGTACACTGGTCCTAGACCGGTGCACCGCTGGGTTAGGCGCCGGAGGCTTCGATTTGTCCCTATAACTAACGCTAAAATTGTACATTATGACATTCTAGTGGTCTACTGGTTACTCCGCTTGGACCGGTAGATTTCTTTGTGCCAGTCCGCCACTGTGTGACCAGGTAGTAATCTAAACTACATCAAACTTTAATGCTTGATATTCATAGCATAGCATAGCAAGGTTTAACCTCTCGAAAGCATCCAGTGCTGGACATTATATCAAGACGGCCACGGCCTTTGATAACCAGTTGAGAACTCACTGGTTGCAGACCCACCGGAATAAAGTGTATAATTTTTGTAAGCGATGTGCATATGATATGTGGAAGTAATTTGGCAGTATAGAACACACGTGGAGTAAGCTCAGGGAAGATGCATATGGGACCAGTCACTCTGCTCTTGTTATAATTGTCCAAATTGATTGGTCCGAGAGCTACAACGTTCAGATGGTCTTTGAAAACTCTCTTTGGTAAAGATATCAAATTGACAGACCTTTAACTGTTAGGGGTTTGACAGCATTACAAAATGTATTTACACGTGTTCCCCGGACATCCAATCTGAAATAAACATTAACGAAGATTGATCTATGGAGGAGGTACGTCAAAAATGTCCATCAATTGCCAGAAAATATTAAATGGCAAAAATAAGTAGAAGATGTATGACCATGACAGGTTGGCATCCATCGACACTCAAAATACATTCAAACTCTCCCTTAAAATTTGTTATGCCCCCTCATTTACTTTTCTCCCACACTCCCCCTAAGCTGCTAAAATTAATTTCTTGTTTCATCTTTAGTATTGCCACTGCCATGACTGCCTTGCTTATAGTTTTAGAAATTAGCTGTCTTCGTGTTGATCAACTTCTTTTAATATACATGCCTGGCATTGCTGCAAGTAGCAATTTTAGTTTTTGAGCTATGTATGGCTTATTCAAAGATTTGTCAATTTTTCCTTTGTACTAAATTGACAGAACAAAATCTAGACGAAATTGTCAAATTTGTCACGATCCTAAATCTCAGTCACTGAATGTGATGGAAAAGTCTGTTCTGGCTAGAATTGTATTTGCAGTATGGTAAAAAACCGAAAGCTTTCGGTTAGAAATTGCTGCACCACCTGACGGAATTAGGATAGCCTACGTTTTAAAAAGCGGCGGCCCCTGTCATCCTGTAATACATGTATTACATGTAATACATTTGTATACAAATTTGCATATTGATATATCAATATACCTGAGTTTTCAAAATGCTGTTAAACTGTTAAATAGTTGATTTCTAAACGATTTTGATTAAATTTGCTACTTTCATCGTTTTTGACAGATTTTAAAGCAATTTAGCTAATGTTGCCTTTACACGTCCGGATATCTATCAGCCTATAATGCAAATATTGTTTAAAAATATTCCACTAATGTTTCAGGTTGGTATACCTTTAATAAGATAGGATTGTGCTCTTCCTACTAAATATTGTTTGGCGATGACTTCTAACAAAACAAAAATAATCGAACTGTTGTTTGTTGACAATGGCTTTCCTGCAGCTGTCGAAAAAAATTGTTATATCGTGCGCCTATCTTGTATTCTGTTTATCTAGCCAAGGGAAGTACAAATGGTAAACTCGTTCATGTCTCTGTTTAAAAATATACAAGGAAGTGTAACTTGATGGGTAGTTCGTTCTACTCTATTCACTTTTTTCGACAATATGAAGTTCTTTTTACCCTTTTTTTCAACAATATTGTTTAACAATATAAGCCTAAGAACAGTCATTTTGGTGTTCGACGAACAAAAAAGGAAAAGTAGAAAATGTGGTTACGAAAATCGTAACCACTGTGTTCTTGGGCGTGATACCAGGGAAACACAAGGGTTTTCTTGCAATGCCAATGTGGTTTACATCATAGCATTCAACAGTTCAAGGCAAATGGAAGCTTAATATGACATCACTATAATAGGGATTTTAATTTCTATGCGAGCTTACGAACCGCAGGTTTCTTTAACACAAATCTTGTAATAAATGGGGAGAAGGGGAGCTAGGGATTTAAAGAAACTCCTTAACATTTGAGATAGTGCAATAATCATGAATTGCAGTTCAAGTGATTTTGTATCTTATATTTTATTAACTATTTACTGCACTTACTAACGTTTTACAAACCAAATTCGATTAGAAGGATGATACAATTCTCTTTCGTCTATTGCGAAATTGCTGTAAACTGCAGTAGGCTACTTCTGTTGGAGCTGACTGTAGTAGTTGAATTCAGGGTGTGTGTGTGAGGAAAGAGGGGGGCGGGGCGAGAACAGTGTGGACTGTGTAACCGACAATTTGGTGATGACTCTCGAAAAAACCCTAATGTGAAATATCATAAGGAACTATTTTCAAAAGGAGTGCATATACCATTTCAAACTGTCACTGTCCTAGTTAATCCGCTTGTGGCAAGCCCATGGAGCTATCACTTAATAGCTCCATGCCGCAGCTGCATCAGTCGTCTTTTATATATATGAAGAATTATTTTCAAGTAAAGTTGTCTATTCAAGATACACCTCTGTTGCATAACGTTGAAAGTAAGCTGTAGAATTATGGGGGCCCTATGACAAAGCTAGAGATCTTATATCCAAAGTGTAGGGTCCTTTCATTAATTTTGATATTAAATTTTGAATGCAAAATTGGGCATTTTCTTTATTTCCTCCATTGTCAAAAACTGTATACTTTAAAGATTGTTGATTTATGTAAATATTATGCCTACACATTTGAAGAGACCTGTTTGTTTGGGGTTTCATCAATTTAAGGTTGAATTTTAACTTTTTAAGGGGGTCATTTACCCCAAAAATGGCCAGTTTTTAATTTTTGATGATTTTTTTTTTCCACTTCAATGTGTAGCTATAGCTTTATTTTCTAATTTTCTAAAGTTTCAGAGAGAGAATACGATTTGAATTTAGAGCAAAAAGCATCTTTTTTGAGCTTTTTTTTCATTATCCTGGTCAGAATTATCTTTTGGGCATTTCTGTTGCTTTTATTTTATTCAGACACTTTTGTTTTACTCATAACTCACGAAATCCTAAACCATTCTTTGTGATTTTGGTTTCAATCGAAAGAGAATTGAAATTTCTATATGCCACTTTTTTCTATAAAACACGTCCCTGATTCGTCCAGCAGCCTTATGAATATTATAATAGCAGTTTCAAGCAATCAAAACGCTTGTTACATACAGCTTAGCTGCATTGGCAAACTTCCTGTTTTCAGCATTCACTGCCTACATGTACACACGTTTCTCTAAAAACAGAGTTTTACAAACTTGGGACAATGATATTTCAGCAATGCAATGCAGGATTCGTGTGAAACTTTCACATGACTTCCATATATGATAAACCCAGGGACTAGAATGCATTTGTTACAGAATTTATTTTCCGTTTTTAGTTTATTCACGTTAATGTTACACAAATTTGCATAAATTAAGGGTAAATCATGAAAAGTAGCCCTAACAGAAATATAAATCATTGAACAATGTTTTGAAGCACATCAGTCCTTGTAGCATGTAATAAGGAGTAATTTGATATATCATTTGTGACTGTAGCTGTTGTGTATCTGAAGTTACGCTTTTCCTAATTTTTAGCTAATTAATATTCAAAATGGCGGCTAATTATGCAAATAAGCCTATTTGATCATATTTGTTATGCATATCTATATCATTTGTTTATTACGTTAAAAGATATGATGTAATATAGATATTTTATGATAGATAAGAAGAAATTGTCTTTGGGGAAATGACCCCCTTAAGGACCACAGGCTTACTATTTCCTTGGCATAATTTCTGAAAATTCTACTCGAAATTCTACTCGAATTTTTGCTTTTGCGACACCTATGGGGCAGTTGCACCCTGCAGTGCTTTCATAGTTTTATTTCATGGAATTAATCACAAGTGTCCAGGTTTTTATACAAAATAGTTTGTGCAACTTACAAACAAGTTGAATGACGCTTGTTGAATGTTGAGTCACATACAGACATATAAATTTAATTATCAGATATAAAGGCAAGTCACTTAATTCGGAATGGTGATCTATTATGAATGTCAGGAATGAGGTGTTGCTATTATTTAATTCAGATTTTCATACACCAGTGGCTTCCATCATCAATTGTCAACAAGCTGACTGGTACAATATAAAGTCAACAAAAGTGTGTAGAGATAACCCATGGTAATACGAAGCAAAATATTTGTGGATCAATAGTGATGGGAAAAACAATTAAAAAATGTATTTTGCGTGTTTTCTTCTTCTGTAAATGATAACAAATGGTATCTAAATGAACGCCGGTGTTTCAGTTTTAAAACAAAAAGTACCCATGTAAAATAAAAACGTATAGGGGGCTAAATAGTTCAGTTTTTATGCTGTTTTGGAGTGATATTACCGTGTAAATTTGTATTGCTTTTAGATGAAATATCAGCCATAAAATTCCTAAAACCGGGGCTTCGTCCCTGGATCCTACTTTCCAAAAACTTCCCAAAATTTAAAGAAAATTTCCACAAAATGAAGGAAATTTTCCGAAAACTGAAACACACTTAACGAAAATTAAAGAAACTGCGCAAAATGAAAGAAATTTCCGAAAGATTGAAGCAAATTTCACGAAAATAGAAGAAACTGCACAAAATGAAAGAAATTTTACAGAGAATTAAAACAAATTTTTTGAAATAAAGGAAATTTCACGAAAATTTCATCCAAATAAAGGAAATTTTCCTAAAATTTGATATATTTAACGAAACCTAAAGAAAACTTCCCAAAAATTCAAAAAATGTCCTCAAACTGAAGGAAGTTCCTGAAAGCTGATGGAAATTTCCCTAGAGTGAAGGTAATTTCCAAAACATTTCCGAAAATGGAAGATTTATCGAAGATAAGATGTGCAGGGAAAATAATGATTTTGATAGCAAAAATTTGTTTAAAATTGTGTTACATTCAGTGACTATATATATATATATATATATATATATATATATATATATATATATATATATATATATATATATATATATATATATATATATATATATATATATATATATATATATATATATATATATATATATATATATATATATATATATATATATATATATATATATATATATATATATATATATATATATATATATATATATATATATATATATATATATATATATATATATATATATATATATATATATATATATATATATATATATATATATATATATATGTATATATATATATGTATATATATATATATATATATATATATATACATAGATATATATATATATATATATATATATATATATATATATATATATATACATAGAGATATATATATATATATATATATATATATATATATATATACATAGAGATATATATATATATATATATATATATATATATATATATATATATATATATATACATAGAGATAGATATGTATATATATATATATATATATATATATATATATATATATATATATATATATTTATATATATATATATATATATATATATATAGATATATAAATATATATATATATATATATATATATATATATATATATATATATATATATATATATATATATATATATATATATATATATATATATATATATATATATATATATATAATATATATATAGATATATATATATATATATATATATATATATATATATATATATATATATATATGTATATATATGTATATATATATATATATATATATATATATATATATATATATATATATATATATATATATATATATATATATATATATATATATATGTATATATATATATATATATATATATATATATATATATATATATATATATATATATATATATATATATATATATATATATATATATATATATATATATATATATATATATATATATATATATATATATATATATATATATATATATATATATATATATATATATATATATATATATATATATATATATATGTATATTTCTCACGAATTTGATTTCAGAAAATTGCATGCTTAATATTGTGTCAAATCCAGGCTGCCAGGGTCGACTTCCTGATAGGCGCCTAGTGAGTCCAAGCCACAGGAAGTTCAGCCTCGTATCGACGTGATTCGGGTAGAAAAGTTTTAATTCCACACTAAAGTTAGTTAAAGGAGTATATATTTTGAAAAAAAATCTTCAAATCTAGACTCATTGACTACAATATGTGTCCTTAGTTAAGGTCCATGAATAACCTGCCACCACGCCACTGACGTCATTATCTAACTTCACTCTTGTTCCATACGCACAAAGTTTCTTCATCATTTTTCCGCGATGTATTTCTAATTGTCCCTAAACTGCTTAAGACAACGTTGGGGCCCAAAGGCCCAATACTTTGAACTCTTTTCAATACTGAAAATGCAATAGATCAGCCTATCTTTATTTCCTCCGATTATGATTAGTAAACGCTTGTTAAAAAGGGCAATCTTTGAAATTGGACCCAGGCAGCCAAGGAAAATCTGGAAATGTCTTAGACTGACGTGTCCTCCAAAAGTCCAAGAAGTTCCCGAAATAAACTTAAGATTTTCTTTCAAAAAGTCACTTGATTAAAACTGACCTATTTATCGAGAGATTGAACTTGAAGGAAGTAGCATAAACATTTGTTATGAGCAAGCAACCCAACTTTCAATAGTGGGACACCTTTAAGTTGGGTTCCAGAGAAAAACTTAAAATAGGGGCCCTATACGTCTTACTCGCTGAAGAATGATTGTGAATTTGGGGTATAGAATACTGATATACTGAATTTAATTAAATATAGCAACTAGAAAAATTATGAAAATCCTTCTAAACAAGAACTCCTTACTAATTGCTTTCACATTGTTCAATAATTGGGGCATTAAATATTCCGAATGATTAGCACAATTGACTAAACATATCGATTTTAGTATTTTCCGATTTCGATATTTATGATCGATAAATTCCGAATTTTTGTAGAGCTTGGTACGAATTTATACGTATGTTGATATAATATTGAGAAATATATTTTGATATAAGATTGACAAAATTTTGTACTTGCAAATTTAAAAGAAAAAAATAAGGGAAAATAAGGAAGAATTTCCCCTAATGCTGTCGTACATATTTTCAAAATACTGCAGTTGGAAATTGCCCCTAAAGTCCTGTGCGCCCCTCTCCCCACTTACAATTCAAACATCTTCCGCCTTCTCTGTACTTATACATTTTAAAAGGGACGCTCATTTCATATCAAATGCAGCACACGAAACTGGCACATGAAAAGGTGCAAACGGGCATTTAACCTTTAGATATGAATGATAAAAAAAAATACAAATCTGTAATCTGAAAAAAAGGCAATCATACCCACAGAGAGAGCCACAGCTCCCTCATTTCCCTTTATAGTTCCATCACTACTGGTGTAAAAGTACTCCCCCCCCCCAGTAAATCCCCCCTCTCCTCCCCCGGCCCTTATTTCATAGGAAATTTGGGCCCCCAGACACTTAAGCCGTAGCCATCCAATAAATTTGGTCCCCTTCATAGTAAAAACCGTCCACTAGGAAATTTGGGCCCCGGCCCTTCTTTCGTAGAAAATTTGGAGACAACAACTTGTCCCCTTTTGCAAGAAAAAGCCCTAAGGCTTCTTCTCCCTTCACAGTAAATGTCAGTGCCGTTTTGCGTAAAGCACGTTTTTTCTTCTTTTTTTCTCTGTATTCCGATGGGTACTGCCCAGATCGAAGAAAAGATTATATTTTTTTTTTTACCGAAGAGCTTACTGGAAGTCATTTTCTGTTCGTGGGCAAATTCTACGAGTACAACGGCGCTGTATTTCGTACATAAATATTACTAACTTCGGTTTTAGCTTATCACTTCAGTACACAAAATTAATTAAAGGAACCGTACAGACGCATTAGTAAATTATCTAGAAAAATCAGTCCGGATGGGATCAAATTTACTAAGCATTACTTAGGAAATAAAGACCGGGGACCCAAGTTTCCGGGGGCAAAATTTACTATCACACCGGCAAATCCAACCATGGAGCTATTAACTGATATAGCTCCATTACCCAACGTCGGCCGAACTATAGAACTGTCAAATCATACACGTACATGCAGACATGCATGTGCCGGTTATAGCCACAAGGGATTCAAGTTTCTTCTGATATGGTGCAGTGTTTGTGCCGCCCATATTATCTTTCTCGAAAAAAGAACGTATGCATGAGTACAGTCTAAAAGTATGTGATGTCGATAATCTATTGTTGTCATAATCTAAATAGATTTTGTATGTTTGTGTTATAACTAATGCCTTGCTTCTTACGAACTTATTATAACTCAGACAGTGGTGTAGAAGAAGCGGGCGCTCAGGCTATATTTAATAACCGCACATTTCGGAACAAATAACGCATTGTTGCATGCCGATAACTTTTGGGGAGAAGAGCCCCCTAGCTCAAAACTTAGCTGTACACCATTGCTATCAGACTGACTGTATTCACACTAATCCTCATAACCTAACGTCATGAATACATGTTACTAAAAAAATCCCATAGTATACGTATTCCATCTTTAATCGAATCATTTTACTTTCCTGAATCCAGATTAAATATAATTTATATCCCCCAAAAGAAAATAAGTCATAATCTAGAAACACGTTCCCACAAACTCTTGCACATGGCTGCAGGGGCGGCGTTATGGCAGTGGGTTTCAGCCCCAATTCTTAAGAATTATCACATGTCGCCTAATCTCATTAGCCCCTCCCCCAGGGGCGTAGGAAGGGTCTATTCTGAGAGGCAAGACCGAACAAATTGGCACTGCTAAATTAACTTTATGAGATATCCTTCAAATTTCCTTCATTTTCGAAAATTTTCTTCACTTTTCGGGAAATTTCTATTATTTCCGGGCAATTGTCTCCGATTTTCGCAAACAAATTTGGGCCAATTTGCGGAAATAATCCTTAATTTCAGGACAATTTTCTTCGATTTTCGGAACATTTTTCCTTCATTTTCGAAAAGTTTTTTTCGTTTTCGGGAATCTTCCTTTAATTATTGCGAAATTTGGCCAAATTTTGGAAGGTTTTCAATTTACCGGAAAATTTCTTGAACTTATGCTAAATCTTAACAAAATACGTAATAGTTTTACTAAATTTCCCTCCAATTTTACTATAAAAAAAATTCTCAATAATTTCCCAATTATAATCTCCCAACCGCGCAAGAAGATACAACCGGGAAGGTGAAAACCTCTCAGGGGAAGTCCCCCCTGCCCTCGTTTCTTCTTCCTTCACCTGCGATAATTTAATCGCTCTGCCGCCCCATCAGCTGATCAGTGGTAATTAACCTCTGGATATGTTAAGAAAAACAAAAGAGAAAAAAGCAAACTAGAATTTTCTTGTCAAAGTTACACTGCCTTTATAGTAAAGCGTCAAATATTCATTTCTAATCTCGGCAAAGGTTAAAGGTCAACAGTGGTCAACAGTTATATTTTTCAGTCACCAAACGTAGAAAGAAGGACGGATGAAGGACGGGTATGCTTCTTTGCTAGATTCTGTCAGCAAACATCTCAAAAAGCCACGAAATACATGTATGAATATATAAAATTAGAGCCGAAATCTGGAATTCATTCAGGTATTTCAGAATAAATTTTCTAAAATTAATTTCCAGAAATTAAAACAACTTTACGTAGGTTTTACAAGAAATATAATGCATTAAGAAAGATTTTCCCAAAAAAAAATGAAATATTTGATGTACTCAATATTGAATTTTGATTTGATTCCAAACGAACAAGCAAAGGTTAATTTGTCCGATATGTTCCCTTTTCAGTTGTGTGTTTACAGTCAGACATTAAGAAGAAATAAAAATGTTTACACCACAAATATTTCAGCTGCTCATCACGAAAATAAGGTTCAATTACATGTTTTGGGAATAACAGCGCACAATTCATACTTTGAAAGGTGGATCAGTTTTTGTGACATTCTTGCACGTGCACGCACGTAGATGTGACATTCGTGAATCACGAACAGATGCGAGCATTTTGCGAAGGATTCATGATTCCCTGCAGGTTCTAATACATTCGTCATTTATGTTCAAACTCTCATGTATATCAAATGCAAATATACAGATGTTTCCCCCGTTTGAACCTATTCTTTATCTGCATCACACTGCTCTATTTAAGGGGATTTTGGAGGAGACTAGATGGGTCCACTCTTGTTAGAGTGGTTGTCCACCCAATTGCAATTATTATTTTAGTATATACATGAACAGGTAGCAACAACTTGAATGTAATGATATGCAGATATGTAGCTTACATTATATAGGCTTACACCACGTAAATATAAAAATCTTTCCTAAAAATCGATTAAGCTGTACAAACGTGACAGTTGTGCGGCATTCCGAATTTCCTGATTTGATGGCCACATTATTGTATATGAAGCAATTTTTTATTTATAAATCTGTGGCTTTTCAAAGAGAAAACTATGAACTTTCTTATGTGAAATCATTTCCAGTTTTTCACCAACGTACTCGATCAAGAGTTTTTGAATATCCATCATCAGATTAGCGGCACCAGGATTTTGGTCATGGATGGGGAGGGGAGGAGGAGGGGGCAAGCGAAGGGAAAGTTTGTCTCATGGGAGGGCGGAAAAATCCTATAAACCAGACAAAATATGTCACTTTACAAAATTTTCTGGGGACAAGTGTGTGTGTGTGGGGGGGGGGGGGGAGGGATCTTGTGTGGGGGAAAGGGATCTCGTGTGGGGGCAAAGGGATCTCGTGTGGGGGAAGGGATCTCGTGGGCGGGAAAAGTGATCTCGTGGGGGGAAATGTCCCATGCCCCCCGCCCCCGCCCCTTCCCCTTCCCCCGTAGCGCTTATATCCTAATCAAAATAGAAGAAAAGAGTCTGATGTTTTTCAATGACTATAATCTATATTGAAAGAATTACAATTTAATTAAAGATGCTGACTCTGTTTTCCTTTTCACACACCATGCATGTCATGCACGAATAGGAGCCTATTGAATATATTGCAAATTCGTCGAGATTTGACTCTTAGCCATAACTTGCAAAAACCACTACAGGTGCTTTCGTCGTTATTAAAGGCTTCTTTCTGCCCAGAATAAAAAATAAGATAAAACACTTTCTGGTGAATATATAAAAGCTCTAGCTATACAGCTATACATGTACGGCTCACCTAATGGGCAAGAGGGTGCAATGCTAATAATGATAATTGGAACATGCGGTTTCTATTCAGCTATTTGCTGACAAGTTTCAGGACTTTTTTAATGTTAATTCGCTAAGCAATTACACGAAAATCTGAGTAATGTATAACTATTTTAGAAAACAACCCATAAAAATAAATGCCAGTCCTGAGGCAATGTTTTTGGTCAGTTAACGTACGCCATGCACGATCATCTAGTGATAAGTGAGATCAAGTGAGCTCCATCACTTGTTTAGTTTGTTTAGGTGAGCTCTTCAAGTATACAGCCGGTCATTAAGCAGTTAAGAAAGCCATCAAACTGAACTCATTTCAGATTAAAAAGTCAAAATATAAAAGTATAAAGTCATATCATACTACACTCATTTCATTCAAAAACGTTTAAAATGTTTAAGCATGCACTCTTGCTCTGAATTTTCCTTTTGGTATAACATTGATCATTCTGTGATCTGTGACTGCAGGCTAAAAACAGCGTCAATGATGTACAGTAAAACTGAATTAACATAGAACATTTAGAAGAAAATATCAAAGGTAACAAAAACAAAAACGATTTAGTCACGTGGTAAGGATACACTTAATTTTTTCCAAAAAGGGGGCACAAAAATATGTTGCAGACAGTGGTGAAGTTAGAGTTTTAGTCTAGCGGGGGCAAAAACATGCAGGGCGCTTGATATTGATATTATTTTCATTTCATAAACATTAATCGATATACTAGAGAGCAAAAAAGGTCATCGGCAATTAATAAACAAATATGGTGCTTTAAAAAATGATTATGTACACACTCCCAAAAATAATCAATTTGTGTACCCAGTAAGCGAAAAGGAAGCATGGTTGATAAATGCACGCCATTTTCCCTGGGGCAACTGTTCGCCCATTTCCATCCCCCTTTCGTAAAGTTTGAGAGGTGCAGTAGCTCAGTAGTTAAGGAGTCATGCTCGTATTCGAAAGGTACCGGGTTCGATTCCCATCGCTTGCGCTGCATTGGGCCCTTGAGCAAGACACTTTACTCTACTTCTTTCAGTCCACTCAGCTGTGAAAAGGAGTACCAGCACCGCTGGGGACTTAATCTATGATGGACTGGCGTCCCGTCCAGTGGGAGCCGTGTGCTCTTATCCACTTGTGCAATGGAAACTGGGAATAAGCACCGGCTCTATAAGCCTAAAGGTCGATGGAATTAGCTTTTTTCGTAAAGTTACTGTTTATATCAGTATATGCTGCATACAAACTGTTGCAATACATATTAAAACAAAAAGTTTGTCAGCATCTTGTTGTTCAGCTGAGAACAGAACAAGGACACACATGAGGTATAATTTCCTTGACGCTCCCAGCTAGTTTTCGCTTACTATCCCCCCCCCCCCCCCGCCAAAACAAAAATCGAACATTGGAAAGGCAAAGGGGGAGAACTTAAAAATAATCAAGAGATATACACTACATACCTCATAACGCTAAATAGTTCCAACCGTTGGTTAGAGCTACAATCTTGGGCAAAGCTGTTGAGACACTTACCAGCTTACCGGAAAGTTTGCATGTTAGTTCAAATATTTATGTACAGCCATTTTATGTAGCGCTTCCCAGAAAAACCTTAAGTAATATTGGGTTGGTACTTGGAGGGTTCATGGAAGGTGATGTAGGAATGTGTTCTACAGAAAATAGGACATGTCTTTTAAAGGTCAAAGGTCAGAGGTCAAATAATTGATTAAAAATGTTCAATTTTAGTCTGTCGCGTATCAAGAAAAATGCTATTTGGTTCTTACTTGGTGGGTTGATGAAGGATGATGCAAAGTTGTGTCTCGCAAAATATATGAATATATGATATGTCGCTTAAAGGTTTAAGGTAAGAGGTCAAATATCGAGAAATTTTGTGTTGCATTTCGTTGGAAAACATAATTGCTATTGTGTCGATCCTTGGTGGGTTGGTGGAGGTTGTTACTTGGTGGGATGGTGTAGGGTCATGCATGATTTATGTCCCACATATAATGGGATAGGTTACTGAAAGGTCAAGGATTAGAGGTCAAATATATGATTGAAAATAGTAAATTTTGTGTCGCTCTTCCTGAAAAACCGTAAATGATATTGGATTGGTACTTGGTGGGTTTGTGTGAGGTGACGTAGGGTTGTGTGCTGCACAACATGGGACATGTCACTTAAAGGTCAAATATAATTGATTTCAAAATGGTAAATTTTGGTCGATCGTGTGTCAGCTGGGAAAGACCGTAAGTGCAAGTGGGTTGCTATTTGGTGGGTTGAAGAAAAATTGTATAAAGTAAAGTAGTGTCTCGCCAAAATATGTTATGTCACTAAAAGATAATTTTTCAAATTGTATGTGGCATAGGCGATAAGGTCAGCAATTCCGTGGATGGCCATCTTGTTTAAGTGTTAACAACTTATAAGCACTATATACGAGAGACAGCGATACCTCGAACTGATAAAATCATTTCCCGCAAAATTCAGTGACGTTGTTATGTATTATTCCGATATTTGTCAAACTTCGTGTGAGAGTTTGTCAATTGCACATGACAATTTTTAATGCCTGACGGTTTTAACCAATAAAATTACTCGAAATCGACACATGTCGGCTGAAATTTTCATATGTCGATTTTGGGACGTGAGACACAGTACTGTAGATGAACCATAAACGTCGTGTCTTTCTGCTCAAACAATCAGTATACCCAAACAAAAACTTATCCGAACGCGTTGGGAAAATTGTGACGTATCTTTTCGTCCCATTCAATTTGCAATCACCGTTTTGATATGTTTAGGCCTAAGGCCCCGTAAGAATATTACCTTATCACCCAAATCTGGACCGGTTGGAAAAGTGATGCGCGCGCGCTTTTTATTTTGTATTTTCCCCCAAGCCAAGTAATTTTGGTTATATGTAGCGTTACGGATCAAGTCAACCACATCAGATGTAATTAAAACCTGAAAACTATCTGAAGCAATCGTTCATATGTAGACTCCTTTAACTCCACATTGTCAGGATCTAAGGATGGAGGCTTCAGGGTCGGGAGCCACATCGAATGTTAAACTTAATAATACAAACAGCGAACACAAATTAAATTTTAAACTTTAAATCATGTTGTAACAATATCAAAATCACAGTATCACTGTGATCACAGTAAAAACGCAATACTAAATAAGATATAGAATATCATCATCATAGACGTATATCAATCACATTAGCAAGAATATGAACAGAACAAACACACGTTCAGCATGCATCAACAGATAACAGAACAAAACTTAATCATTACATTATATCTGAATACACTTGAATACGTAAATAACCTTGGAAACATACTTTTTCTGCGTAATAATAAAACTACCATCACTTGCTGAATGCCAACAGTGCACCCTTAATGCCTACAGTCCACCTTAATGCTTACAGTGCACCCTACATGCCTATAGTGCACCATTAATGGCTACCTAGTACACCCTTATTTAAGAAGAAAGTCAAGCTTGTAAAAGATTGCAACAAGTATGAGCATTAATGTACAACACTTTTGCAAAATAACAATATTTCATAAAACGAAACCATTTCTAAACTCTATACTTATAGCAGTGACTCATCAGTCATTACCCATTCCGAAATGCAATAAACTGCAATGAAATAAAAACACACTTAATCCAAAAGCTACACAACACTACCTCACATGTTTGATCTGTAAGACAACTACTGTTATTTTGTATCATACTTTTTAAAAATGGTAATGCATGCACTGGAATAACTCACAAGACAAGCTTGTCGACGACTATGCCGAACCAACAAAATCTGGTAATCCATGGAACCTTGTTCCCCATTTGGACCCTAATCGTAAGGAGAATCATCCAAGCATCAACCAATTTTAATAAAAGAAATTCAGAATGCAACTATAGCAGCCACATCACCTAATCTGCCAATAGCACATACAAACAGTGTGTAATCAATTCAGTCTACTCAAACTCCACCAAGGAGAACCCAAACTTTAAAACATTGATTTCTGCTATGACTAAAACAACTTGAATAATATAGAACATTTAGAATAGATAATTATGAAATCTCTGGATTTTTAATCCACTTCACACAAATAACAACACAAATCTACTTTTTACAAAGCATCTGACTTTTCATAACAATTTTCTGCAACTTCTTAACTATTTCAAATCATTTCCATCCCAAATTTAGCAATCAATCAATAAATCACAACTAAACAATTTCTTTCTGGTCGCGAATTCATCATTGTTGCTCATGCTAAAATTATATACAGAGACCATATCACAATATGCTGCAGGCCCTACATTTC
Organism: Chiridota heheva; assembly: GCA_020152595.1. Classification (NCBI taxonomy): domain Eukaryota; kingdom Metazoa; phylum Echinodermata; class Holothuroidea; order Apodida; family Chiridotidae; genus Chiridota; species Chiridota heheva. The sequence goes on from JAIGNY010004072.1 coordinate 2,230,926, forward strand.
AACATAATAATTGGGGAACCATTAAGAAAACTAATGGCACGGTACCATCCCCCCCCCCCCCCCTTCCCTACACACAATTGATAGCCTAGGCGCACATTCATACTGCAATGCCAGAGAGCAAGGCTACAAAATACATCAACGAATACAAGCATACGGTATATATTTATATCACCTCCCCACACACTTCATCTAGTCTCTTCTGGCCTCCTGGCCCATAAGGCTGCAGTGCACTCTCTCCACTGGACTCTTTTGTTACTTGCGACTTGTCTGACTTCGGTACATACGGTATATCAGATAGCAATAATTATACTAAGTATATCAGATAGCAATAATTATACTAAGTATATGAGATAGCAATAATTATACTAAGTATATCAGGTAGCAATAATTATACTAAGTATATCAGATAGCAATATTTATACTAAGTATATCAGACAGCAATAATTATACTAAATATATCAGATAGCAATATCTATACTAAGTATATCAGATAGCAATAATTATACTAAGTATATTAGATAGCAATAATTATACTAAGTATATGAGATAGCAATAATTATACTAAGTATATTAGATAGCAATAATTATACTAAGTATATGAGATAGCAATAATTATACTAAGTATATTAGATAGCAATAATTATACTAAGTATATTAGATAGCAATAATTATACTAAGTATATCAGATAGCAATATTTATACTAAGTATATCAGATAGCAATATTTATACTAAGTATATCAGATAGCAATAATTATACTAAGTATATCAGATAGCAATATCTATACTAAGTATATCAGATAGCAATAATTATAATAGGTACATCAGATAGCAATATTTATACTAAGTATATCAGATAGCAATATAGCAATATCTATACTAAGTATATCAGATAGCAATAATTATACTAAGTATATTAGATAGCAATAATTATACTAAGTATATGAGATAGCAATAATTATACTAAGTATATTAGATAGCAATAATTATACTAAGTATATGAGATAGCAATAATTATACTAAGTATATTAGATAGCAATAATTATACTAAGTATATTAGATAGCAATAATTATACTAAGTATATCAGATAGCAATATTTATACTAAGTATATCAGATAGCAATATTTATACTAAGTATATCAGATAGCAATAATTATACTAAGTATATCAGATAGCAATATCTATACTAAGTATATCAGATAGCAATAATTATAATAGGTACATCAGATAGCAATATTTATACTAAGTATATCAGATAGCAATATTCATACTAAGTATATCAGATAGCAATAATTATACTAAGTATATCAGATAGTAATATATATACTAAGTATATCAATTAGCAATAATTATACTAGGTATATCAGATAGCAATATTTGTACTAAGTATATCAGATAGCAATATTTATACTAAGTATATCAGATAGCAATAATTATACTAGGTATATCAGATAGCAATATTTATACTAAGTATATCAGATAGCAATAATTATACCAAGTATATCAGATAGCAATATTTATACTAAGCATATCAGATAGCAATAATTATACTAAGTATGTCAGATAGCAATATTCATACTAAGTATATCAGATAGCAATAATTATACTAAGTATATCAGATAGCAATATTTATACTAAGTATATCAGATAGCAATATTTATACTAAGTATATCAGACAGCAATAATTATACTAAGTATATCAGATAGTAATAATCATACTAAGTATATCAGATAGCAATATTTATACTAGGTATATCAGATAGCAATATTTATACTGGGTATATCAGACAGCAATAATTATACTAGGTATATCAGATAGCAATAATTATACTAGGTATATCAGATAGCAATATTTGTACTAAGTATATCAGATAGCAATAATTATACTAAGTATATCAGACAGCAATAATTATACTGGGTATATCAGATAGCAATAATTATACTAAGTATATCAGACAGCAATAATTATACTAAGTATATCAGACAGCAATAATTATACTAAGTATATCAGACAGCAATATTTATACTAAGTATACCAGATAGCAATATTCATACTAAGTATATCAGATAGCAATAATTATACTAAGTATATCAGATAGCAATATTTATACTAAGTATATCAGATAGCAATATTTATACTAGGTATATCAGATAGCAATATTTATAATAAGTATATCAGATCGCAATATTTATACTAAGTATATGTGATAGCAATAATTATACTAAGTATATCAGGTAGCAATAATTATACTAAGTATATCAGATAGCAATATTTATACTAAGTATATCAGACAGCAATAATTATACTAAGTATATCAGATAGCAATATCTATACTAAGTATATCAGATAGCAATAATTATACTAAGTATATTAGATAGCAATAATTATACTAAGTATATCAGATAGCAATAATTATACTAAATATATTAGATAGCAATAATTATACTAAGTATATGAGATAGCAATAATTATACTAAGTATATCAGATAGCAATAATTATACTAAGTATATTAGATAGCAATAATTATACTAAGTATATCAGATAGCAATATTTATACTAAGTATATCAGATAGCAATATTTATACTAAGTATATCAGATAGCAATAATTATACTAAGTATATCAGATAGCAATATCTATACTAAGTATATCAGATAGCAATAATTATAATAGGTACAACAGATAGCAATATTTATACTAAGTATATCAGATAGCAATATTCATACTAAGTATATCAGATAGCAATAATTATACTAAGTATATCAGATAGCAAATATATATACTAAGTATATCAATTAGCAATAATTATACTAGGTATATCAGATAGCAATATTTGTACTAAGTATATCAGATAGCAATATTTATACTAAGTATATCAGATAGCAATAATTATACTAGGTATATCAGATAGCAATATTTATACTAAGTATATCAGATAGCAATAATTATACCAAGTATATCAGATAGCAATATTTATACTAAGCATATCAGATAGCAATAATTATACTAAGTATGTCAGATAGCAATATTCATACTAAGTATATCAGATAGCAATAATTATACTAAGTATATCAGATAGCAATATTTATACTAAGTATATCAGATAGCAATATTTATACTAAGTATATCAGACAGCAATAATTATACTAAGTATATCAGATAGTAATAATCATACTAAGTATATCAGATAGCAATATTTATACTAAGTATATCAGATAGTAATATATATACTAAGTATATCAATTAGCAATAATTATACTAGGTATATCAGATAGCAATATTTATACTAAGTATATCAGATAGCAATATTTATACTAAGTATATCAGACAGCAATATTTATACTAAGTATATCAGATAGCAATATTCATACTAAGTATATCAGACAGCAATAATTATACTAGGTATACCAGATAGCAATAATCATACTAAGTATATCAGATAGCAATATTTATACTAAGTATATCAGACAGCAATAATTATACTAAGTATATCAGACAGCAATAATTATACTAAGTATATCAGACAGCAATAATTATACTAAGTATGTCAGATAGCAATATTTATACTAGGTATATCAGACAGCAATAATTATACTAAGTATGTCAGATAGCAATATTCATACTAAGTATATCAGATAGCAATATTCATACTAAGTATATCAGACAGCAATAATTATACTAAGTATATCAGATATCAATATTTATACTAAGTATATCAGATAGCAATAATTATACTGGGTATATCAGATAGCAATAATTATACTAGGTATATCAGATAGCAATAATTATACTAGGTATATCAGATAGCAATATTTGTACTAAGTATATCAGATAGCAATAATTATACTAAGTATATCAGACAGCAATAATTATACTGGGTATATCAGATAGCAATATTTATACTAGGTATATCAGATAGCAATAATTATACTAGGTATATCAGATAGCAATATTTGTACTAAGTATATCAGATAGCAATAATTATACTAAGTATATCAGACAGCAATAATTATACTGGGTATATCAGATAGCAATAATTATACTAAGTATATCAGACAGCAATAATTATACTAAGTATATCAGACAGCAATAATTATACTAAGTATATCAGACAGCAATATTTATACTAAGTATACCAGATAGCAATATTCATACTAAGTATATCAGATAGCAATAATTATACTAAGTATATCAGATAGCAATATTTATACTAAGTATATCAGATAGCAATATTTATACTAGGTATATCAGATAGCAATATTTATAATAAGTATATCAGATCGCAATATTTATACTAAGTATATCAGATAGCAATAATTATACTAGGTATATCAGATAGCAATATTTATACTAAGCATATCAGATTACAATATTTATACTAAGTATATCAGATAGCAATATTTATACTTAGTATATCAGATAGCAATATTTGTACTAAGTATATCAGATAGCAATATTTATACTAAGTATATCAGATAGCAATAATTATACTAGGTATATCAGATAGCAATATTTATACTAAGTATATCAGATAGCAATAATTATACCAAGTATATCAGATAGCAATATTTATACTAAGCATATCAGATAGCAATAATTATACTAAGTATGTCAGATAGCAATATTCATACTAAGTATATCAGATAGCAATAATTATACTAAGTATATCAGATAGCAATATTTATACTAAGTATATCAGATAGTCAATATTTATACTAAGTATATCAGACAGCAATAATTATACTAAGTATATCAGATAGTAATAATCATACTAAGTATATCAGATAGCAATATTTGTACTAAGTATATCAGACAGCAATAATTATACTAAGTATATCAGACAGCAATAATTATACTAGGTATATCAGATAGCAATAATTATACTAGGTATATCAGATAGCAATAATTATACTAGGTATATCAAATAGCAATATTTGTACTAAGTATATCAGATAGCAATAATTATACTAAGTATATCAGACAGCAATAATTATACTAAGTATATCAGATAGCAATAATTATACTAAGTATATCAGACAGCAATAATTATACTAAGTATATCAGACAGCAATAATTATACTAAGTATACCAGATAGCAATATTCATACTAAGTATATCAGATAGCAATAATTATACTAAGTATATCAGATAGCAATATTTATACTAAGTATATCAGATAGCAATATTTATACTAGGTATATCAGATAGCAATATTTATAATAAGTATATCAGATAGCAATATTTATACTAAGTATATGAAATAGCAATAATTATACTAAGTATATCAGATAGCAATAATTATACTAAGTATATCAGATAGCAATATTTATACTAAGTATATCAGACAGCAATAATTATACTAAGTATATCAGATAGCAATATCTATACTAAGTATATCAGATAGCAATAATTATACTAAGTATATTAGATAGCAATAATTATACTAAGTATATCATATAGCAATAATTATACTAAGTATATTAGATAGCAATAATTATACTAAGTATATCAGATAGCAATAATTATACTAAGTATATTTAGCAATAATTATACTAAGTATATTAGATAGCAATAATTATACTAAGTATATCAGATAGCAATATTTATACTAAGTATATCAGATAGCAATACTTATACTAAGTATATCAGATAGCAATAATTATACTAAGTATATCAGATAGCAATATCTATACTAAGTATATCAGATAGCAATAATTATACTAGGTATATCAGATAGCAATATTTATACTAAGTATATCAGATAGCAATACTAAGTATATCAGATAGCAATAATTATACTAAGTATATCAGATAGCAATATATATAATTATATCAATTAGCAATAATTATACTAGGTTTATCAGATAGCAATATTTGTACTAATATATCAGATAGCAATATTTATACTAAGTATATCAGATAGCAATAATTATACTAGGTATATCAGATAGCAATATTTATACTAAGTATATCAGATAGCAATAATAATACCAAGTATATCAGATAGCAATATTTATACTCATATCAGATAGCAATATTTATACTAAGTATACCAGATAGCAATATTCATACTAAGTATATCAGATATGTAATAATTATACTAAGTATATCAGATAGCAATATTTATACTAAGTATATCAGATAGCAATATTTATACTAGGTATATCAGATAGCAATATTTATAATAAGTATATCAGATCGCAATATTTATACTAAGTATATGAGATAGCAATAATTATACTAAGTATATCAGGTAGCAATAATTATACTAAGTATATCAGATAGCAATATTTATACTAAGTATATCAGACAGCAATAATTATACTAAGTATATCAGATAGCAATATCTATACTAAGTATATCAGATAGCAATAATTATACTAAGTATATTAGATAGCAATAATTATACTAAGTATATCAGATAGCAATAATTATACTAAATATATTAGATAGCAATAATTATACTAAGTATATGAGATAGCAATAATTATACTAAGTATATCAGATAGCAATAATTATACTAAGTATATTAGATAGCAATAATTATACTAAGTATATCAGATAGCAATATTTATACTAAGTATATCAGATAGCAATATTTATACTAAGTATATCAGATAGCAATAATTATACTAAGTATATCAGATAGCAATATCTATACTAAGTATATCAGATAGCAATAATTATAATAGGTACAACAGATAGCAATATTTATACTAAGTATATCAGATAGCAATATTCATACTAAGTATATCAGATAGCAATAATTATACTAAGTATATCAGATAGCAATATATATACTAAGTATATCAATTAGCAATAATTATACTAGGTATATCAGATAGCAATATTTGTACTAAGTATATCAGATAGCAATATTTATACTAAGTATATCAGATAGCAATAATTATACTAGGTATATCAGATAGCAATATTTATACTAAGTATATCAGATAGCAATAATTATACCAAGTATATCAGATAGCAATATTTATACTAAGCATATCAGATAGCAATAATTATACTAAGTATGTCAGATAGCAATATTCATACTAAGTATATCAGATAGCAATAATTATACTAAGTATATCAGATAGCAATATTTATACTAAGTATATCAGATAGCAATATTTATACTAAGTATATCAGACAGCAATAATTATACTAAGTATATCAGATAGTAATAATCATACTAAGTATATCAGATAGCAATATTTATACTAAGTATATCAGATAGTAATATATATACTAAGTATATCAATTAGCAATAATTATACTAGGTATATCAGATAGCAATATTTATACTAAGTATATCAGATAGCAATATTTATACTAAGTATATCAGACAGCAATATTTATACTAAGTATATCAGATAGCAATATTCATACTAAGTATATCAGACAGCAATAATTATACTAGGTATACCAGATAGCAATAATCATACTAAGTATATCAGATAGCAATATTTATACTAAGTATATCAGACAATAATTATACTAAGTAATAATTATACTAAGTATATCAGACAGCAATAATTATACTAAGTATATCAGACAGCAATAATTATCAGTATATATCAGACAGCAATAATTATACTAAGTATGTCAGATAGCAATATTCATACTAAGTATATCAGCAATATTCATACTAAGTATATCAGCAATAATTATACTAAGTATATCAGAATAATTATACTAAGTATATCAGATAGCAATAATTATACTAGGTATATCAGATAGCAATAATTATACTAGGTATATCAGATAGCAATATTTATACTAAGTATATCAGATAGCAATAATTATACTAAGTATATCAGATAGCAATAATTATACTAGGTATATCAGATAGCAATATTTATACTAGGTATATCAGATAGCAATATTATACTAGTATATCAGATAGCAATATTTGTACTAAGTATATCAGATAGCAATAATTATACTAAGTATATCAGACAGCAATAATTATACTGGGTATATCAGATAGCAATAATTATACTAAGTATATCAGACAGCAATAATTATACTAAGTATATCAGACAGCAATAATTATACTAAGTATATCAGACAGCAATATTTATACTAAGTATACCAGATAGCAATATTCATACTAAGTATATCAGATAGCAATAATTATACTAAGTATATCAGATAGCAATATTTATACTAAGTATATCAGATAGCAATATTTATACTAGGTATATCAGATAGCAATATTTATAATAAGTATATCAGATCGCAATATTTATACTAAGTATATCAGATAGCAATAATTATACTAGGTATATCAGATAGCAATATTTATACTAAGCATATCAGATTACAATATTTATACTAAGTATATCAGATAGCAATATTTATACTTAGTATATCAGATAGCAATATTTGTACTAAGTATATCAGATAGCAATATTTATACTAAGTATATCAGATAGCAATAATTATACTAGGTATATCAGATAGCAATATTTATACTAAGTATATCAGATAGCAATAATTATACCAAGTATATCAGATAGCAATATTTATACTAAGCATATCAGATAGCAATAATTATACTAAGTATGTCAGATAGCAATATTCATACTAAGTATATCAGATAGCAATAATTATACTAAGTATATCAGATAGCAATATTTATACTAAGTATATCAGATAGCAATATTTATACTAAGTATATCAGACAGCAATAATTATACTAAGTATATCAGATAGTAATAATCATACTAATATATCAGATAGCATACTAAGTATATCAGACAGCAATAATTATACTAAGTATATCAGACAGCAATAATTATATTTATACTAAGTATATCAGATAGCAATAATTATACTAGGTATTATACAGATAGCAATAATTATACTAGGTATATCAATAGCAATATTTGTACTAAGTATATCAGATAGCAATAATTATACTAAGTATATCAGACAGCAATAATTATACTGGGTATATCAGATAGCAATAATTATACTAAGTATATCAGACAGCAATAATTATACTAAGTATATCAGACAGCAATAATTATACTAAGTATATCAGACAGCAATATTTATACTAAGTATACCAGATAGCAATATTCATACTAAGTATATCAGATAGCAATAATTATACTAAGTATATCAGATAGCAATATTTATACTAAGTATATCAGATAGCAATATTTATACTAGGTATATCAGATAGCAATATTTATAATAAGTATATCAGATCGCAATATTTATACTAAGTATATGAAATAGCAATAATTATACTAAGTATATCAGGTAGCAATAATTATACTAAGTATATCAGATAGCAATATTTATACTAAGTATATCAGACAGCAATAATTATACTAAGTATATCAGATAGCAATATCTATACTAAGTATATCAGATAGCAATAATTATACTAAGTATATTAGATAGCAATAATTATACTAAGTATATCATATAGCAATAATTATACTAAGTATATTAGATAGCAATAATTATACTAAGTATATCAGATAGCAATAATTATACTAAGTATATTAGATAGCAATAATTATACTAAGTATATTAGATAGCAATAATTATACTAAGTATATCAGATAGCAATATTTATACTAAGTATATCAGATACAATATTTATACTAAGTATATCAGATAGCAATATTTATACTAAGTATATCAGATAGCAATAATTATACTAAGTATATCAGACAGCAATAATTATACTGGGTATATCAGATAGCAATAATTATACTAAGTATATCAGATAGCAATAATTATACTAAGTATATCAGATAGCAATAATTATACTAAGTATATCAGATAGCAATATTTATACTAAGTATATCAGATAGCAATATTCATACTAAGTATATCAGATAGCAATAATTATACTTATACTAAGTATATCAGATAGCAATATTTATACTAAGTATATCAGATAGCAATATTTATACTAGGTATATCAGATAGCAATATTTATACTAAGTATATCAGATAGCAATATTTATACTAAGTATATCAGATAGCAATAATTATACTAGGTATATCAGATAGCAATATTTATACTAAGTATATCAGATTAGCAATATTTATACTAAGTATATCAGATAGCAATAATTATACTAGGTATATCAGATAGCAATATTTATACTAAGTATATCAGATAGCAATAATTATACCAAGTATATCAGATAGCAATATTTATACTAAGCATATCAGATAGCAATAATTATACTAAGTATGTCAGATAGCAATATTCATACTAAGTATATCAGATAGCAATATTTATACTAAGTATATCAGATAGCAATATTTATACTAAGTATATCAGATAGCAATATTTATACTAAGTATATCAGACAGCAATAATTATACTAAGTATATCAGATAGTAATAATCATACTAAGTATATCAGATAGCAATATTTATACTAAGTATATCAGATAGTAATATATATACTAAGTATATCAATTAGCAATAATTATACTAGGTATATCAGATAGCAATATTTATACTAAGTATATCAGATAGCAATACTAATTTATACTAAGTATATCAGATAGCAATATTTATACTAAGTATATCAGATAGCAATATTCATACTAAGTATATCAGACAGCAATAATTATACTAGGTATACCAGATAGCAATAATCATACTAAGTATATCAGATAGCAATATTTATACTAAGTATATCAGACAGCAATAATTATACTAAGTATATCAGACAGCAATAATTATACTAAGTATATCAGATAGCAATAATTATACTAAGTATATCAGATAGCAATAAATATTTATACTAAGTATATCAGATAGCAATAATTATACTAAGTATATCAGATAGCAATATTATACTAAGTATATCAGATAGCAATATTATACTAAGTATATCAGATAGCAATAATTATACTAAGTATATCAGATAGCAATATTATACTAAGTATATCAGATAGCAATAATTATACTGGGTATATCAGATAGCAATAATTATACTAGGTATATCAGATAGCAATAATTATACTAGGTATATCAGATAGCAATATTTGTACTAAGTATATCAGATAGCAATAATTATACTAAGTATATCAGATAGCAATAATTATACTGGGTATATCAGATAGCAATATTTATACTAGGTATATCAGATAGCAATAATTATACTAGGTATATCAGATAGCAATATTATACTAGGTATATCAGATAGCAATAATTATACTAAGTATATCAGATAGCAATAATTATACTAGGTATATCAGATAGCAATAATTATACTAGGTATATCAGATAGCAATATTTGTACTAAGTATATCAGATAGCAATAATTATACTAAGTATATCAGACAGCAATAATTATACTGGGTATATCAGATAGCAATAATTATACTAAGTATATCAGACAGCAATAATTATACTAAGTATATCAGACAGCAATAATTATACTAAGTATATCAGACAGCAATATTTATACTAAGTATACCAGATAGCAATATTCATACTAAGTATATCAGATAGCAATAATTATACTAAGTATATCAGATAGCAATATTTATACTAAGTATATCAGATAGCAATATTTATACTAGGTATATCAGATAGCAATATTTATAATAAGTATATCAGATCGCAATATTTATACTAAGTATATCAGATAGCAATAATTATACTAGGTATATCAGATAGCAATATTTATACTAAGCATATCAGATTACAATATTTATACTAAGTATATCAGATAGCAATATTTATACTTAGTATATCAGATAGCAATATTTGTACTAAGTATATCAGATAGCAATATTTATACTAAGTATATCAGATAGCAATAATTATACTAGGTATATCAGATAGCAATATTTATACTAAGTATATCAGATAGCAATAATTATACCAAGTATATCAGATAGCAATATTTATACTAAGCATATCAGATAGCAATAATTATACTAAGTATGTCAGATAGCAATATTCATACTAAGTATATCAGATAGCAATAATTATACTAAGTATATCAGATAGCAATATTTATACTAAGTATATCAGATAGCAATATTTATACTAAGTATATCAGATAGCAATAATTATACTAAGTATATCAGATAGTAATAATCATACTAAGTATATCAGATAGCAATATTTGTACTAAGTATATCAGACAGCAATAATTATACTAAGTATATCAGACAGCAATAATTATACTAGGTATATCAGATAGCAATAATTATACTAGGTATATCAGATAGCAATAATTATACTAGGTATATCAAATAGCAATATTTATACTAAGTATATCAGATAGCAATAATTATACTAAGTATATCAGACAGCAATAATTATACTGGGTATATCAGATAGCAATAATTATACTAAGTATATCAGACAGCAATAATTATACTAAGTATATCAGACAGCAATAATTATACTAAGTATATCAGACAGCAATATTTATACTAAGTATACCAGATAGCAATATTCATACTAAGTATATCAGATAGCAATAATTATACTAAGTATATCAGATAGCAATATTTATACTAAGTATATCAGATAGCAATATTTATACTAGGTATATCAGATAGCAATATTTATAATAAGTATATCAGATCGCAATATTTATACTAAGTATATGAAATAGCAATAATTATACTAAGTATATCAGATAGCAATAATTATACTAAGTATATCAGATAGCTTAATATTTATACTAAGTATATCAGACAGCAATAATTATATAAGTATATCAGATAGCAATATCTATACTAAGTATATCAGATAGCAATAATTATACTAAGTATATTAGATAGCAATAATTATACTAAGTATATCATATAGCAATAATTATACTAAGTATATTAGATAGCAATAATTATACTAAGTATATCAGATAGCAATAATTATACTAAGTATATTAGATAGCAATAATTATACTAAGTATATTAGATAGCAATAATTATACTAAGTATATCAGATAGCAATATTTATACTAAGCATATCAGATTACAATATTTATACTAAGTATATCAGATAGCAATATTTATACTAAGTATATCAGATAGCAATAATTATACTAAGTATATCAGATAGCAATAATTATACTAGGGTATATCAGATAGCAATATTTATACTAAGTATATCAGATAGCAATAATTATACTAAGTATATCAGATAGCAATAATTATACTAAGTATATCAGATAGCAATATTTATACTAAGTATATCAGATAGCAATAATTATACTAAGTATATCAGATAGCAATAATTATACTAAGTATATCAGATAGCAATATTTATACTAAGTATATCAGATAGCAATATTTATACTAGGTATATCAGATAGCAATATTTATACTAAGTATATCAGATAGCAATATTTATACTAAGTATATCAGATAGCAATAATTATACTAGGTATATCAGATAGCAATATTTATACTAAGCATATCAGATTACAATATTTATACTAAGTATATCAGATAGCAATATTTATACTTAGTATATCAGATAACAATATTTATACTAAGTATATCAGATAGCAATTTTATACTAAGTATATCAGATAGCAATAATTATACTAAGTATATCAGATAGCAATATTTATACTAAGTATATCAGATAGCAATATTTATACTAGGTATATCAGATAGCAATATTTATACTAAGTATATCAGATAGCAATATTTATACTAAGTATATCAGATAGCAATAATTATACTAAGTATATCAGATAGCAATATTTATACTAAGTATATCAGATAGCAATAATTATACTAAGTATATCAGATAGCAATATTCATACTAAGTATATCAGATAGCAATAATTATACTAAGTATATCAGATAGCAATATTTATACTAAGTATATCAGATAGCAATATTTATACTAAGTATATCAGACAGCAATAATTATACTAAGTATATCAGATAGTAATAATCATACTAAGTATATCAGACAGCAATATTTATACTAAGTATACCAGATAGCAATAATCATACTAAGTATATCAGATAGCAATAATTATACTAAGTATATCAGATAGCAATAATTATACTAAGTATATCAGATAGCAATAATTATACTAAGTATATCAGATAGCAATATTCATACTAAGTATATCAGATAGCAATAATTATACTAAGTATATCAGACAGCAATATTTATACTAAGTATATCAGATAGCAATAATTATACTAAGTATATCAGATAGCAATAATTATACTAGTATATCAGATAGCAATAATTATACTAGGTATATCAGATAGCAATATTTGTACTAAGTATATCAGATAGCAATAATTATACTAAGTATATCAGACAGCAATAATTATACTGGGTATATCAGATAGCAATATTTATACTAGGTATATCAGATAGCAATAATTATACTAGGTATATCAGATAGCAATATTTGTACTAAGTATATCAGATAGCAATAATTATACTAAGTATATCAGACAGCAATAATTATACTGGGTATATCAGATAGCAATAATTATACTAAGTATATCAGACAGCAATAATTATACTAAGTATATCAGACAGCAATAATTATACTAAGTATATCAGACAGCAATATTTATACTAAGTATACCAGATAGCAATATTCATACTAAGTATATCAGATAGCAATAATTATACTAAGTATATCAGATAGCAATATTTATACTAAGTATATCAGATAGCAATATTTATACTAGGTATATCAGATAGCAATATTTATAATAAGTATATCAGATCGCAATATTTATACTAAGTATATCAGATAGCAATAATTATACTAGGTATATCAGATAGCAATATTTATACTAAGCATATCAGATTACAATATTTATACTAAGTATATCAGATAGCAATATTTATACTTAGTATATCAGATAGCAATATTTGTACTAAGTATATCAGATAGCAATATTTATACTAAGTATATCAGATAGCAATAATTATACTAGGTATATCAGATAGCAATATTTATACTAAGTATATCAGATAGCAATAATTATACCAAGTATATCAGATAGCAATATTTATACTAAGCATATCAGATAGCAATAATTATACTAAGTATGTCAGATAGCAATATTCATACTAAGTATATCAGATAGCAATAATTATACTAAGTATATCAGATAGCAATATTTATACTAAGTATATCAGATAGCAATATTTATACTAAGTATATCAGACAGCAATAATTATACTAAGTATATCAGATAGTAATAATCATACTAAGTATATCAGATAGCAATATTTGTACTAAGTATATCAGACAGCAATAATTATACTAAGTATATCAGACAGCAATAATTATACTAGGTATATCAGATAGCAATAATTATACTAGGTATATCAGATAGCAATAATTATACTAGGTATATCAAATAGCAATATTTGTACTAAGTATATCAGATAGCAATAATTATACTAAGTATATCAGACAGCAATAATTATACTGGGTATATCAGATAGCAATAATTATACTAAGTATATCAGACAGCAATAATTATACTAAGTATATCAGACAGCAATAATTATACTAAGTATATCAGACAGCAATATTTATTTATACCAGATAGCAATATTCATACTAAGTATATCAGATAGCAATAATTATACTAAGTATATCAGATAGCAATATTTATACTAAGTATATCAGATAGCAATATTTATACTAGGTATATCAGATAGCAATATTTATAATAAGTATATCAGATCGCAATATTTATACTAAGTATATGAAATAGCAATAATTATACTAAGTATATCAGGTAGCAATAATTATACTAAGTATATCAGATAGCAATATTTATACTAAGTATATCAGACAGCAATAATTATACTAAGTATATCAGATAGCAATATCTATACTAAGTATATCAGATAGCAATAATTATACTAAGTATATTAGATAGCAATAATTATACTAAGTATATCATATAGCAATAATTATACTAAGTATATTAGATAGCAATAATTATACTAAGTATATGAGATAGCAATAATTATACTAAGTATATTAGATAGCAATAATTATACTAAGTATATTAGATAGCAATAATTATACTAAGTATATCAGATAGCAATATTTATACTAAGTATATCAGATAGCAATACTTATACTAAGTATATCAGATAGCAATAATTATACTAAGTATATCAGATAGCAATATCTATACTAAGTATATCAGATAGCAATAATTATAATAGGTACATCAGATAGCAATATTTATACTAAGTATATCAGATAGCAAATATCGTACTAAGTATATCAGATAGCAATAATTATACTAAGTATATCAGATAGCAATATATATACTAAGTATATCAATTAGCAATAATTATACTAGGTATATCAGATAGCAATATTTGTACTAAGTATATCAGATAGCAATATTTATACTAAGTATATCAGATAGCAATAATTATACTAGGTATATCAGATAGCAATATTTATACTAAGTATATCAGATAGCAATAATAATACCAAGTATATCAGATAGCAATATTTATACTAAGCATATACTATTAACATATCAGATAGCAATAATTATACTAAGTATGTCAGATAGCAATATTCATACTAAGTATATCAGATAGCAATAATTATACTAAGTATATCAGATAGCAATATTTATACTAAGTATATCAGATAGCAATATTTATACTAGGTATATCAGATAGCAATATTTATAATAAGTATATCAGATAGCAATATTTATACTAAGTATATCAGATAGCAATAATTATACTAAGTATATCAGATAGCAATAATTATACTAAGTATATCAGATAGCAATATTTATACTAAGTATATCAGATAGCAATATTTATACTAAGTATATCAGATAGCAATAATTTATACTAAGTATATCAATAGCAATAATTATACTAAGTATATCAGATAGCAATATTTATACTAAGTATATCAGATAGTAATAATTATACTAAGTATATCAGATAGCAATAATTATACTAAGTATATCAGATAGCAATAATTATACTAAGTATATCAGATAGTTAATAATTATACTAAGTATATCAGATAGCAATAATTATACTAAGTATATCAGATAGCAATATTTATACTAAGTATATCAGACAGCAATAATTATACTAAGTATATCAGATAGCAATAATTATACTAAGTATATCAGATAGCAATATTTATACTAAGTATATCAGATAGCAATATTTATACTAAGTATATCAGATAGCAATAATTATACTAAGTATATCAGATAGCAATAATTATACTAAGTATATCAGATAGCAATAATTATAATAATTATGCAACAGATGGCAATATTTATACTAAGTATATCAGATAGCAATATTATACAAGTATATCAGATAGCAATAATTTATACTAAGTATATCAGATAGCAATATTTATACTAAGTATATCAATTAACAATAATTATACTAGGTATATCAGATAGCAATATTTGTACTAAGTATATCAGATAGCAATATTTATACTAAGTATATCAGATAGCAATAATTATACTAGGTATATCAGATAGCAATATTTATACTAAGTATATCAGATAGCAATAATTATACCAAGTATATCAGATAGCAATATTTATACTAAGCATATCAGATAGCAATAATTATACTAAGTATGTCAGATAGCAATATTCATACTAAGTATATCAGATAGCAATAATTATACTAAGTATATCAGATAGCAATATTTATACTAAGTATATCAGATAGCAATATTTATACTAAGTATATCAGACAGCAATAATTATACTAAGTATATCAGATAGTAATAATCATACTAAGTATATCAGATAGCAATATTTATACTAAGTATATCAGATAGCAATATTATACTAAGTATATCAGATAGCAATAATTATACTAAGTATATCAGATAGCAATAATTATACTAAGTATATCAGATAGCAATAATTATACTAAGTATATCAGATAGCAATATTTATACTAAGTATATCAGATAGCAATAATTATACTAAGTATATCAGATAGCAATAATTATACTAAGTATATCAGATAGCAATATTTATACTAAGTATATCAGATAGCAATAATTATACTAAGTATATCAGATAGCAATAATTATACTAAGTATATCAGATAGCAATATTATACTAAGTATATCAGATAGCAATATTTATACTAAGTATCAGATAGCAATATTTATACTAAGTATATCAGAAGCAATTTATACTAAGTATATCAGATAGCAATATTTATACTTATATCAGAAGTATACTAAGTATATCAGATAGCAATATTTATACTAAGTATAGATAGCAATAATTATACTAATATATAGATAGCAATATTTATACTAAGTATATCAGATAGCAATAATTATACTAAGTATATCAGATAGCAATATTTATACTAAGTATATCAGATAGCAATAATTATACTAAGTATATCAGATAGCAATATTTATACTAAGCAATATTTATACAGGTATATCAGATAGCAATATTTATACTAAGTATATCAGATAGCAATAATTATACTAAGTATATCAGATAGCAATATTTATACTAGGTATATCAGATAGCAATAATTATACTATTTAGCAATATTTCATACTAAGTATATCAGATAGCAATTTTATATAAGTATATCAGATAGCAATATTATACCAAGTATATCAGATAGCAATAATTTATACTAAGTATATCAGATAGCAATATTTATACTAAGTATATCAGATAGCAATATTTATACTAAGTATATCAGATAGCAATAATTATACTAAGTATATCAGATAGCAATAATTATACTAAGTATATCAGATAGCAATAATTATACTAAGTATATCAGATAGCAATATTTATACTAAGTATATCAGATAGCAATAATTTATACTAAGTATATCAGAGCAACATTTAAAATCAGATAGCAATATATACTAAGTATATCAGATAGCAATATTTATACTAAGTATATCAGATAGCAATAATTATACTAAGTATATCAGATAGCAATATTTATACTAAGTATATCAGATCAATAATATACTAAGTATATCAGATAGCAAATCATACTAAGTATATCAGATAGCAATATTTTATACTAAGTATATCAGATAGCAATAATTATACTAAGTATATCAGATAGCAATAATTATACTTATACTAAGTATATCAGATAGCAATATTTATACTAAGTATATCAGATATTATATAAGTATATCAGATTAAATATTTATACTAAGTATATCAGATAGCAAATATACTTATATCAGATAGCAATATTATACTAAGTATATCAGATAGCAATAATTATACTAGGTATATCAGATAGCAATAATCATACTAAGTATATCAGATAGCAATATTTATACTAAGTATATCAGATAGCAATATTTATACTAATTATAATAATTATACTAAGTATATCAGATAGCAATAATTATACTAAGTATATCAGATAGCAATAATTATACTAGGTATATCAGATAGCAATATTTGTACTAAGTATATCAGATAGCAATAATTATACTAAGTATATCAGACAGCAATAATTATACTGGGTATATCAGATAGCAATATTTATACTAGGTATATCAGATAGCAATAATTATACTAGGTATATCAGATAGCAATATTTGTACTAAGTATATCAGATAGCAATAATTATACTAAGTATATCAGACAGCAATAATTATACTGGGTATATCAGATAGCAATAATTATACTAAGTATATCAGACAGCAATAATTATACTAAGTATATCAGACAGCAATAATTATACTAAGTATATCAGACAGCAATATTTATACTAAGTATACCAGATAGCAATATTCATACTAAGTATATCAGATAGCAATAATTATACTAAGTATATCAGATAGCAATATTTATACTAAGTATATCAGATAGCAATATTTATACTAGGTATATCAGATAGCAATATTTATAATAAGTATATCAGATCGCAATATTTATACTAAGTATATCAGATAGCAATAATTATACTAGGTATATCAGATAGCAATATTTATACTAAGCATATCAGATTACAATATTTATACTAAGTATATCAGATAGCAATATTTATACTTAGTATATCAGATAGCAATATTTGTACTAAGTATATCAGATAGCAATATTTATACTAAGTATATCAGATAGCAATAATTATACTAGGTATATCAGATAGCAATATTTATACTAAGTATATCAGATAGCAATAATTATACCAAGTATATCAGATAGCAATATTTATACTAAGCATATCAGATAGCAATAATTATACTAAGTATGTCAGATAGCAATATTCATACTAAGTATATCAGATAGCAATAATTATACTAAGTATATCAGATAGCAATATTTATACTAAGTATATCAGATAGCAATATTTATACTAAGTATATCAGACAGCAATAATTATACTAAGTATATCAGATAGTAATAATCATACTAAGTATATCAGATAGCAATATTTGTACTAAGTATATCAGACAGCAATAATTATACTAAGTATATCAGACAGCAATAATTATACTAGGTATATCAGATAGCAATAATTATACTAGGTATATCAGATAGCAATAATTATACTAGGTATATCAAATAGCAATATTTGTACTAAGTATATCAGATAGCAATAATTATACTAAGTATATCAGACAGCAATAATTATACTGGGTATATCAGATAGCAATAATTATACTAAGTATATCAGACAGCAATAATTATACTAAGTATATCAGACAGCAATAATTATACTAAGTATATCAGACAGCAATATTTATACTAAGTATACCAGATAGCAATATTCATACTAAGTATATCAGATAGCAATAATTATACTAAGTATATCAGATAGCAATATTTATACTAAGTATATCAGATAGCAATATTTATACTAGGTATATCAGATAGCAATATTTATAATAAGTATATCAGATCGCAATATTTATACTAAGTATATGAAATAGCAATAATTATACTAAGTATATCAGGTAGCAATAATTATACTAAGTATATCAGATAGCAATATTTATACTAAGTATATCAGACAGCAATAATTATACTAAGTATATCAGATAGCAATATTATACTAAGTATATCAGATAGCAATAATTATACTAAGTATATTAGATAGCAATAATTATACTAAGTATATCATATAGCAATAATTATACTAAGTATATTAGATAGCAATAATTATACTAAGTATATCAGATAGCAATAATTATACTAAGATATTAGATAGCAATAATTATACTAAGTATATTAGATAGCAATAATTATACTAAGTATATCAGATAGCAATATTTATACTAAGCATATCAGATTACAATATTTATTATACAGATCAGATAGCAATATTTATACTAAGTATATCAGATAGCAATAATTTATACTAAGTATATCAGATAGCAATAATTATACTAAGTATATCAGATAGCAATAATTATACTAAGTATATCAGATAGCAATAATTATACTAAGTATATCAGACAGCAATAATTATACTAAGTATATCAGCAATAATTATAATATCAGATAGCAATAATTATACTAAGTATATCAGATAGCAATATTTATACTAAGTATATCAGATAGCAATATTCATACTAAGTATATCAGATAGCAATAATTATACTAAGTATATCAGATAGCAATATTTATACTAAGTATATCAGATAGCAAATATTTATACTAGGTATATCAGATAGCAATATTTATACTAAGTATATCAGATAGCAATATTTATACTAAGTATATCAGATAGCAATAATTATACTAGGTATCAGATCATTTATACTAAGCATATCAGATTACAATATTTATACTAAGTATATCAGATAGCAATAATTATACTAGGTATATCAGATAGCAATATTTATACTAAGTATATCAGATAGCAATAATTATACTAAGTATATCAGATAGCAATATTTATACTAAGCATATCAGATAGCAATAATTATACTAAGTATGTCAGATAGCAATATTTATACTAAGTATATCAGATAGCAATAATTATACTAAGTATATCAGATAGCAATATTTATACTAAGTATATCAGATAGCAATATTTATACTAAGTATATCAGATAGCAATAATTATACTAAGTATATCAGATAGTAATAATTATACTAAGTATATCAGATAGCAATATTTATACTAAGTATATCAGATAGCAATATATATACTAAGTATATCAGATAGCAATAATTATACTAAATATCAGATAGCAATAATTTATACTAAGTATATCAGATAGCAATAATTTATACTAAGTATATCAGATAGCAATATTTATACTAAGTATATCAGATAGCAATATTTATACTAAGTATATCAGATAGCAACAATTTATACTAAGTATATCAGATAGCAATAATTATACTAAGTATATCAGATAGCAATAATCATACTAAGTATATCAGATAGCAATATTTATACTAAGTATATCAGACAGCAATAATTATACTAAGTATATCAGACAGCAATAATTATACTAAGTATATCAGATAGCAATAATTATACTAAGTATATCAGATAGCAATATTTATACTAAGTATATCAGACAGCAATAATTATACTAAGTATATCAGATAGCAATATTTATACTAAGTATATCAGATAGCAATATTTATACTAAGTATATCTAGCAGTCAATTAATAATTATACTAAGTATATCAGATAGCAATATTTATACTAAGTATATCAGATAGCAATAATTATACTAAGTATATCAGATAGCAATATTTATACTAAGTATATCAGATAGCAATAATTATACTAAGTATATCAGATAGCAATATTTATACTAAGTATATCAGATAGCAATAATTATACTAGGTATATCAGAAGCAAATTTACCAATATCAGATCAGCAATAATTATACTAAGTATATCAGATAGATATCAGATAGCAATAATTATACTAAGTATATCAGATAGCAATATTTATACTAGGTATATCAGATAGCAATAATTATACTAAGTATATCAGATAGCAATATTTATACTAAGTATATCAGACAATAATTAGCAACAATTGGGTATATCAGATAGCAATATTTATACTAGGTATATCAGATAGCAATACTGGGCATATCAGATATTATACTAGGTAATCAGATTATACTAAGTATATCAGACAGCAATAATTATACTGGGTATATCAGATAGCAATATTTATACTAAGCATATCAGACAGCAATAATTATACTAGGTATATCAGATAGCAATATTTGTACTAAGTATATCAGATAGCAATAATTATACTAAGTATATCAGACAGCAATAATTATACTGGGTATATCAGATAGCAATAATTATACTAAGTATATCAGACAGCAATAATTATACTAAGTATATCAGACAGCAATAATTATACTAAGTATATCAGACAGCAATATTTATACTAAGTATACCAGATAGCAATATTCATACTAAGTATATCAGATAGCAATAATTATACTAAGTATATCAGATAGCAATATTTATACTAAGTATATCAGATAGCAATATTTATACTAGGTATATCAGATAGCAATATTTATAATAAGTATATCAGATCGCAATATTTATACTAAGTATATCAGATAGCAATAATTATACTAGGTATATCAGATAGCAATATTTATACTAAGCATATCAGATTACAATATTTATACTAAGTATATCAGATAGCAATATTTATACTTAGTATATCAGATAACAATATTTGTACTAAGTATATCAGATAGCAATATTTATACTAAGTATATCAGATAGCAATAATTATACTAGGTATATCAGATAGCAATATTTATACTAAGTATATCAGATAGCAATAATTATACTAAGTATATCAGATAGCAATATTTATACTAAGCATATCAGATAGCAATAATTATACTAAGTATGTCAGATAGCAATATTCATACTAAGTATATCAGATAGCAATAATTATACTAAGTATATCAGATAGCAATATTTATACTAAGTATATCAGATAGCAATATTTATACTAAGTATATCAGACAGCAATAATTATACTAAGTATATCAGATAGTAATAATCATACTAAGTATATCAGATAGCAATATTTGTACTAAGTATATCAGACAGCAATAATTATACTAAGTATATCAGACAGCAATAATTATACTAGGTATATCAGATAGCAATAATTATACTAGGTATATCAGATAGCAATAATTATACTAGGTATATCAAATAGCAATATTTGTACTAAGTATATCAGATAGCAATAATTATACTAAGTATATCAGACAGCAATAATTATACTGGGTATATCAGATAGCAATAATTATACTAAGTATATCAGACAGCAATAATTATACTAAGTATATCAGACAGCAATAATTATACTAAGTATATCAGACAGCAATATTTATACTAAGTATACCAGATAGCAATATTCATACTAAGTATATCAGATAGCAATAATTATACTAAGTATATCAGATAGCAATATTTTATACTAAGTATATCAGATAGCAATATTTATACTAGGTATATCAGATAGCAATATTTATAATAAGTATATCAGATCGCAATATTTATACTAAGTATATGAAATAGCAATAATTATACTAAGTATATCAGGTAGCAATAATTATACTAAGTATATCAGATAGCAATATTTATACTAAGTATATCAGACAGCAATAATTATACTAAGTATATCAGATAGCAATATCTATACTAAGTATATCAGATAGCAATAATTATACTAAGTATATTAGATAGCAATAATTATACTAAGTATATCATATAGCAATAATTATACTAAGTATATTAGATAGCAATAATTATACTAAGTATATCAGATAGCAATAATTATACTAAGTATATTAGATAGCAATAATTATACTAAGTATATTAGATAGCAATAATTATACTAAGTATATCAGATAGCAATATTTATACTAATATATCAGATTACAATACTTATACTAAGTATATCAGATAGCAATATTTATACTAAGTATATCAGATAGCAATATTTATACTAAGTATATCAGATAGCAATAATTATACTAAGTATATCAGATAGCAATAATTATACTAAGTATATCAGATAGCAATAATTTATACTAAGTATATCAGATAGCAATAATATATAAGTATAAGCAATATAGGTATATCAGATAGCAACAATTATACTAAGTATATCAGACAGCAATATTTATACTAAGTATACCAGATAGCAATATTCATACTAAGTATATCAGATAGCAATAATTATACTAAGTATATCAGATAGCAATATTTATACTAAGTATATCAGATAGCAATATTTATACTAGGTATATCAGATAGCAATATTTATAATAAGTATATCAGATCGCAATATTTATACTAAGTATATCAGATAGCAATAATTATACTAGGTATATCAGATAGCAATATTTATACTAAGCATATCAGATTACAATATTTATACTAAGTATATCAGATAGCAATATTTATACTTAGTATATCAGATAACAAATTTATACTAAGTATATCAGATAGCAATATTTATACTAAGTATATCAGACAGCAATAATTATACTAAGTATATCAGATAGCAATATTTATACTAAGTATATCAGATAGCAATATTTTATACTAGGTATATCAGATAGCAATATTTGTACTAAGTATATCAGATAGCAATATTTATACTAAGTATATCAGATAGCAATAATTATACCAAGTATATCAGATAGCAATATTTATACTAAGCATATCAGATAGCAATAATTATACTAAGTATGTCAGATAGCAATATTCATACTAAGTATATCAGATAGCAATAATTATACTAAGTATATCAGATAGCAATATTTATACTAAGTATATCAGATAGCAATATTTATACTAAGTATATCAGACAGCAATAATTATACTAAGTATATCAGATAGTAATAATCATACTAAGTATATCAGATAGCAATATTTATACTAAGTATACCAGATAGCAATATTCATACTAAGTATATCAGACAGCAATAATTATACTAAGTATATCAGATAGCAATAATTATACTAAGTATACCAGATAGCAATAATTATACTAAGTATACCAGATAGCAATATTCATACTAAGTATATCAGATAGCAATAATTATACTAAGTATATCAGACAGCAATATTTATACTAAGTATATCAGATAGCAATATTCATACTAAGTATATCAGACAGCAATAATTATACTAAGTATATCAGACAACAATTATTATACTAAGTATACCAGATAGCAATATTCATACTAAGTATATCAGATAGCAATAATTATACTAAGTATACCAGATAGCAATATTCATACTAAGTATATCAGATAGCAATAATTATACTAAGTATATCAGATAGCAATATTTGTACTAAGTATATCAGACAGCAATAACTATACTAAGTATATCAGATAGCAATATTTATACTAAGTATATCAGACAGCAATAATTATACTAAGTATATCAGATAGCAATATCTATACTAAGTATATCAGATAGCAATACTACTAAGTATATCAGACAGCAATAATTATTAGGTATATCAGATAGCAATAATTATACTAGGTATATCAGATAGCAATATTTGTACTAAGTATATCAGATAGCAATAATTATACTAGGTATATCAGATAGCAATATTTATACTAAGTATATCAGATAGCAAATAACTTTACTAAGTATATCAGATAGCAATAATTATACTAGGTATATCAGATAGCAATAATTATACTAGGTATATCAGATAGCAATATTTGTACTAAGTATATCAGATAGCAATAATTATACTAAGTATATCAGACAGCAATAATTATACTGGGTATATCAGATAGCAATAATTATACTAAGTATATCAGACAGCAATAATTATACTAAGTATATCAGACAGCAATAATTATACTAAGTATATCAGACAGCAATATTTATACTAAGTATACCAGATAGCAATATACTCATACTAAGTATATCAGATAGCAATAATTATACTAAGTATATCAGATAGCAATATTTATACTAAGTATATCAGATAGCAATATTTATACTAGGTATATCAGATAGCAATATTTATAATAAGTATATCAGATCGCAATATTTATACTAAGTATATCAGATAGCAATAATTATACTAGGTATATCAGATAGCAATATTTATACTAAGCATATCAGATTACAATATTTATACTAAGTATATCAGATAGCAATATTTATACTTAGTATATCAGATAACAATATTTATACTAAGTATATCAGATAGCAATATTTATACTAAGTATATCAGACAGCAATAATTATACTAAGTATATCAGATAGCAATATTTATACTAAGTATATCAGATAGCAATATTTATACTAGGTATATCAGATAGCAATATTTGTACTAAGTATATCAGATAGCAATATTTATACTAAGTATATCAGATAGCAATAATTATACTAAGTATATCAGATAGCAATGATTATACTAAGTATGTCAGATAGCAATATTCATACTAAGTATATCAGATAGCAATATTCACACTAAGTATATCAGATAGCAATATTTATACTAAGTATATCAGACAGCAATAATTATACTAAGTATGTCAGATAGCAATATTCATACAAGTATATCAGATAGCAATGATTATACTAAGTATATCAGATAGTAATATTTATACTAAGTATATCAGACAGCAATAATTATACTAAGTATATCAGATAGCAATATTTATACTAAGTATATCAGATAGCAATATTTATACTAGGTATATCAGATAGCAATATTTGTACTAAGTATATCAGATAGCAATATTTATACTAAGTATATCAGATAGCAATAATTATACCAAGTATATCAGATAGCAATATTTATACTAAGCATATCAGATAGCAATAATTATACTAAGTATGTCAGATAGCAATATTCATACTAAGTATATCAGATAGCAATAATTATACTAAGTATATCAGATAGCAATATTTATACTAAGTATATCAGATAGCAATATTTATACTAAGTATATCAGACAGCAATAATTATACTAAGTATATCAGATAGTAATAATCATACTAAGTATATCAGACAGCAATATTTATACTAAGTATACCAGATAGCAATATTCATACTAAGTATATCAGACAGCAATAATTAAACTAAGTATATCAGATAGCAATAATTATACTAAGTATACCAGATAGCAATAATTATACTAAGTATACCAGATAGCAATATTCATACTAAGTATATCAGATAGCAATAATTATACTAAGTATATCAGACAAGCAATATTTATACTAAGTATACCAGATAGCAATATTCATACTAAGTATATCAGATAGCAATAATTATACTAAGTATATCAGACAGCAATAATTATACTAAGTATACCAGATAGCAATATTCATACTAAGTATATCAGATAGCAATAATTATACTAAGTATATCAGATAGCAATATTATACTAAGTATATCAGATAGCAATAATTATACTAAGTATATCAGATAGCAATATTTGTACTAAGTATATCAGACAGCAATAACTATACTAAGTATATCAGATAGCAATATTTATACTAAGTATATCAGATAGCAATAATTATACTAAGTATATCAGATAGCAATATTATACTAAGTATATCAGATAGCAATATTCATACTAAGTATATCAGATAGCAATAATTATACTAAGTATATCAGACAGCAATATTTATACTAAGTATACCAGATAGCAATATTCATACTAAGTATATCAGACAGCAATAATTATACTAAGTATATCAGACAGCAATAATTATACTAAGTATACCAGATAGCAATATTCATACTAAGTATATCAGATAGCAATAATTATACTAAGTATACCAGATAGCAATATTCATACTAAGTATATCAGATAGCAATAATTATACTAAGTATATCAGATAGCAATATTTGTACTAAGTATATCAGACAGCAATAACTATACTAAGTATATCAGATAGCAATATTTATACTAAGTATATCAGACAGCAATAATTATACTAAGTATATCAGATAGCAATATCTATACTAAGTATATCAGATAGCAATATTTGTACTAAGTATATCAGACAGCAATAATTATACTAGGTATATCAGATAGCAATAATTATACTAGGTATATCAGATAGCAATATTTGTACTAAGTATATCAGATAGCAATAATTATACTAGGTATATCAGATAGCAATATTTATACTAAGTATATCAGATAGCAATAACTTTACTAAGTATATCAGACAGCAATAATTATACTAGGTATATCAGATAGCAATAATTATACTAGGTATATCAGATAGCAATATTTGTACTAAGTATATCAGATAGCAATAATTATACTAAATATATCAGACAGCAATAATTATACTGGGTATATCAGATAGCAATAATTATACTAAGTATATCAGACAGCAATAATTATACTAAGTATATCAGACAGCAATAATTATACTAAGTATATCAGACAGCAATATTTATACTAAGTATACCAGATAGCAATATTCATACTAAAGTATATCAGATAGCAATAATTATACTAAGTATATCAGATAGCAATATTTATACTAAGTATATCAGATAGCAATATTTATACTAGGTATATCAGATAGCAATATTTATAATAAGTATATCAGATCGCAATATTTATACTAAGTATATCAGATAGCAATAATTATACTAGGTATATCAGATAGCAATATTTATACTAAGCATATCAGATTACAATATTTATACTAAGTATATCAGATAGCAATATTTATACTTAGTATATCAGATAACAATATTTATACTAAGTATATCAGATAGCAATATTTATACTAAGTATATCAGACAGCAATAATTATACTAAGTATATCAGATAGCAATAATTATACTAAGTATATCAGATAGCAATATTTTTATACTAAGCAATATCTAAGTATATCAGATAGCAATATTTATACTAGGTATATCAGATAGCAATATTTATACTAAGTATATCAGATAGCAATGATTATACTAAGTATGTCAGATAGCAATATTCATACTAAGTATATCAGATAGCAATATCACACTAAAGTATATCAGATCAATATTTATACTAAGTATATCAGACAGCAATAAATATATGTCAGCAATATTTATACTAAGTATATCAGATAGCAATAACTTTACTAAGTATATCAGACAGTCAATAATTATACTATCAGATAGCAATAATTATACTAGGTATATCAGATAGCAATATACTAATATATAAGTATATCAGATCACAGCAATAATTATACTAAGTATATCAGATAGCAATAATTATACTAAGATAGCAATATTCATACTAAGTATATCAGATAGCAATGATTATACTAAGTATATCAGATAGATAGCAATATTTATACTAAGTATATCAGACAGCAATAATTATACTAAGTATATCAGATCGCAATATTTATACTAAGTATATCAGATAGCAATAATTATACTAGGTATATCAGATAGCATTAATTATACTAAGTATATCAGATAGCAATATTTATACTAAGTATATCAGATAGCAATAATTATACTAGGTATATCAGATAGCAATATTTATACTAAGTATATCAGATTACAATATTTATACTAAGTATATCAGACAGCAATATTTATACTAAGTATATCAGATAGCAATATTTATACTAGGTATATCAGATAGCAATATTTATAAGAAGTATATCAGATCGCAATATTTATACTAAGTATATCAGATAGCAATGATTATACTAAGTATATCAAATAGCAATATTTATACTAAGTATATCAGATAGCAATATTTATACTAAGTATATCAGACAGCAATGATTATACTAAGTATATCAGATAGCAATATATATACTAAGTATATCAGATAGCAATAATTATACTAGGTATATCAGATAGCAATATTTGTACTAAGTATATCAGATAGCAATATTTATACTAAGTATATCAGATAGCAATAATTATACTAAGTATATCAGATAGCAATGATTATACTAAGTATATCAGATAGCAATATTCATACTAAGTATATCAGATAGCAATATTCATACTAAGTATATCAGATAGCAATATTTATACTAAGTATATCAGACAGCAATAATTATACTAAGTATGTCAGATAGCAATATTCATACTAAGTATATCAGATAGCAATAATTATACTAGGTATATCAGATAGCAATATTTATACTAAGTATATCAGATAGCAATAATTATACTAAGTATGTCAGATAGCAATATTTATACTAAGTATATCAGATAGCAATATTCATACTAAGTATATCAGATAGCAATAATTATACTAAGTATATCAGATAGCAATGATTATACTAAAATAAAAGAAAGTAACTTACAGGCATATAATATATAAATAAAAGAATTAAAAAAAAAAAACTAATTATGCAGATGGGACATGGGGTAAAATAAGGCATGATAATAATGTATATATATAATAATAAAAATAATGATAAAATAAGGCAAAATTAGCAGATGGGACATGGGGTAAATAAGGCAACGTCACCAACTCAGAAAGAAAATAAAAAATCCAAATTGCAAAAAGTCACTTATACAGTAAGCCATGCATGCAAGGGATCCCTGCGGTAAAAATCTCCTCAAAATTGGCAACATCCTCAATAAAAAAAAAAAAAAACATTTGTTAATTTACAAATGAAAACACATCTGACACCAAATGTATAATAAGACCGCATAATTATAATCCAAATCAGGTATACAAGAAGGAAAGGAGGAGATAATCTGCATGAATGAATAAGTATATCACTAGGAGAAGTAATCATGATGAATACTGCTACGATATAAACAGGTTAACAACTATTGTATGGTTAATACGACATAAACAAAAAAAGATAAAGTAAAAGGGAAAATATCCCATACACATATTTTGGTAAAAAGTAGAAATAAACGGTAATACGGACGCTGGATGATTGATCAGAGAGAAAAATATGGTACTTGGAAGAACAAAATCTGGGATTCAGTTCTGTCAAAACTGATGCGCGTGAAGGTGATAGGCTAAGCTTTATGATTGAGGCTAATAGACCGATGTATCTAGATGATTCCGCGTCTCTTGCCAGTGGGTTCACAATGTTGTGGAATATTCATACGACCTTAAGAAAATTACAGAAAAATGTCAGGGAATAAAGTTTGCGCCTAACTGGTAAACACAAGTTTGGAATTGACAGACAGAATTCCCTTCTCTATTGCTATCAAAACGTCGCCAGTCGGCAAGTTGGTGACCAGCAGCGCTTTAAACGCCAATCAAACATCGAGATGTGTCTGCAACAACCATTTCTTTATCATACTGATCCTATACGAATAACTTCTTCTAGAATAACTAGATTTTAGACAGAAGATGGAGACTCTTCCCTTTGGCTAAGCACACAAATGTCGAGATAAATCTCAGCCTTAAGTGTCTGCACTTCTTTTAAGCCGCATTGGAATTTATCATCCTTAAAATCCTTTTATTTGAATGTACCCCACACGAGACTAACGGCGCGTGTTTTGATTTGAGGACACGCCGGTTTTTATTTTAAGTGCTTGTTTAGGTCTGCCAATAAAATTCCCCATTTTATCTTTTCAGTAATCTTACAAGTCAAAGCTACTCGTTTGCTACTTGAAATGACGGCAAATGTATCATTAAGAGTCTCTAATTAAGATTCAAATCTCTTAAGCAAATATTAAATAATGATCATTGGACACATCCTTAATTCGTGGTATCCATCATGTCTCCAGTAATAGGAATGGACGAGCTGTCATTGGCGCTTTTAATTGCATGGTAACGCTTTTGCAGTTTGGTACGTAAAGTTTACAAGACCAGCGTTTGCATTCAGATGAATGTATTTGTTTCCATGAATAAAAGTATCTGCAGCACGTGGTTTAAATTTTAGATTATTTGTTTCTTTTATCTTTTGTGCATTCCATGTGGCGTAAGAAAAGGGTGGGGAAGATTAGTAAAGCCCCGAAACCAATTTCCTCTCGGCTCCAAAGGACTTTTTAGACCTTAGACGCCACTGATATTATCTTATCGCTTATGTTATCATCATAGACGGGATTTGCCTACTAAAAGTGTGGAAGGGGGAAAAGGGGAATAATACAAAAAATCACGTAAAGATGAAAAAAATCACCATACAAAAGATATAAACTCGGGGAAGAGTAGGGAAACAAGTTCCTCCTTGCTCCCCTCAAATCTCACCCATGCCACTTATCTACTTATCAGGTTATTTCGCGAGGGAGCAGTTTTTTCTTGCTTCAATGCACGCCGTCCAGTAGTGTATTCAGCTATCGGTGTCAGGGGGAAAACGGTAATTATCATAAAATGGTTGTAGCCAGCTGCCCAGAGGCGCATAGGACGAGGGGGTGGGAAGGGGGGTATAATTCACCTTCCCGGTTGCGAGGTAAAATTGATAAATTATTAATATAAAATTGATGAAATGCAGGAAACTTGTGGTAAGATTATTAGGAAATTTGGTTAAATTATTGGAAAAGTTGGTTAAAGTATTGGAAATTTGTGTATATAGGCCTATCATATATCTCAACAATTTGGCAACATTTCCTGAAAATTAAAGGATTAGTTCAGGGTGAAGCAAGTCTATTTTGCCAATATTGTGCCATAACATCTACGACATAGCTACTCGCAGCGCTCTCACTCAATATTTCTTAATTAGTGTTCATGCTGTGTTTCGCTTAAACCATTACTGAAATAAACTCCTTACGCACAGTGTATGTATAATTGTATACTGTATGTATAGAGTGTGGGGGCAGTGATGCGTGAATTTTCGGTGGCGTTGAGATGCATTTTTCAACATGTGGAAAATCAGAACATCGCTGATGTGAGAATGCGCGAATCTTACATGTTGTATATGATAGAGGACTTCAAAAGAAACAAAATGGCGAAGAAAGCATTCAACAATCTTATTCCGTTAAGGAGATATTCAAGTTTATTTAAAGTTTTGTATCACTTGTGTAAAAACGACTGAAATTAGACTAGTTGTGATGTCATATAGCCTCAGATTCGTCAAAGTGTATATGTATTATATCATATTTAGTCCTTCGATTTTGTGGCTTGAAAACCATGGGATATATCAAAAAAGCTTCTGAATCTAGGAAGGGTATTTATGATATACCACCTGAAGAAAGTTCGAGGAAAAATAATCTAAATAGTGAAGAAAAAAAAACTTTGTTTCAAATACATTAACAAAGTTAAGAATGTGAGGATGAACACGCCAACCTTCTTAGCAGAATTACTACACCAGTCATTTCTACACAGATATATAGACAGAGCTATTAAACATGAAATATCTCCTTAACAGAAGGTTTTCTAACGCTTTTCTCACCATTTTGTTTCCTTTGAAGTCCTCTTTCATATAAGATAGACATGCTTGATCACTGAACTAATCCTTTATAGACAATTTCCTTAAACCTAATTTGGTTTAACCATATGTATTTATATTCACAGGTTTTTTTTTTTCTTTCTATAATATGTATAGCATATTGAATACTGGTATATACCGCGCTTCTTTACATTTTACATACAGAATTTCGCCAGGTTTTCCCTTGACTTCCCCTGTGGCGTGGTGGGTCATGTTTCACTTGGGGGCAAGGGAATTTTGGTTGCCACTCCCCCTCCTCCTCCCCGAAAAAAAACCTCACAAGAGTAAAGCGTTGGGCACATAGAAGCAACAGAGTAAATTAGCATAAACCGTTTAGGAAATTGCTCAAAATCAGTGTTTCGAATCTAGGAACCGTCAAAGCCCTGGAAGGGGTCCAGACGGGCGAAGCCTCCAGAAGCGCTGCTTTGGTAACAAAAATCCCGAGAACTGAAGATTATTTCCCAAATTTTAAAGAAAATTTTCGAAAAATGAAAAAAAAAAATCCTGAAAATGAAGGTAATCTCCCGAAAATGAAGGAAATTTCCACAAAATTGAAGAAAAACTTCTCAACAAATTGAAGAAAATTTCCTGAAAATTAAACAAAACTACCCAAATATTGAAGAAAATATCCCCCAAACTACCCGAAAATCATAAAGAAAACTTTCCAAGTAATAAAGAAAATATCCCGAAAATGAAGGAACTTTACGAAAATGGAAGCAAATTTCACGAAAATGAAGGAAATTTCCCGAAAACGAAAGAAATCTCATGAAAATGAAAGACAATTCCCCCAAATTAAAAAAAAACTTTTTGAAAATGGAAGACAATTACCGCAAAATGAAGAAGATGTCCTAGAAATTGAAAAAATTGCCCAAATATTAAGAAAAATATTACAAAATTTTCCGCCAAATTAAGAAAATTTCCGAAAATTGAAGAAACTTTCTCAAATGTTAAAGAAATATCCCGAAACGAAAATGGAAGCAAATGAAGGAAAATGAAGGAAATTCCCGAAAGCGAAGGGAAGCGAAAATTGAAGACAACTCCCCCAAAATTTAAGAAATTTTCCACAAAATGAAGGAAATTTCTTAAAGTATGAAGAAAATTTCGCAAATATTGAAGAAAATATCCCGAAAATGAAAGAAATTTCATAAAAATGGGAGCAAATTTCACGAAAATGAATTCCCGGGAATTGCAGGAGATTTCCCAGAAATTGAAGGAGATTCCCTTAAAACTGCAGAAGATTTCCCGAAGATTTTTTTTTTGTAACTCGTTCATTATTGGGGGGCTTAAAATTGTTTCAACTCTAGGCATGCTACAGGGGCGAAGGCCGCAAAGCCCTGGTGGGGACACTGCAGGTTTCGCAGGAAGTCCAACGTTTGTCATCATTAGCAGAACTGCAGAAAGAGCTTTAAGATGTGTCACATCTATTCAGCGAAGCTGCATGTAGGGGCGCTGGAGCGAAACCCCAGGAATCCCTGCATTTTTCGCAATTTTCAGAGCAGAAAATTGCTTAATATTGTGTCAAATCCTTGGTCGACGTCCTAGGCGCCGAAGGGCCAAAGCGCAGGAAGCTAGTGGCATTTTTTTGGCGTGATTTTGGTAGCAGAAAATTGCTCAAAATCGTGTCAATTTCAACTAATGTTAGTTAAAAGGAATATTATTTTGTAACAAATGTTCAAACTGTCAAATGTAGGATCGCATTGACTTCAATATGTGTCTTTAGTTGGGGTCTAGGAATGGTTTTCATGTTTCTGATGTTAGAATAAAGCTTTGAGAAAAAAATGCTTGCAACGTTGAGAATAAAACGTATATACTGATATATGAGTATATTTTCATAACAATTTTTGCGCCCCTGTGAGCATTCGGCGCCCTTTCGAAAAGCTTCTACCAGCTGTATTCACTAAAATGCTTGCCCTTCATGGCAGGAGCAGATATTAAATATTGCCGACGAGCTATCGCCATGCATCGATTCCAGTCCGAGCGCGGAATGCAAGGAGCCGCTCGAGTGCGTATGGTGGGAATATGGCGGAAAATTTAGGGGAAATTTCATGCGCTTTTGGACTAAACAAATGGAATATTACTTGCTTAATAGTATAGGAAAAAGTTAGTGATCAACACGTAAATTTTCCCAGGGCCTAATTTTTTTCTGAGGACGATTTTAGCGCCCCTTAGAAAGCTTCGTTGGGGGCTGTTTTCCCTGGCTTCTCTGCCATTACGTCACTGCCGCCCCCTCCCCCGCCCCCACTGTGCGCGTCTTGACTGCTTGAACGGGTTGAACTTGATAGTTTGCCCGTCCCGTGGAAGCTTAACAACTAGAAAGTACCGGTTATCCCACTTGAATCATTTAAATGTACCTGGTTTCCATAAAGGTAAAAAACCGTTCTGATAGATAAGTTTAACCACTAGGAAAACCGTAGTCTTTCATGGAACTCTCTGGTCCCGAAAATGTGTCAAATCATAGCAGGATATTATTCAGATTCATGACCGCATGAAGGGAGCATTCATTCAAAATGATGTTTCCCATAAAAACGAACTTCCATATAAACGAACAATCCATGTATATAAATCAGTATGACTCCATAATCACCAATGATGTCAAACTAAACGAGTAGGCTGCTGCCTGACTGCGGGCTTTTGTACAGAACGCAAAGAGGAAAGGTAATACCTACAGCTGAAGAAAAATAGACTTTATTTAATTGTCACTTCTCAGATTTTGGTATGAGAATATTCGATAGTCAACCATTTTCATAAGACTGGTATGAACAATTGAGGGTACACTGTTTCAGTGAAACATGATTGAGCAGGTTCCATTCGAAACAACCCCAACCCTCCCAAAAAAGAAATACTTTCGACCGATAATGATAGAATTCCAGAAGAATTACCGTATTACTTTCAGCTGTTCAGACGCTGCCCGTGGGAAGGGACGACCGCCCATGCCGCCTGCCCGATTTGATCCAAATTGCCTGACAGTTGTCAGCTTGCAAGGGCTGAAGGGTTTGAAGGACATGCTGAAGATGACTTGCTTGTACAAAGTTTGTTTTAAATGAAAGCTATACATAAAATTAAAAAAACACCAATTTGAAATTATTATTGAAAATAACTATATACTATAGCTTCGAACTGAGGATGATTTCATTTGATTTCCGAGGTATGGCTAACGAAAAAAGTTACATATATTGCAAGGGGAAATTTGGAAAAGAATCTCAAAATCTTTAAACAAAAAATTCTTCCAGAAGCTTAGTCAATGATAATGATTAGAATAACTGTTCTAGCTATGATTGGTGGTATGGTTAAGATTAAAAAAAACAGCTGTCAAAATTTTGCTGCTCTTCTTTAAAAAATCAGATAATAACACAAAATCATTAAAAGAAAAGTAACAATCTGCGTGGTCATGTATCACAAATATGCATATTGACTCCCACAGGCGGGATTTGGGGTGCAAGTGGGGAGAGAGGGGGAAGGGGAGGGGATGTTCCCCTTATATTCAGTAGGGTGAGTTTTTGCATCTTAGTGTGATTTTTTTGTATTTTAGTGTAATTTTTATGACTCCC
The DNA here is from genome assembly GCA_020152595.1 of Chiridota heheva. Classification (NCBI taxonomy): domain Eukaryota; kingdom Metazoa; phylum Echinodermata; class Holothuroidea; order Apodida; family Chiridotidae; genus Chiridota; species Chiridota heheva. Next base: position 2,268,798 of record JAIGNY010004072.1, read on the forward strand.
TCCCCCTCCCCACACACACTTCTTGACACACACACACACTTTCGGTGGACACATTTCGTCCATGTTGATGCCTAAATATAAAGAAAAAAGTTGTAAACTAGGTTATTTTTTAACGCAAAAAATACTCAAATAGCAACACCAATACAAAGGAAAATGCAAACGGATTAAGGCATGCAAACCAATATGGCAAAATTACCAAAAATAATAATTAGCATGTGTTGAATTAAGGCTCCAGTTTTGAAAGCTTATATCCGAACGATGCTCTGCATGGCAAACATCTTACAGGTTTGGGTGACGGAGAAATCTGAAACTGATTGTGTTATTTTCGTCCTAACCTTGCATTTACTATGTAGAAACAAAATGGGTTGCTGAAGTTGCTGTATACATGATTGACACTGCGGTAATTTTGCATGTCACAGAACTGCTGTCTGCCAAAGCAAATCAAAACGCTTTAAAAAGGACTATATGACGATGGGACTGATGATTGTTATTTTTTCAATGGATATCAAATTGTCTGCTTGATATATTGTTATTCATTATATTTTGATTCATCAGTATCATGTGTCTACCACATAAGCATACCACTCTGATGTGTCATGGAAGTTTGCAAAAAAATGCCTTTCACCCGAGACAGCAACATTTTGCCTCGTATGAATCAGCAATGAGTGTGATAAGTAATGCTGACCGTCTAACACGCCTTTACTTGGAATTTTGGTATATTGCATTAAACTTACGTCACTTCCGTTGGAAGGTTTTTTTAGTTTGTATATCTATTTGTCTCACTTTGAGAATTAATTCTGTATTTGACACAATGAAATCCAGCCACACCTAGTTATACAGAATCGGGCACAGAATAAAGGTATTTTGATAAATAAACAAAATCAGATGTCCAAATCAGTTAAAATTCTAGGAATACCGACAAATTCCCTTACCCTTTGTGTGTTTAAGCAAATAATTCTTCTCAGGCTACAAACACAAGTTATACATTTTCATGTTAATTCAAAGGATTAGTTCAGAGGTCAAACATGTTCATCTTATATGAATGAGGACTTTAAAAGAAACAAAATGGTGAGAAAGCATTCAAAAATCTTATTCCGTTAAGGAGATATTCAAGTTTAAAGTTTGGTATCATTTCTGTAGAAACGACTGAAATCAGACTAGTTATGATGTCACAGCCTCATATTCTTCAAAGTCTTTATGTAT